>CM051493.1:1217137-1249988 GCA_028031935.1 Paedocypris micromegethes
TTTTTTTTTTTTTTTTTTTTTTTTTCAAATAAAAGCCCACAAATACTGCAACTGGTCCGACCTTTTTCAAACCCTGACCTCAATGTTCTACCATTGTCACTAGTTTTTATTAACTTGTTCAGGTACATGGTGTTAGAACATTATCAGTCTCACTCTGTGTCAATAGGTCAAGATGATTGATAGTATTTCCAATCTTTGAAGGTAGAAGCGCAAGAGCACACACAACTTTACAAAATAATGCTTAAGTTAAACCAGACTGGGTTAAAATCAATTTGTAGTGATTTTTCCGCTAGCCACAGCACATCACTGGATCAGTCCATACGTGATCGAAAGTTTAATGTGTCCAGTGGAACAGTTGATTTCTGATAGATTGCAAAAGTTTGAATAGATGTAAATAAAAATTAACTATATTAAGTCATACTTAAGAAATACAAGCTACTCTGTCAGTTGGAGTATTTGAGTATTACTAGATTAAGTAATAAATAAATAAATAAATGCATTTGCTAAAGTTATTAAAATGTTCATTTTAAAAAGACTATATATATAGTTTATACAGTATATATAGTTTAGTTATATTTATTCAGTTGCAGACTGTTAAAAAAATCTACAAAATACAAAAACTTATACAAAATATTTGCCTTGTGGTAAATTATTACATTAAACTGCATAGTGGAAATATAGATGTAGCTATGGAGATGCTGGGTTTGCTTCAGGGAAATTTATGTTTGTTTGTTTTTGGTTGATGCCCAGATAAAATCTTTAAGAAAGCATCTAATTATATGTATTGCATCTTCTAATAACAACAATATATGACAGTACACTTTGTAGCATGGTTAAATGTACTGTGACTGTGTACTTGTATATGTGTAATACAGTATTTGAAATTGGATTGGGACATTTCTACAAACATATTTGGACTCCAACAGTAATTACCATATTCATGCAAATATAAGCACCACGTTTTTAAAATTTTAGAAGCTAAAAAATTTATTTTTCCATATATCAAGTCCGGAGCAATCACAAAGAAATGAAAATATGCTGTCTTTATGCAGTAGTGCATTCTGCATTGTGTCCTCTTTTCTTTCTTTAAATACCATAATGGTTCTGGAGGCAGACATGAATATAAGCTTTTTTTGGCTCAATAACAGAAATACATTAAGTTATCCATGCAGCTGCACTTAGCAGTGGCCAAATATCATTGGAAGAAATAAAAATACATTTAATTAAATACAATAACATGAGAAATTCCTACTGCTGCAGCTTGAAACTGGAATATGCCCATATATGGACATAGCAAGAAAAATCCACCTACTGCATATATTATATATATATTATATATCATATATTATTCAAGTAAAAGAGTCACAAGTTAAATAAAAATTAGTATTGTTGAGAGAAGTATACAGCGAGAATTTTAGGTTTCTGGAAAGTCAAAACACAATGTAAAGCGGTGATTATGTGCGCATATTAATATAATTTTACTTTTGTGCCTGATAGCCAGGGGGTTATATTCTTTTGAAAAATATGGGCTGATAGCTTATATTCACTGGGTGCTTTTATTAATGTAAATATGGTATGATTATTAACGCAAATACGGTAACATTTGTTCAGCCTATGAAATAAACTGCAGGGCTGTGTGTACAGTTACAGTTTTATGAATCTATTGGCCTACCCTTCATCGTTCCGAATGCAACCCAGTTCAAACTTTGGTCTTTTCTTAGTGCTCTGGCTGACACATTGGCTAGAAGGAGAGCTTCTCTTTTGACAGGAGGCTGAGCTGGCGTGACCTCTGCACAGCCGAGAAAGTTCAAATAACACAGCTGGAGAATTGAAACATCGTTGGTAAAACAACCAGCTGATTTGATCAGAAATTAGATGAAACTTAGTAAGAGCATAATCCTTGTTCCAATCACTTCTGAAGTTATCTATGCTGAACCAAAGGTGTAAAGGGTACCTGAAAACAATACTTGAGTAAAAGTATTTTACCTTACTGTAAAAATGACTCCATTACAATTTACAAGTCACCAATTCCAAGAAGACTTGAGTAAAAGTCGTAAAGTATCCAATTTAAAAACTTGAGTATTTTACTCGTACTGAATTTAAGCTAAAAAAAAAAAAGGATATTATTTCCTAATATAGAAGTGAAATTTAACGCTTCAATGTTTCAAATTGGCAGAACAAAATAGATTAAAAAAAGTCTCAGTCAAACTCAAATGTGCAGAAAAGTGTAACCGCTAGTTCACAATCACGTGATTTGGTTCATAAATAGCATCCGGTACCTTCAGCATCCAGCAGATGGCGATATCGCCTCGTCCTCCCAAGAAATGAACCGCGAAAAAGATGCCGACTTGTCGCAATGTAACGTAAGCTTCTATTCAAATATTGTGAAGAGTACATATACTCAAATATTACATTAAAAAATGTAATAAAGTACAGAGTAAAAGTTTATATTTATACCTAGTACAAGTACAAAGTAGACAAAAATACTTAAGTAAAGTAGTAACGTACATTTAATCAAGTCATTTACACCACTCAGTTAAATATAACTTCAAAAAACAAAAAAGTCACAAGCAAGAAGACCGACGTGTGACTAACTTGGAGATGGGCATTCATTAAGATCAGTTATAATAGGATCATAAACCATTGAACATCCTTGGGTTTTACACAACCCTAAGTGATGTGTGCAAGCAGAAACAATGGGTCTGATAATGGCAGTAACTTCAAGGTCCACTGACCAAAAAGAGAAGGTCTCTCTTTGGCTTATCACTAGCTGAGACTATCTAAGCAACAGCAGCGAGAGCAAAATCATCCGCCGGCTGCACGTTTCCCACCTGCGACAATGGAATGCTACAATCACCATGGCAACCTCTACAATCACACAAGCACTTGTCTCTTTAGAAGCTATTGAATTGAGAGGAAATCTTAAAAGGTCATGACCGAACAAAGGCGCCGACTTCCCAGAGCTTCCCACTGTTTGAATGTGATTATAAAATTAACTTGAGTGAAAAATGTTGGTTGTGAATCGAAAGTGCTGTTAGCTGTTCAAAATGTCCATAGAGCAACTATGGAGGATAGTGCGGCCCACCTACCAAGAATGTCCCCTCATTCTTTTCTGGCCTTCTAGAGCTTGGTGATGGACGTTTTAATGTGTTTAAGTAGTACGTGATTGTATTTTTGCCGACATGGAAGATAAAAGGAGAGAGAACCAATGAAACCTGTGCATTAAAATAAAATATGAACACTTATTTCAGGTCAGCTGCTCCCATTATGTTTCTGGTCAAGGCGACATTCTGATTCAAATCTGACTTTTTAGAGCTTTAGCATATCTCTCAATTTCTCAGAGAGAGCACTGCGTACCCCACAATTTGGACAAAACCATATTTGTTGAAAAGAAAATATATAAAAGTGGTTATCAAACTCTTCAAAATGTCAAACTGGGGTTCATTACGGTTAGTATTATTGTATTTCTAGTCAAATTTGTTTAATGGAGCTATAGCTGTGCAAAGTGAGAAAATAAAAATGTGTAAAACCTCCATCATACCTAAACTTCTCTAAAAGTAAAATCGTTTTTTTTTCCTTTCAATTGGCTCAAAAGTTATACCACGTTGAGTCTGTATATTTACCACTTAAACAAAACTTTAGCTTTCCAAACTCATCAAAGTGGTGATGTTGTTTACGTCTCAAATTGACGTTGTTGAAATAAAGTTTCATGGCTACTGTACGTATATAGATTAGATTAAATTGTCATTGGCAAGTACAGGTACAAGACAACGAAATACAGTTTGGTCTAACCAGAAGTGCAGAAGTAGTGATAACGTATTATAAAGTGCATAACGATGAGAGATGAAAGGTATAAACTAGTATAGTATAATATTATAACATTATAAAATACTAGTTATAATATAACTAAGTATATACATAGTATATACATAAGGAGGCTATGACAGAAAACTATAGGGGAATATACAGAAGGGTGGTGGCAGTATATAAATATATAATACAAAAACAGAAATATGGTGCAAATGAGCATGAATGATCAAAAACAGATTAGAGACAGCCCTAATATATATATATATATATATATATATATATATATATATATTAGGGTTGTCAAACGATTACATTTTTTTAACTAGTTAATCGCACTTCCTCAACCAAATTGCGATTAAATAACAAATAATAATAATAATAATAATAATGTATTATTAATAACTCTTTAGTATTAACAATTATTAATAACATGAACAAGTATAGAATCTTGTAATATTGAATACTGAAGTGTAACAAGTATATTAATGTAAACTCAACACAAAATAAACACTTGTTTAAATACTGTTTTGACTAAAGAAAACAATGGGTAAGCCGGTCATAATAATTAAAAAAGAAATAAGTAATTTATTTTGAAGAAATGAGACAAGGGATATGTATTTGTATATTTGTTTGGCAAAAGTAGGCACTGATAATTAGTCTAGCTTAAAAGACTGATCACACATTTTTATCTAAAAGAACAAAAGTTCTACATTTGGTCTGTGCGCATGTGCACGCAGTAGTCTGAGAGACTGTGAATAATTGAATTGCACTCTATTCTTTCTAAAAACTGCAAAAAACTGTACAAATAATACTGAATGGTTTTGAAGTGAAATACCGGAAAACCGGAAGTGCCAGAAAAAACGGAAGTGCGATTAACAGCGTTAATAAAATTTCACGCGATTAAACAATTTGAATTAATCGCATGAGTTAACACGTTAACTTCGACAGCCCTAATATATATATATATATATATATATATATATATATATATATATTAAATATACATAAATAGTACAATAAATAAATATATTAGATATCTTATTAGTAGGGGTGTGACGAGATCTCGTGGAGATGCGATTGCATCTCGTGATATGCGAGAATTTTTGGCGCCATTTTTGCTATATTTGCAATACCGTGATCATTAAAGAATTTGATTTTTACATAAGTATATAAACCCTTTAATACAGTATAACACATTCGTTTCGTTACAAGTTGTAACTTACAACTATCAATGACGGCACGGACATTGCTAATCGAACACAGAAAGCAGTGTAACAGACTGAATTAATAGATCACACCCGCGACGCGCATATGCGCCGCTCCGTTTTCTGCGCTGTTTTATTTTGAACAAAGTCACGTAAAAAAAGAAAAGAAAAGCGACGAATACCAGACACAAAGCTACCGTAGGAAGCCGCTCTCACTCTTTGTCTCTCTCTCCTGCTCTCTGTCACGCTCTCACTCTCTGTCTCTGTCTCTCTCTCTCTCTCTCCCGCTCTCTCTCTCTTCTCTCTATAATTGACTGGACAGTGACACTTTCAATAAATGTGGTTTTTAGAGCTAAAATGAACACAGTGAATTTAATCATAACGAAGTACATTGATGTTGAGTTGAACTTGATGCCAAAATGATTCTACCATTCTTTACAATTTACTGGAAGACTTGTCTATAAATAGTGTTTAATGACTGCGCTTGATGGATTTTCTATATTGACAGTTAAAAAATGTTTAATTACTTGCCTGGCAATTTATGGCATCATATTTTGTATGATCAATATTATGTTGGTTATCTGGTTATCACTGCATACAATTGGTGAAAATAGAAAGAGTGAAATGCATCAACAGTTTTGAATGCTTTAGTTAAATCAAATACGGCTTTTTTTTTTATTTAAAAAAAAATCAAAATCTCGTCACGTCTCGTTCTCGTGAACCTAGTGTCTCGTCTCGTCTCGTGGGAAAAGTGTCTCGTCCCACCCCTACTTATTAGAGATATTAGATATACATTTTTTTCAGATTAGGAGATTTGCTGAGCCTCAAAATCAAATGATTTAAAGAACTTGACTGTACTTGGAAATGGTTTAGGAGTAATAAAAGTAAACCCCCAGAATAAGGGCTATGCATCAGCCAGAATAAAATAACAATAATTCTAACAATACTAAAAATGTACAATGGGGTTTTTAGCCCTGCAGGCTTGAGCTCTAATAGCTGTAAATTGGATGATATTTACAGTTCATGAAAAATCTAAAGTGTCTGCCATACATTAGCAAAAATGTTCTACTCACCAACAGGTTGGTAATCCTTGGAGATGTCCGAGGGCACTTGCAATACAGACGACCTTCGATACACCACATGCAACCTTCCACTTTCTTCACGCTCCTGTGTTCCACGCTCCAAAGGTTCAATAAAGTATTCATCCGAACTCGTGCGAATCATGCCAGCCTTGAGGAAGCAAGCGAAAACATTCAGAAAATAAAATTTTACTATAAAGTTTCATATATCATTTTTACATGTAACATGCATGTAAGCGGTATCGGTCTTCTTGAAGTCCCATTAATAATTAAACATATTTCCCATGAATTTGCTGATCTCATATCTCATGCTTGTTATTCTTTCATGTAAAAATACAATTTTGAATTAATAAAAAAATATTTACAAAATAATCAATCATTGATAGATTCTATAGTATAATTGAAAATATAAAAACAGTAAAATATATTATGTATGTGCACTTATATAAATATGTACATAAAAGCACAACATAAGTATCAAATTATGAAAAGCTTCACTTAAACCTCCTATTATGTTCGGTAAAGTTTTAAAAGTTTAAAATATTTTAAAAACGAATAACTTTTTATTCATTTTTTGTTTTATATTGTAAACACAAGTATTTTTTTTATTTGAAACTTCTCCTACTCCTTGGCTTATTTGGTGTAATCATCATATAAAAAACACCATGCTACATGTTTATTTCACAAAGATCATGTTCGGGTCAAATTGACCCGTGTTAAAAGTAATTTTAATACTTGTAAATATAAAACTTTGAAACTTCTCCTGCTTGTCTTAGTTAGTGTAATCTACATATAAACAAAAATTGGTTCAGTTTACATATTTGTAACCCCTGCTACATGTTTTTGTTACAACGAACAAATGTTCGGGTCAATTTGACCCTTCAGACAAAAAGCTAAAAAGAGTCCGAAAGATCAAATGCTATTTGTTTTTTTGCAACAATGAGACATAATAAACCGCTCTTTCACACTCACACACTCTCTCTCATACATCCGTGAACGGAGGGTAAAAACACAGCCAGACAGAATGAGATGGAGCGACTATGGAGGATCAACAAAAAGCAAAGAAATGGTCCCAAGCCTTTGGAGCGCTTCTTGAATACACTGACATAATGTTCGTGTCAAAGCCGTACAATGTCCAGTAGCCATGCACGAGACATGACACAGTGGGAATTTCTACATATGTTGGAGCGTGTGCATGAATGATGCTGTGCACGTGAGTGGGCAAGTGTCTGAATGTACAGTACTCCATCTGTGTGTGTGTGTGTGTGTACAGACAGGGAAGTGACCTCCTTGCACTTTTGAAACACTCTCTTAGTTCTACCTCTGGCCCCAGTGCAGGCCTCCTTTACACAGAACAGCCTCTCAGAAGCCGTCCTGTGGAATGTGCTGGAATACTAGCGCTCTCTCTCTCTCTCTCTCTCTCTCTCTCTCTCTCTCTCTCTCAGGCCATAACCTGGCCGCCCCTTCTTAGCGCCATCCTGTGTGTTCAAGCAATGTGGTTCACCTTTCCTTTTTCTATTTCTATTCGTCCACATCGTTTCTGTTTATAAATGGTCAGAAAGGGTGTTTTACTGTAGCGACTAGTGTAAAATGCAACAATGAAAATGTCCAAAGTCAAATCAGTACAGTGTCAATGAGGCTGAATGATTATAGGCTGTTACATAAGCTAATGCAAACACGCTCAAACTGACCAAGACAAGTGAATGGATTGTGTGTGGGGAGAAAAATGCATTATGCCAGATGTTTCTGTTATTCTGGACGTGTGCTGCCACAAAACGACTCGTCATGAAATGAAACCTACAACAAATTATACAATATGTTTTCAAAGTGGAACAAACTATTAATAACATTAATCACATTTAAAGACGTATACAGTACAGTATATACCGTTTGTCGACTTATGCAATTGGGAATCTAACAAAATGTGCTCTTGAATCAAAAATGTATTCCCTTTAGAGTTCCGAATTTGTTTCATTTATAATTGCTTCACATTTTAATTGAAAAAAATCTCACTTTATATATTACAATGAGACAGAGAGAGGGTGATGGTGAGAAGGAAAGAAAAAGAGGATTGGGGGGGGTAGAGAAAAAGTGGAGAAAAGGAGTGATGAGAGAATGAGAGAAAGGAAAAAGAGAGGGAAGGTGAGAGGGAGGTAAAAGAGAAGAGAGAGAGAGAGAGAGAGAGAGAGAGATAAAGTGTGCGAGAGATAGAGAGATACGGAGAGATAGAGAGAAAAAGATAGAGAAGGTGAGAGATTTATAACAATACTTTATTCCAGTTTGTACCTCAACCAATTTTTTTACATTTTTTAGAAGAAAAAAGTCAATCAAGCAAATCAGCCCAGAACAGGGGCAAAGATCAAACTGTCCACGTATACCTCACGAGGGAGAGAGAGAGAGTGAGAGAGAGAGAAAGAGGAGAGACCAAGCATAAAGGTGTATTTATTTTATTGAAACTGACTCAAACGTTCAAGAAGGATCAGAACCATTATCTCCAGCCGTTATCTGGCCAGCAGGAAATCACAATCTTCAGGACAACACAAAAGCTCCTGTTCATCAACTGAGTTTGTTTGGGATTGTTAGTCAAGCAAGTGGATTCATTTGGCTGGAATCCATTTCAGTCTTACACTCTCTGACCCACTTCTGACAGGAAATACAAACAGAAGGTGAGATTCATGAAAGATGCAAGAAAAAAAAGAAAAGATAAGAAAAAAAGGACAATTAGAAGAAGCTCTACTCTGGCTGAATTAATAGCGGACCAAACAGATCACCAATGAGTCCTGTGTTCCATCAGTTTAATATCCCCGGCATCTGCGTCAGCCAAGCAGACACCAGAACCGGGCCAAAACAAACATATGGTGTTCAGCTGAAGAGGTCCAGTTTTCTAGGACGGCGCACCAGTCTTAACCTCTTAAGATGCCGGTGTAAATGTGCTTTATTTAAAAAAAAAAAAAAACTTCTTTCAAAAATACATAGATTCAGTCAACACAGAGCTACCTTTCACCCGCCATGTTGTTTAAAGGTGTGTTTGGTTTAGAAATGTGTGTAAACCTTCGTCATCATTACCTGCCATTTTCACCCCCCCCCCTGCATTTCCAATTTCAAAAAAAAGATCCAACTCAGGGAATAAAAAGCAAAAATGCTGTATTTTGAGGGTAAAATGTAAATAGATAAATATACTATATCATTTGAGATAAAAAAAAAAATGTTTTAAAATTGCTTGTAATGTTTTGGGTGAACATTTCACACACAAAATGCAAAGCAAATTGACAGTAAAATATATATATTTTTTTAATACGGTATGTTGAATTTTATTTTGACGCAACATACATTATTATATTATTTTATAGGGCAAAACACATTGTTACCCAAATTTTTACCCCAAGGGCAAATCTTTAAAATTTACTGTGAATGTTCAGAATGGATCTTCTGCTTTTTATTGTAATTTGTTTAGTTCGGGAAAAAAAATTCAGCAATTTTCACTCAAAGAGAAGAGCAAAGTCTTTTTCACAACATTTTTCGTCCGCTTCACTTCAAATGGGAAAACTTTAAAAATGAACATCCACTTCAGGGTCAAGGCTACAGTGCCCCGGAAAAATCACATTAACAGTGTGAAATCATTAATCTACCTACTTTGTCTCAATGTAGGGAGCTGGATTCATTCCCAGGATCTCTGGGAAAACGAGAGGAAAAATACTGGTTCCTAAATGCATACATGTATACACTAATTCACATCTATGGGCAGTTTGTAGTTTCTGATATTCTTGATGTCTGTGTTTTTGGACTGTGGGAGGAAAGTGGCAGACCTAGAGGAAACCCAGGCAAACAAAAAACCAGCTTCACACTGAAGAACCGCATCGCATATTCACATTCATATTCACCTCACCAAGTGACTGCATCAGGCTGGTTGGGTTTCCAAAGAACGTTTAACTATTTTCGTTGCTTGTTGAATATTTAATATTTAGTGAATGGCTTGACACTTCAGTTGCTGTCAGAGGAAACGCTACTAAATGAAATGCCTCTGCATCCAAACCCCCCGTCTTCAACCTCAAACCGAACACCAAAACAGCTCAGGGGTCAAGCCTCAGCAGCGGGCAAGACTTTGGCTGAATCAACACAGTCCATCACTAAGTATCAGTGAATACGACTCTTGTGTGTGGTTGCGCTTCTCGTGTGAAGGGACTGTCTCTGTTTCACTGAAGCTTTTTAACTAACTTGCCTTTTAAACAGTGTTAAATCAAGTGTAACAGCATATATCAAGAAGACAGGGTTATTGAAACAGTGGGTTATTGTCAGTGGTGTGAGGTACTTAAATAAATGTAAATTGTTACTTAAGTATTTTCGGCTAAAACTAAATAGTTTTGAGTATCAAAATTATAAACAAATTCTTAGACTCTCTACTTGACTAAATTTTTGATTGAGGATATGTACTCTTAACTCCACTACATTTGAATGAACACTTAACATTACCCGTTACTTGTGATTTTGTGCGACAAGTCAACATCTTGTTCTATCTTTTAGCGGTCCATTTCTTGGGCGGACGAGGTGATATCACCATCTGCAGGGTTCTGAAGGTACTGGATACTAATTAAGAGCTAAACCACTTGCATGTGAATCAGGGGTTGCAATTGTTTGCTAATAAAGAGTTTATTGATTTTCAAATGTCTTCTGTATGAGTGCAATACCCAGTACGAGTAAAAAATGCAGTACAAAGAATTGGTGATTTGTAACTTGCTACAGGGTATTTTTACAGTAAGGTAACTTTTATAATTTTCAAGTACTTTTTACACAAAATTGATCCAAATTGAGATATAACACTGTATTTATTGTATTACTGCATAGTGTGTGTGTGTGTGTGTGTGTGTGTGTGTGTGTGTGTGCGCGCTTACACAAATATTTCAACACAAAAAATAGAACAAGTTTGCCAAATATTGACAGATATGTACGTGTAGAATACACAAGTTTGTCAATGATCTGGAAAAATACGCTTTCCAAAAATACTAACTCTTCTGACTGAATACCTGATCAAAGCAGATATTCAATTCTTATAATTGTTTGTAAATTAAACTGAGCTATGGATTTGCTTTCTCAGCTTACAGTGAAGGAGACCCTCAGTAGGGGGGCAAACCAGTCCAAGGTGATGACCAGACTAAGAGCAGCAAACCGATTGTTTTCAAACTGGAAGTAAGTGAGGCTGTCTAACCAAACCTGGGTGGCTTGTGAAACATCTGAAGAAGTTATTAGGTATCTGCAGGTCAAGCACAATGTGGCTAAAGAAATCAAGATCTGAGAGACATTTGATTAGGCCATGGAAGAGATTCTTGCAAAACATTTCAACATCCCAAGAGAAGAAAGCGGAATGTCTCTCAGGGTAAGTGTTCCAGACATGTTCCACTGGGAGAAGGCTCAGAGGAAGAGCCTATTCCTGGGATTGCCATGGTGAAACTGTTAGTCTGGGCATCATGACTCCGATAGATGGATCGACAGTAACTCTATTTGATGAATGGTGAGGCTGCATTACTCACTTATCCACACTTTAAAGTAGACGAAAAGACCATATGATAGAGCTCTTCTAAGACACGTCAGCAGTGAAAAAAAAAGGCTAAAAAATTCAGTGAGTTCAAAAGAGTTTCAGTCTTTACAGCGATTATTTAGAAACACAAAAGACGCAAGTAAGAAGTGAATTTTGTGATTTTGCTACCAGCAATTGCGCTTAAGGCTTTCTCAGGTTTTGCCACATTGCACGGACAATTAAAATGTAGTTTATTTTTATTTTTATCTGTAGGAGAAACTACAGATAATTTGTTGTATGTAAAGTGGGACTAGACAGTAAATCATGATATCAGAGTATCTGTTTTTAGCACAGACACTTTGGATGGCTCTCGAAATAATGTTAGAGGCAGCAGGCGCCTCACATAAAGGCAAGCCTGTTAATGTGTTCCCTTGCTCTATTTGTTCCATAAATTAAGCATTTTCCATGTCATTCTTGCCCTGCGTACAGTAGAATTATGGACCGAAATAATTATCTGAATATTGGGATAATGTTACCCATAATATCAGAGCGACCTGAAACGGGTGGAACAGGAACAGGAAAACGCAATTCCCAAATTCACAGAGAAAATTATCACCTGGTGGAAATAGATCCAAACTAGAAAAAGTATAAAAGTTGAAAGGAACTTTGTTGTTCTTGCGAAGCAGAATATTCAAGGAGAAATATGAAGAAAGAATAAAATGGGAAGCACATGGATTAACAATAATGCACATGCACTTACGATCCAGCATATTAACGAGCACAGAATCTCGACAGAATAAAACACTGCTTGTAATATCAGTAATAATTATACTATAATTACGGTAATGTTATGCTTTTGTCACACAAGATAAAGCCTGCTTTTAAAACCCAGTACAAGGTGTAAAATGTGTGGTGATGACTCATTAAACAAGCAACTGGGGAAATCATCCAAGTCAAAAATTGTTTAATTATTTATTTTCATTTTGGAGACTAATTTGGTTAATGTTTAGAGAGAACTTTGTACATTTTGTAATGTTAAAAAAATAATAAATAAAATATATTACATTTACATTTTTAATATGTTTCCTGAATTAATTGTTCCTGTTTCAGTCAGAAAACCACTGGGACTATTATTGTCTGTGCAAATAACTAAACAACAAGATCTTCTAGTTAATAATAAACAAAAAGATTTAGCTTTTGTTGCTGCAATACTGTAGCAGAATGTAATGAAGAAAGAAAAAAATCAACAAATATTTCTTTATGAATATGTAGTATTTTCTTCGCTGTATTATAAAACCATTGAAATAAAATACTGGAATTGAAATACACAAAACCTTGATCTGAATAACGGCTAACGTATCGAAATGATTCTGAGCTGTACAGAATAAAAAATATATTTATTCAACTCACATTCAATTTGAATCCCTTTTAATACAACGGTTAACAGTGTTAGGCTTTATTTATTAGTTTGTACGTGTGTTTTTCCAAATTGAAAATTAAAAAAAAAAAATTCATAAGGCTGTGTTAAACACAGATTATTTGAATAACCTGAGAAATAAAATTTTATGTTAAATAAAGATAAAAATTACAAAAATACCTTGCCCAAAATATTTTTGCAATAGTAGAAATGTTTATCTATACATTTTTTTTTTATGCTGGGTGTGAAGCTGGAGCCAATCACAGCAGCTCTAAAGGCGGGACACGCTTCATGAATTGGTGGCCAACCAATCAAAAAGCGGGATACACAATTTTCTAGACTCCAATTATTCTGAACGCTTGATTTTGGACTGTGGGAGGAACACGGAGACCGGGACAAAACCCACAAAATCACAGGGAGAACACACAATATCCAAATGGGTTCTTCTCTCTGGATAATGATGGCCACTGTGTTACTAAAAAGAAGTACAGATTATAAAAAAAACAAATGTTTTTAACGTATTTTTGCAATTGTCAATGCAATTTATTTTTAAATATGGAATTGAAAGAATTTAAGGAATGAGGATTTAAGATTCGGAGAGTTTGATATAAGTATTACCTGATTTCAAGCTGAGATGTGGAAAAGAGTCATTGAGTTCAGCAAATATTTGCTGAAGAATGTTTGAGTTCTCAGATGGATGGGTTCTGGGTTTAAACTACTATAGTGGGACAGAACCAAATCCTACGCAAAAGCTTAATAAAGTTAAGTGAAACTCATTCTGCTCCATTAGTATCACAAATTAAGACGAATAATATTGACAGAACTGCTTTACCATTCTGACATTTTACACTATGACAATTTCTCTGCAAAGTAGAAGTTGTTCATTTCAATTTCTAAAAAATATTTGCTCGAATGGTTTAAACGACCCATAAATAACATAAAAGGCCATTAAAAAATGTAAATGCTTTTTAAAGACATCTGACAGCTGAGCTGTGGAACAAAAGCATAATTCCCATTTTATTTTGCATTGGCACTTGTTGCTTTTGGTTCATTCCCTGTCTAAAAAAGATGAACAGTTTAAAAAATGTGTGCATATAGTTTTAGAAGATGCACAATTTCTTGACATGTTTAGCTGCAAATTGCTTATTTACAGTCCACTGGAACGGGCATGAACACAAAACATTAATCTCCAGAGCTTCTTTTGACAGATGATAATAAATAATGTAACAGTTAAGCAAAAAAGTAAACAAAGGGGAAAATGTGGCATCTTGCCCTTTAATGCATTACTTAGATGTAAGAATCTTTGTTTTTTTTATTGATTGTATGCCTGATTTCCAATGCCATGTTGTAAAATATTGTAATTTTCATTCTCACTACACATTACTAAATTCACTGAATTCAAACAATGATGTGTTAGGTTCAGATGTCAAATTATGGTATAAAACTGTCTGTAGTGTTTCACTAACTATGTGTTTTGATAGTATGCTTTAAAGTACATTTGAAAAAAATTCTTAGTAACAATCTTACTCTAAAATAAAATTCTGATTTCCTTTAGCAAAGTTGTTGTTGTTTTGTTTTTGAATCACTAGCTGTGTAACAGAATTTCACTATGATAGAAAATATTGATATAGAAATCCATCATAAAACATATCATGAATTAATTTGATTATTGCAATGAATGTACAGTATTAATATACAGCCACGACACATGCGAATGACTAATATAGGAACCTGAACAGTCAAAATTATATTTCATATTTACTAAAACTACAGAAGCATGTAATCAATTAACTGCATCTCTATCTTTCAGTCTTTCATAGTTTTGCAAATTATTTCTGTAAATAAATCATTTAAGCCCAAAATGATGGTGTGCAGATTTGCTCTAATCTCTCCTGCTCGGTGCCATTTGATATACGAATTGACTGAAGCTGTTCTAACCAACAATGTTTCTACCACATCTAAATTTTGTATTTGGAAACTTCAGATTCTTAGTGATTATTAAAATCTAAATTAATAATGTTTTACAATAGTAAAGTTAACGCCACAACAGCACAAACACAATTTTTATAAATGTCAAATTACAAGCTCACAAAAACAAGGAACTACAACTATTCATAGCCAAGTCACACTCTAAGTGACGGATGCACCTTTGAGGTATTAGTACAGAAACTTCTGCTACTGACTGGTAGATGCAACAACCAACTAGAACCAAGAAAACTTCAAATTAATGAGCTTGAATTAGCCCATACTTTTCTCTCTTCCTCATTGTACCCCATTTAGCATTTTTAAAGAACCCCTAAATTGCACAGTTATCCAAATCCACCCAAACTAAAGACTGCAAAGAAAGAATCTTTTCTGATCACTATTTGATCAGGAAAAGAACCTGCTTGATTTTGAAAAAAAGTCCAGCATCACACTCAGAACTCTGATAATAGAGAAAAGCAAAGCCTGATGGGGAAAACAGAGAAGATCAAAGTCATCACTCAACACCAAACCAAATCTGAGAACCATCAGAACCTGTGAACATGTCAAATTATCGTTGGCATCCTGGGCAGTGGAACACAGACTCCTCTGACTATTAATGTCATTATTCTCTTGAGAAAATGTGTTAAGGGTGAAGTTTTGGCCCATGGCCAGTATCTTGTGTGAAGCTTAGCCAAGAGCTCAGTAATTCTGCCAGCTCAGATCATCAATGAGTGAGGAGCTTCATTCAGCACCCTGGCCCCAGATTACAGAAGCATCTATTAAGGGGCCAAGCCACGAGTGAATGGAATGGTAGATCAGAAGAGGACAAGAAGCATTGCTCGCTGCCCACTCTGATCACTGACCCTACAACAAGATTGTTAGAGGAAAAAATATTTCGACTGACCCTCTGAGAGTCTGATGATTCACTAAGCAGAAGCAGAAGTGTGGCACTTCTCGGCACTTTCTAAGGAATGTTCGGAGACCTGCAACATGCCTGTGTCATGTTAGCGAGCCACCCCCTACTCCTCCCCCAGCTAAAGCCATCCCTCCATCCCCCACCACCTCTCAGCTCCGGGAGGAAATATCAGCTTCACAAGTCTGAGCACTGGGGCTACACATAATCACTTTAAGATTCACAATGGCCGTGATTAGGACCAGCAAAACATAAATTGGTAAAATATATAGCTTACCTAACTGTCACACTAAATACATGAAACAATTTCAGTTGTGTTTTTGACACAAAGTGTATCACCAATTTATGTAATGTTGCATTTTTAAAATTTGTGGAAAATGGAAAAAAATGAGGTGCATTGCTGCTTTATAGCACATTTCTATAGTGCATCACAAAATTATTTTCATCCGTTATTATTTATTAAATGGGTCAGTTTAACTCTTTCTTAATGATAAAAGTAATATTTTAAGAAAACGGAACTACAGTGACAAACCAGAGGTCTAGTGTATTATACAGTAGACCTCTGTAGATTAATCTTTAATTATAAGCAAAGTACAAAAGCTAAACACAAAGATGTTAAGTTTTTAGGAATCTCTATTAGGACCTAATAGTTTTAGTTTTGCTCATTAAAGAAATGTAAAAAAAGGGAACATGTTACAGCTATAGTTAGCGCATTCATCCCTTTTTGGAAGTCTACTTGACCTCTTTTTTTTTCGAATCCTGGCGCTCTGATCTTGGAGAAGCCCTGGGGATAGCAGGTTCTTGTATTTGTCAGTTTCCCGGGGTGACTAGCAGTTCACTCAAATCCACTCGCACCCTGGATCCTAGCCTCTAGCTTTCACAGCTTTGTGTGAGGGAGTACAAAAACAAAGCGAATCTGTACAATTCTCCAATATCCTCACTGGGTAATCTGACTGGCAGATGAGAGGATTAGATCCACCCCGATCACCGCAACTTCTGAAAACAAAGTGACACTTTTCATATTTGCCAGAGGAAAAAGATTTCTTCAGAGATTATCCTCAGATTTTGAATCTTGTCTGAACACCAATTTATCAAATGGCCTTGACCATCAAGTTTTTGACAAACGTTTTTGCAACGTAATTTCATCACTTTGTTTCTATTGCAGCTGTTATATAATTGGTTTCCAAGCAAACCACCAATTTTACTTTGGCAGTTCACTGTAAATCAATCGTGTAGTTCCACTGGAATTCAATTACGCTTGTTGAGCAAGACATAAAACCACAATTCCATATTCTCTTGACCCATAAATAACTGCCTGGAGCAGATATGCTGAAAACCTCATTAAAAAGTCATTTGGGTTTCATATTTACGGTTGTCGAAATGCACATTGTATATAACTACTTTGGTGACATACAAACACATGATACATGTTTTATTCTGAGAGGACTGACAAATTTTATGGCCACAGCGGGAGTTTTACAGAAGTTCCGCTAGACATTTTAGTCTGGATTTCAGAACGGAATGACTGAACTCTTACCCTGTTGGATTGATTTTCAGAAAGCTCTAGAAACACTCCTTTCTAATCAATACGGAAAATTGGCCAAAGATTCTTTCTTACACGAGAATGGATATTGATTGATCCCTAACTACTCATAATTTGCTCAACACGATAATAGAACAAAAATAAAACCGACTGAAGCTGCACTCACCAGACCATCACAGTTGTTGATAGCTACCGAGGCTTCAGGTTCATCTGTGATGTCCCCAATAAAAGTGCAGTCTGTTTTCAGCAAATCCTTTCTCAGTATTTTCTCAGTGTGGGTTCCATTCTTGGTCGTGTTTCCCGTTAATTCTATATCATCATGCCACTCCATCACGGCTCCTGGAGCTACCAAACGTTGGTTGGGATGCAGTCGGAGGTGGAATTCCATGCCGAAGACAGTGATGTTAAAAAACAACTTCTCAGCGGTTTGCTCTGAACCTTCCAGAACTTCCCGCTTCACTCGCTGCTTGTGATTGGCTGAGAGGAGATGCGAGAGGTACTTTCCATCAGCATCGGTGCTGATGGGCGTTATGAGTCCATACTCTTTCAAACGGATCTTCAACAGTTCTAAGCACAAATACAAGAAATCAAATGAAATGAGGAAAACATGCAATTACTTGTACAGCAACAATTCAAACAAATACAGCTGATGTCCTCTAAAAAAAAACAAGTGCTTTAAATGTCATGCTTTCTGGGTTTCATTCAATAATTACAGTTATTTATTGTAATATTAATACTATATTCAAACATCAAATTACTCCAGAGCTTTACGACACCAAATTAATAAATTGTTAAAAAATTTATAAGGTGAGCATTTTGTACATTTTCTGAAAAATGTAAGATTTAAACAGCACATAAATACTTGACAAACACATTCACTTTTACACTTTAACAATAAGAGAATGTAAGTGTGTTTAATCATAACTTGAGTCTCAATTATCATTCCATTCACACAATTTTGTCTACAGATGTTGAAACTACAGTCTTGATTCTACTTCTGCATCATGCTGGTTTAATCTTCCTTCTGACAGTAGTAATATGCCAACTACAGTCGGTTTAGATTTTTAAAGATGCTTTAGCAGAGTCTTTGATGCAGCATTAAAGTTTATTCTGTGCCGAGTGTCACACAGCGCTCCCTCATTTTCAGATCACAACTGCGATATGAGAAGCTGTGAAGGGAAACGTGCAATCCCTGAATACACAGGCAGGGAAAAACTTGATGAAACTTTGCAGATAACAGTTAGATCATACCATTGACTTAACGAATGAAAAAAACAACATGAAAAGGACATTTACTTTACCTTCTTTATGTATTGTTTCACCAGCCTGAAAGCAACAGAGACGGAAAGAGATGGAATTAGTACAGGGAGACGTTGAGATGCATTTGTGTATTTATGATATGTCAAAACTAATTTTCGCCTACAGAAGTTGAGGTGAAAAACGTAAAAACGAAAAGCCACAAATGAGAAAACGGCTTGCCATATTTCACGTGGTTTTACCATGGCAACTTTTCAGACAGTTTGGCTGTGAGTTTGACAGCCGGTAACTCTTTAATCTCCGAATTGCTTAATCTCGTGCATTTGCTTTGCGATTCCTCGCAAACGTGAACGAGATAATGAACACACTGGGTTCGAATTTGATCTGGAGTGTATTCACTGAAAAGAGCGTATTGACAAAATGAGCTAAAATCGATTTATTATCAAGCGCGTCTGCGAATGAAACACGCCAAACACGCAGAAGAAGTTTCATTCACAGAGCGTTACGTGCATAAACAGTAAATTATTAACACTTACCAGATGAGCTGAGGTCAGACTTACTACAACTCCTAGCATTAGTAACCTAAGTGACAGGACAACCATCACGAGTCGGGGTTTCTCAAATAAAAGACGAGAAACAGAAACTATAATCCAGATTGGGATGATTTAGCACGCGCCTCAAATCTTAAATATCGCGCGCCTCTAATCCTCAAACGAAACGTCTACAGATTAAAAGTTCGCTACATTCAATTAGGTGGGTTGAAACTTGCTGAATGAGGGTCACAGCGTCAGTTTTATTTTAACATTTAAAAGACATCCTCCCGAAAACTGGTGGTAGTTGAGCTGAGCTGAGCTGAGCTGGCTGGACAGAGCCTTGTCTGAGATCTAACCTGGCACTTCGCGCTGACTAATAAACTACAGACCAGCCCTACAGTGACGTCATGTTCTGCCCTTTCCCAGGAAAGCACATGGTGGAAAAAAAATGAAAGAAAGGGAATATGCAAAGAAAACACATGGCAATGCTTTTCTTCAAGCAAACTGGTGTGAAGATGGTGTGAGGCTTATCTCTGCTGGCCTGGGATTTTATGGATCAGTCTGCTTCTGTTTCTATAAGCAGAAGCAAAACGTGTGCGGAAAAAAAAAACAATTTGAAAAGTTTTGTTTTTGTACTTCTAAACTACATAGATAGTATATGTGTTTTGGTAAAGAATGTGAGCTGACTCAACCAAATTACAGTTTGCCCTATTTGAAAATGATGTGTTTCAGACTCCCTCTGTCTTTGATGAATAGCACAAGGGTGGAAAAGGAAAAAGGTTGAAATTCATCTTCTCAAAACACATATTGTGCAACTGTCTAACAAATTGGGTCAGACAAATTGGCCAAGAAGGAACAGCGATAATGCAACTAAATGTTCCTGTATTCTCGTTACTTCATTTTCACAAACCTTCTGAGGAAGAAAAATAAAACCATGGGAACAAACAGTTTTATTACAGCTCGGAGGAGTGTTTGACTCTGTTTCCATTCCTGGAACTGAGCCTTTCATCTCTTTTTTTTTTTTTACACCAAAACTGTATTCAGCATTTTATTTAGATTAATTTAAAGAAAGTGTGTCTTTTTAGAAGATCAACATAAGAATCTGTGTTTCTTAAACTGATTCAAGCGTAAAGCATGTTCCTTAAACGTTTTCGCCGCAAATACCACCCTGGCTCGGTTGTGTTCCTTTCTATACTCTTTCAATCCATCTTGATGCCTTTAAGGCCATGACTCTGCTCAAATGCAGTACAGGTGAGTTTTAAGCAGAGGTAATCTGATCACCTTGCACATCTGCAGACCTTATGTTCTCCTTCATCCCCTTTAGTCCTGGAATTTTACCTTCCGCTGTCAAGCTCCACGCTATCATTTTAAAACAGCCTATTTTCTGTCCGCCCACCAAAAAGCATGTTCCGCTTTTTTTTTTTCTTATTTCAAGTCTTGGGGAAATTTTGGCTAGAAGTGACGTTCATGGGAAACACCCACAAAATCCCTGAAGGTTCTCTCCCTGTGGTCCTCAAGTCTGGCTTGCCTCCAGAGCTACCAGCCTGCTGCTGAAATGGTATATGAAATTCCAGATGTATTGTTATCGCTGATTAAAGAGTCCTGGAGGTCCTGAGAATCTGTCTGCGCCCAGATCCACCAACTCTAAAGCCTTTATTAGAAAGTAAAATTGAACGTCAGCAGCCCTTTTGTTGCCTGCATCAGCTTTGATTCTGTAAAGCCAGACTCCGGCTGAGTAATGAGGCTGTAAAGTGCTCAATGAAACAATGAAACTTTAGCTGTGCTTCTGTTGAGGACATGGATAGGAAGCACGGGGTAAAAGTTAGAAGCCTTTCTGAATGCTGTGTCAAGTAGACCGTCATTTCGGAGCACTAAAGCATCTTTAAAAAATATAAAGGCGATGAGAAAAGTCATTTCTGACTACAAAAGAGTAAAAGATTTAAAGCAATTTGACGTTTTAAAAAGACGACGCATGTGACGGCCAGAAATTCAGACCACACCTAACCACAATTTGCCACGAATTGACCTTGCTGACACCGGAAAGGCCATCCTGAATGCTATGAAAAAGTTATTTGAATGTCAGCCTGTCCACTTGCTGACATTTTGTCTTTGTTTTCTAACAAAACTTTGGAAGCACAAAGGCATCTGAAAGCATGCCAACGTCACAATGTGCATCTAATTGGTGCTTTTACCTCCCAAGATGAATGGTGGGGTTTTTTTTTCCATACACATCTCTGAGTTCCACAATGACGGGGCAATAAAGATCCGCCATGTGAAGACGTTGCTAGAGAGAATGGTCCTTTTTGACTTTTAACCCCACTTTGACTCCAAGTCTTTAAAACAATTTGAAAAACACAGTGAAACACACAATTATAAAATAAAGATGTGTAATGTTTATACGCAACTAAATAGTTTTTTGTTTTTGTGTATTTTTCCGGCAATACGTGTTTTAAAGCTAGCAAGTCTGTCTTCTACGTGTCTTGGACAATTTGAATGTGACACTGCCGTAAACATTTTCCTGAGAAACGTCTGAAAGAATTGGCAAGTGCTTTTTGACGTTTTAATCCAGACTGCAGCATCTGAAATATGTATCTAACATTGATAAAAAAAAAGCATATGAATAAATTAATTAATCAGTAAAAAACCTTTTATCTTTGACGTGAACATTTTGCAGATTCTGCACATACTGGTATTTCCTTTCTGATTTTCACTATTCCATCAATCTCACAATGAAGGTTTTTTTACATTTATTTATTTCATTTTTGTATTTTTCTGCAGCCGCAACACATCTAATAAAGGTGCAAATCCTGTTTGTATTGGGAAGGTCAAACTTTCGGAATGCAATGTATAGTACCATCTCTGAGAATGAGGATCATTTCTGCACCACAGAATGAAAAACTCCATCTCTCTTTGTGTAATTGTCTCTCTCAACCTGTGTCTGTGTCTGTTTTTGTTTTTTTTTTTTGTGTTAGTCTCTCTCCTTCTCTCTCCCCCTTTTTCTTTCTCTCCCTCTACCTCTCTCTCTGTCCCTGTTTCTTCCCCTATTTTTGTCCCCTTCGTTGTCTGTCTGCCCCCCGGTTTATCTCTCTCCTCTCTTACTCTCTTTCTTTTATTCTCTCTATACACACATGCATACACAAATAATATACAAACATGTGTGTGTCATTAATGTGCAGCCATGGTCTGAAAGCTTTTTCCACTGACCAATACCTGACCTTTTACAACATAAATTCAGGTATTTGTTTAGTGAAATTGTATTAATTTTTTCCCCCCTAAATGTCCGTTCCCTTAATTCCATTGTGTTTCTCTTGGCTGCGTTGCTTCTCATACATTAAGTGAATGCTGGAGGTTTTTGTCTAATCAGATTTGAACCTTTATGTGGAGCTGTCAATCTAATCTGCCCAAGGTATCAGAATATACAGTGATGAAAGAAAATGTCAGTTACACACTGGAAAAAATGGCAAGTAAACCAAAAAGCACATTTTTATGTATGTATTAAATGTAATGGTGTTAAGTTCTTGAATAAATGGACACCGTTACGAATTTATTATCACTTGACTATATTTGTGACTGATTATGTATCTTTACAGTACTATGTTTGAATGGACACTTCAATTGATACTTTTACTCGCTATATTGTGTGTGCTATAGCGTGGTAGAAAAAGATGCCGACTTGTTGCGCACAATTTCTTGAGCGAACGAGGCGATATCGCCTTCTGCAGGATGCTGAAGGTGCTAGATACTATTGATGAGCTAATTCACGTGAATGAACTTTATTGCACATTTTAGTTTGACTATTTCTTTTTTTTGTCTATTGTTTTGCAATTTTGAAAAATTAAATTTCATTCCTATATTATGTAATACAACCTCATAAACAAAGAATTTCCCATTTTTTGCTGTTTTTGAGCCAAAATTCACTACGAGTAAATTACCCGTGTTTTTTTTTTATTGGATGCTTTACGACTTTTACTCAAGTCTTCTTGGAATTGGTGACTTGTAACATTTTACAGTAAGATATCCGTACTTTTACTCAAGTATAGATTTCAGGTACTATTTACACATCTAATGAAATCTCCATGAGTGTAAAACGCTAAAAAATACTGCTTTTAGTTCCCAGCAAGATTATTCAGCCACCCTGACAGTTAAAACTTGGAAAAGCACTAAATTTGGTGCAAGAAATATGTTTTTATTTGAACTGTCATATTAAAACAGAAAAAATGTCAGAGAACTGCCATTGACCTTTCCAAAATCTTACGCAGATGAAACAGTCTATTCCGAGGATGACGGAGAGAGAGGCCAAGAACATTCTAGCATGAGGGTGTTGTGCTCTGGCTTTTATTCACATGCAGAGAAACATGCTGCTGGCTGAGGTTTATGTTTTATAGATCACAAACTCTGCAATAACATGTACAGGACAGAAAGTGAAGAATGAATCTACTCCCTCTCATATTTCACGTCAGTAAAAACAGGGAGGATTGTCTCTATTAACATTCTATTTGTGGAAGCATTCTACGCATTCTGTTTATTAACATAAGTTTAGCTTTTCCTCTGGGTACTGGGGGGGGGGCAATGATGCCTGCCAGCAAATGCTAAAGTGCTGCTTTAAAGTTTATTTGATTTAATCGCATGTGGCATCGTTGAAAGCGAAAAGAAATTGGACAAAACGGGAGAAGAGCAAACGTGCTGTCTGTAATCAGCTCGGGCTTTTGAGTGAGAAGATGTTCCAGGGTCCGTGGAGCCGTCACTAAATCTGCCCATTACTTGCTGCCTCAACTTGACTTTTAGTTTCTGTTCCAAATGCCAATAACTACGATGATTGTTAATGAAATATGGAAAGATCTTGCCTGCGAAGACGTGCATGCTTAAAGCCATCTCTAGTAGATGTCAAAGCATGACATTTACAGAAGATCATCTCTTTAACTTGTTTACACTCAAATCAAACTGAAATAACTATATTTGTGTGTGTGTCTAAAATTTTAATTTGTACGTAAAAAAAAAAATTGTCTGTGTTAAATGAATAATATTTTTTTTTAGTTTAAGTGCAATTTAGTATTCACTAAATAAGCCAGCTATAAGTATTGAAGTGCGGTATTTATTAAAAGAAGGCACTTTAATTCATTCACGTTTCACTCTTTTTAATCAATATTACAATTGAAGGGATCTCTACACAAACATTGGAATCAAACCAATTTCCAAAATCAAATTGTTCTGGATTTGCTTTAGCTTTAAGATCAAATTATATATACTTTACAGCATATGTACACTTAATATACTGTATTTTTACATGGAATGTTTTTTTCCCAATACAATTACAAATAAAAAAAAAAATCAACAAACTCATGACTTGCTGGTTGCAACAGGTTGATGTACATATTTTTAAAAATTGAATAAAAGTTCTTAGTTTTCCACTAATTCTTATTGTTCATTTTTCCCCAGATTGTAACTTGTAAACAAACAACCGTCTGGACCAAATGTTTAGTTTGCTTCTCATCTGCATTCTTCTCAGACGCAGAGTCTGTGGCGTTAATAGAAGGAGCTGATGGATGGCATTGCTTTTCTCACCTGCTATTCATCTGGGTGCAGGTTGAGGTGCATGAGAATAAGGTGACCATTCGGTGCCTTTATCAACAAAATATTGTTTAGTATTCTCTCCCACTCACACACACACGACATTGCAGCCACTCGCCACAGACGAGACGGACGTGCTCTCCAACACTCTTCCACGCTGTTGATGTTGGCATGAGAAGCCTGTCACAGCCGGAGAAACCCACAGGAAAGTCCAATATTTCATGCTCACTGCCACTTTGCTACCTTGTCCTCAGCCGTGTTGGAGAGTTAGCAACCAGACGAAGAAATATTTCTCCAGAACTGGTCTTAGATCTGCCATTTGCTGCGAATAAAAGTGCAGCTTTGATAAATGTGCTGCAGTGGAACAAATCCATCCTAATGTTGCTAAACAATGGGACATTCAAGGGTTCAAATGTGAAGAACAGGTTAGCAGAGGTGACTTTACGTACTTTAGTGTGCTAATTTAGTAGTGTATTTAGTTTTAAGTATTGTACATACTCGTTTTACTTTTAGCTTAAATTAGCTACATTTACATTTAATCCTTGAAATTCCGCATTAAATATTACATTTGTCTTGCCTTGTATGACGTGCAGAAGTGAACAATAGTGGAGAGATCAGAAACACACATTTAACGTTTGGGCGTGGTCATCCCAAGTACACCCGTCCTGGTTAAGTACGCACCAACCGCTCCAGTTCTATTTTTATACTCAAACGAGAGACTACTGTACTGTACGACATTTGAAAAGGAATACATATTATTCTCCAACATTTTCATTCATATTTATTAATTTATAATGCGAAATCATTTGTATTAGAAAGATTGATGTAACACCCTTAAATCCTCCACAGCCATCAAACCTGTGAAAGTAAAATGATGTATGTTGGATTTTCATATACATATTGTTATATGCAGTATACAGTATTTATAAGAAAAGAGAGAGTGAGAGATGAAGAGAGAGTGAGAGAAAGAAAGAGAGAGAGACAGAGAGAGGGAGAGAGAGAGAGAGAGAGAGAGAGAGAGAGAGAGAGAGAGAGAGAGTACGTAGGTTATCAGTATTGTGGATAAATTGGAAATAAAAAAACTGAAAATAAAAGACTGTATGTGTGACACTGACCTGATGAATCTCTGTCAGGAAATATGTAGGAGGACAGAAACAATCTGTCGTTTATTCCATTGTTGGATTTGAAAGATTCATACAATTTAAACTAGTCAGTGTTTCAAGTACGTCTCTCTAGAGACACAAAGTCATTAAAACGCCAGCCTACATTAGCATATGACAATGCGCGACAACAAAAAACATCATTTACGCACAACACTCACTGAACTTTTACACAATAAAAACCTCCGCATTGCATTTACTTCACTATGAATAACATTAAACTAGCTTCTGTACTTTTGCTCAAGTGCTGTTTGACTTCAAGTACTGAGCAGTTATGGTCGAGTGGTACTATGAGAGCTGAACTTACGACCCAAAGGTTGCAGGTTTGAATCGTAGATCAGCAAGTACCAAAAGTGAAGTGTCATTGAGCGCAACATTCTGGGTGCTACTGCCCACTGCTCCGGGTTTGTGTGTGTGTTAACTGATTGAATAAAAGTCATCACTGTAGAATTAGTTTACATCATTAACCACAGTTGCCGCTCAGTCTTTACTTTAACTTTTTTCTAAAATAAATGTAAATCTGTGTAGAAATTGCTAAATATTACACCATAACTGACACGTTTGAATTTGTTTTTAAGCACCATCTGACAAAAAAATCTATCTGTTTTTTTTCTGTTTTACTTTCTAAAGGAGTAAAAGCAAACTCAGATCTTCTCAGATGTGTATTAAGACGACACCTGAGAGGGAAACACAGAACCGTCTGGAGACCCTACTATAGAAATATCTGTGGAAGCCATTGCAGATGCAACAAAGCAGCTCCATCGTCTGAAGATGAAAGATGCAAGACAAAGATGAACCGGGATGCAAACACCGCAGCCTCTCTTCACGTTTAGGCTTTTTCTTCCTAGCAAAATCGGATTCCTTAGTGGTGTGGAAGCCTGACTGATATGTTGGTTATTCCAAGATGATTTACAAAACAAGTTCTGGAGGAGATTTAAAGTGTTTTTCAACGGTAAATCTTTACCCGGCAGACGCACTGAAATAATCAATCATCGCTGCCAGACGTTTAACAGCTGGCCTGGATCCTGATGTTTTGTCGATGACCAGAACGCCTCAAGACTGAGGAAAGCACCAAACACATGACTGGGAGGTAAACCACTGGAAGTAAGTTGCAATCTTGAGCAACACTGTGTGGGTAATGTATCACAAGCGAGCGCGTCCAAAGAAAAAGCCGAGCGTGCACAGTGATTTCTATCAACAGCCTTCTTCTGTTTCCACAAAATGACCATGAGGAAACATCTTTTTCATCCTGCTGCAGAACAAGGTCCACATGTAATGGACTGAGCAGGACACATGTGGCCAGACAAATGTGTTCAACTCCCTGCGACACACTGCAACTTCCACATGCACATCACTCGCTAAACCGCAAGAACACATGAGACTGAAGCTAACACACAAACCGCAAGAATGCCGACGTCTAGTAACAAAACTCTACACGAGAGAGATGCAAAGATCTTTTTATTGTATTCTATTGCAACTTCAACTGGAAGAACTTCACACTACAAACATAAACGTACATGATATATGAATGTACACACTGTGGATCTTCTTATTACTGACAAGTTGCTGTTGTTGTTTGTTTTTTTTAACAAAGAAAACAAAAAAACAAATCTTGGGTCAAAGGCTTGCTAATTTTAGTATCTCAATGTGAATTAGTGAGTATATGTAACAAAATAAAAAATATAACATAATATATATATACTGTAGGTGGTTGGATGGATAAATGGATGGACGGACAGAGAGATTAGTGGATGGATGGATGGATGGATGGACAGACAGACCGAATGATAGATAGATAAAACCTCTATTTCTCCCCCAAAAATCAGTAATTTAGTTGTTACAGTAGCAACCACAAAAGCAAGTAAAAAATGCACAAAAACGGGAAACAATAAATAAAGATAAAAAAGGAATGAAAAAAATATTTAAATTCGAAGTATAAAAAGCGGTAAGTGATCATGATGTTACACTGTTTTTGCCAGCTCTTGTTTTTGTACAACAGAAACAGGTTTACAGTGCTTTACAGTTAGTTAGTTTGATTTTTGTTTCATTTTTTTGTATAATTAAAAAAAATGTCAGTCTTGTGGATCTGTTAGCGTCATCGGTCTTCCCTACACCTCTTCCGGGGCTTCCTCTCTAGACCTGCCAGTCTTAACAGTCTTCCCATTAGACTGGAGCAGGACTTGGCGTGGAGAACTTGAGAGGCAGTGTTTGCTGAAACTCTGGCCACGTTCTTCCTCAACCAAGAACTAGCGAGTAGATAAAGTCGATAGACCCGATAAAAATGACCTGTGCCTCATTAATACATGTAACTTTATTTTTAATATTTAACAAGTTGTGAAGTAGCTAAGGTTTTTAATGAGCTTCAAATAATAGTCTTGAGTTGCTGTAGTTGCTTTGAATCTCACAAAAAAGCAGACATCCATCTTTACTCACAACACAATGTCTAGATATTGTTATTCTCCTCACAAACCATATTGAATGTATTTCATACAGCAAAGACTTCATCAGAACAACATGGCTTGTCATGGCCATTGTAAAAAGAAAACACGCCAAACACATTTTCTGATCACAAACGGCCTTGTCCTTGTGATGACATGAACAGTTTTTTAGTTGTTTATGTGAAAAGTCAAGGGGGAATGAAGTTGTAAAGATTTATCGTCTTCAGCACAAAACATGCTTCAGCATCTCAAATGTTATAATTGTAGGTGTTTGTTCACATAAAAACTCCAAGAATGAACCAACAGGGCCGACAGATGGAAAAATAAATGTAGATTTGAAAAGCCCACCTATTTGTTTTCTCCTCGAAGTTTCCTCGAAGGAAAAATACACCACCTTTAAAAATCCTCCGGACGCACCAACAGCCTGATACGCCATTATTTACAAATCTGATTCAGTGTCTTGGCAGAAATGTTTTGTACATGAGAAACTGAGCAGACTGCAAAGCAGGAATAGTTCTGACTTCCTGTCTGAGAGTTTTAGAGCCTGGGTTGCCGTCACGTCAAACCCACCAGCTCTTACGACATATTTTCCCGAAAGGAAAGTGAAATGACTGAGTATACGCTTCCTTAAAAGTAAATAGATTTAAATCCTTCTAAACAGATTCTACAATGAAGACCTTCAGAGATTTAAAAAAAAAAAAACAATAAAAAAAACAATAAGTTGTTAGTTTCTGGTTAAAATCATTAATAATTAATTTAAAACAATAGGTACACAAAATGTATTCTAAAAAAAGCATTATACTGTAACATACCTGTACTGTATGTGTGTTGTAACATTTATTGCTAAGGTTATATGTTTTGCAACTGTACATATGTGAGCAAAATGGAATTTTGAAACAAACAAATAAGCTGTGGTGTAAAGTACTTAAGTAAATTAAACTTTTTATGGCCACTTTGAGTATCAGAAATATTAGCATATATATTAGAAATATTAACTTTTACTGTATACTTCACTACATTATTGATTGAGTATATGTTACTCTTTACTACACTAGTTGTAAAGCGACAAGTCTTTACTTGTGAGCAACAAGTCAGCGTCGTTTTCTACTGCAATTAATTTCCTGGGTGGACGAGGCAATATGGCCATCTACAGGATGCTGAAGGTACTGGATGCTATTTATTAGCTAAATCACGTGAACGTGAATTAGCAGTTGCACTTTTTTGCTCATTTGAGCTTGACTGAGACCAACTTTTTGTTCTTTTTTATCTATTCTTTTTAGAAACAATCAGGTGTTCAATTTTATTTCTATATTATAAGTAAAGTAAAATAAATAAATAAATAAATAGTCTGTTTTTTTTTTTTTCACATTTCTTGGTGGGGTTTTTTGTGTGTGCCTAAATTCAGTACAAGTAACACACTTAAGTTCTTTTAAAATTGGACACTTTACAACTTTTACTCAAGTATTGTTGACTTGTAACTTGTAATGCAGTTATTTTTACAGTAGGGTATCCGTACCTTTACTCAAGTTTGGTTTTCAGGGACTAATTGCTAATTAGACATACTTTTAATGTTGTGATTTAACAAACAAGTAATGTTAATCAGCACTCATCTTGACTTTTCTAACTACTGATGGCCAAAGCAATTGTCTATTAAAATAAAAAAATGTATTAACCTAAAAATGAGATTGAAAAACAAGAAAGGACTTGTGAAAGAAGAGCAGAAAGAGACAAATGAATGAGAAATAAGTTCTATCATCACATTGGTCCATTTTGCCTCCATACAATAAAAGCACCTGCCGCGGCTGTTTCTTTAATCCAGCCCTGCTTTCAGACGTAAATTCCTCCACAGCACATCAAGCACAGGGCCGACTGCAGCGTGGCTCCCCTCTGCATGCCATACTCCAGCATTACCCAAAGTGAACTCACAGTCCAGGCTCATCCAACAGTGTCGGCCGCCCGCCATGTCCCCAACACAATACACACTCTTCTCAGCGCACACCACTGAAAGTTCAGCTTGAGAATGCAAACACTCAAAGAAAGGAATTAAAAAATAGGATAATGTGGGAATTAATTCTCTCTCTCTCACTCTCTCACACACACACACACACACACACACACGCGCACACACACCAGCATGGACGCACACACACACACACACACACACACACACACACACAGCAAAAAGAAGAGAATACAGTATATTTCGTCTATTTTTACTTTCAGCCATGGATCGTAGTCTGATTGCAGTGTTCAAACGTTTAATCATTTGGCCAATTATATCGAATAATATTAAGGTAGATACAGTTATAAGGTGGATTTGATATTTATATACGTATATGTATGTACAGTATAAAAGATACACTGAGATAAGAAACGTTGGTTTGCAGAAAATTGCAGAACACACACACACTTCATTGGATGGTTAAATGCAGAGCACATTGCCCCTAGTGGCCAAATTGAGATGCTCACTCAATTAATCAGCTTACAAACAGAGTAAAAGAGCGATCAAGACTGTGCTGTAAATTTAGTTTCGTACCTGTTCATATTTATGCAAATTTACAACAGATATTAGAATCTGCATTCAACATCGTAACACTGATGTGCGGCTGATGCACAAAACACACACACACACACACACCACTACCACTACCACTTCTTCATGTCACTGTCTGCAAATGAAGATGTCAGGGTCTGTACAGGCCTCATTCCACTCAGTGTAATGACCATTAATTACAATTGCTGCTTTCCTCCGACTTCTTCAGCTAAGAAATTCTAGTGTCTTAGGCAAAAGATGTACCTACAGTGTAACTGAAAACCATATTTAAGAAAATGTATGAGTACCTTTACAGTAAAAACTACTCTATTACAAGCTACAAGCCACCAATTCCGAGAAGACTTTACGTCGTAAAGTATCTAAATTTAAAATAACTGAAGGATTTTATTTGAACTGAATGTTTGTGCGCTTTGAGACAGTTAAAACTGTGAAAAGCGCCTTACAAATGCTCAGAACTTGAACTTGAATGTAGGCTCAAAAAACACCAAGAAATTGGAAAAACAAGAAACTCTTAATTTATGAGTGGGTTATTTCCCCTAATGCAGATATGAAATTTAACACCTCAATGTTTAAAAAACGGTAGAACAAATTACATTAAAAAAAGAACAAAAAGTCAACTGAAGTCAAACTCAAATGTGTTAAAAAGAGCAACCACTAAGTCAGTTTCACATGGTTAAGCTCATAAATAGCATCTAGTACCTTCAGCATCCTGCAGATGGCAATATCAAGTAAAAGGTACATTTTGTTTTTTTTTAGGATGCTAATTTCTATTTTTGTTGGTGAAAGTAACTTAAAAGTTATACAGAGATAATGTAACATTATAATTCTGAGACAGTAATATTGTAATGTAACAGATTAGTTTTAACAAATAGTAATAAGTAATGTGTAATGTATTACAATTTTGAAGTAATTAGCACAACACTGGTAACTCGTAAGAGTAAGTGTCCATTCAAGTGTAGTACAGACACTCAATCAAAAATGCAATCAAGTAGAGAGTAAAAGTTGCTTATATTTTTGATACTCACCACGAATACAAAGTAGCCAAAATACTTAAGTAAAGTAACAAAGTCCATTTAGTCAAGTACTTTACACCACTGATCTACAAACACAAGATATTTTTACGTAAAGCACATTTGATTTTCACCATCATCTTAAATCGCCTCAGGAATTAAAAAGTCAATTATGATGAAATACTAAAAACGTGAGAATGTTCACTGACTACAAGGTTTAAATACTGCTCCTCAGCCCAAATACGGTCAATGTTATCTGAAAGCTGGCTCAGCACACAATTTATGGGGAAGCAGATATGCATTGCCTGGGTCTAAATTAAATTCATTTTGGGAGAAGGGGGGGAGAGGCTTCCTCAGTCATGCAGTTAACCGATCACGAACTCTGGAATCCCGGAGGGATCATTGTATTCTCTCTGATTCCTTTTAAGTGATGCATTTTGGGTATTCATAGGCCCCGAAACCGTAAAATGTGATATGAGGGACGATTAGCAAAACGTCTAATAATAGATAGCACCTGGTCCTTTCATTCACTCAAACATGACTAATATTTCTGCACTTCTGAGAGAACCGGCTCTGGTTATCACCACATCGAGAGCTCAGGCGATGGGGAAAGAGCTCACAAAAGCTACAGAGGAATGGTGAGGATTGCAATGGCACCTGACTATTCCCATCTGACATCTTTGGCACGGAGACGAGGATTATTGTCCAATTTATCTCTTTCTTGTGAGGCTTACCGCTCTTTAAACAGCTTGGTACTTCAAAGTGCAAAACAAACAGGGCCGAGATGGACGGTGGACTCTCCGACAGAAGCAGTTTAGTGGAACAGCATCTAAATGACTGAAGCACAAAACAAGCACGTTTTTGATCTTGAGTAAAAAAAAAAAAAA
>CM051493.1:1250006-1286651 GCA_028031935.1 Paedocypris micromegethes
AAAAAAAAAAAAAAAATGTCCTCTCTACCGCCCCATAGTGTTCAGATTAGGTAAGACACGCCATGAGAATGCAATCTAAAGAAATTCCACGCAAATGTATTTTGTTTATTTTGATTAACGGCACAACACATGTAAAATATGGAGGTGTAAGTGCTGTAAAGACATTTCTGTAGATTGATTTGGTGGTTGGGACACCAAAAGCCATCAATTCCGTTCTGAGGGAAATTTATTTTGATCGGAATCAAAAACGGAAGGGCAATACAAGTCGCTTTGAATAAACGTGCCATTTAGATCTATATATCTAATCATGTATGAAGATGATCTTATATTAGATTACATTGCAAGTCTTTGTGACCGAATTTGGGTCCTACTGTATCTTGTACCTACTACAATCTTGAGGTAGATATTGTGGATTTAGATTTTAGGTTTAAGACCTTTATGCAAATTGAAGTTATATGCAGTGTTAACTGTAATAATCTTAGTAACAATAGTATGACTGTATCACAAAAACTATGTGTAAATAACTCCAATAATTTTTTATGTGGTTTTAAATTATGTAGAGCTGTTATGAGGAGCATGTGCTTTTACAAAAAGTCCCAAAATAAACGTTGCATTTACACATCATCTTACTATAATAATAATGATTAAAAAAATAATTAAAGAGAAAACAAAAATTCTTAATTGTGACATTTATTTGCAATGAGCTACAACCACAACATTGTGCAAGAGGAGCAAGGATCCACAGTTATAATAGTGAGCACAAAGCACATTCAAACCAAAATGAAACATCAAATGGCACATGGAGAAATGGAGAAAATACCAATCCCACTGTAAAGTCTTAAAATCTTAAAAAGAGCTTTTTTATATAATCTTAAAAAAACATTAATGAAGTTTAAAGGAACCAATTGTAAGAAATCTATAATTGAAAACACAATATGGATCAAAATTAAGTTCGGACGTCAACAACACCACTGAAGTATTGATGTCCGCACAAACACGTTTGATTTAGTCTCGCAGAGCTGGAAATAAATGAAAAGACGCGAACGAGGCAAAAGTGCAAAGAAAGCTTGACACATCTGTAGATATGACACAGAGCCAAATTCTTATATGATTACTCAAAAGTACAAAACGCTCTCTTCACGAACACAATTTTAATCTCTGCTGGCTTAGATGATGCATGCATTACAATATCAAAGTCGCTATACTGTATAATATGACTGAATGAATATTAAACGCTCTATAAGCATAAATGTCACTTTAAGTAACACTGATGTACTGGGTAGCTTTGTTGTTTAAGTCAACAAATGATTTGAGCAGCGAATAAAAAAAAGCTTATAAATGTTCTTTGAACCAATTCGATTTTTTTTTCAGTTTCTTCGAATCAATGGAAACTTTTTTTTTCGTTTTTTTTTTAAACGTTGCATATACACAATCAAATAAAAGTAAGTCCTGACTGTTAAACTAGCTCACTACAGGGAAAAAAAAAAAAACATGTGTCTAAAGATTATTGCAATTATTGTGACAGCTTGGAAAAAGTGGGACATCACCACAAGACAAATTGTAGTCGGTGAAACATCCAATAAAAGTGAAGAGATGGGGAAAAAAAAGGAAAATCAATCTGGTTGCAACCCTCAGTTGAACCACAGCATAATTCAGAAGGATCAGAGAGGGCAGGAAATAAAGCCACAAAAGAAGCATGATCTTCAGCTCATCTCCTCCTCACTCATCATCACTGCGACTCCCCTCTGACTGCTCCTGAAAGCAAAACCGCGATAGCATCACTCTCTCGTGCACATCCTTCACACCGCGGAGCTCGTCGCTTATGGCGTGAGACGCTTTTTGACGCACTCTCTTATTTCAGGATAAGAAGACAATCGGCTGGGTCACAAGAGTGCGGGCAAGTTCACACAGACTTTGTGAGATAAAACGCTCTAGTGTCAAATTCTCAAAATATCACGGCACGAATGGAAAAAAAGTGTCAATGTAGGAGACTTACGTTTTCCTCTTGAGCTGCGGCGGACGGAGATGAAAAGAGAGTGAAATGAAAGGCAAAGTTTAGAAGCGCAAAGTCACAATAAGAGCGAGAGAACCAAACCTCGACTGTGTTATTTCATTCTGCAAAAACAGGTCGTTTGTTGAAAGGCCTCGGGCTTTGTGAGATAAGGACGTGTGGCTAAAGATTTGCAATTCTGGAATTTACATTTTTTAGAACTCAGTGACTTTATTAACTTTAAGACTCTGAGCTTCACTCACCTTTTTTGCCGTAATTTTCAGACTATTATCTATCTTCACAAATGTAAATTTATTTTCCTAAATTCTAAGGTGCACAGGCTTTTTTTTTATTTGAAGTGCGCCTTCTAGTGTGAAAAATACGGTATCTCACCATCCTAATCAAAATGTCAACATGTGCACTACAGGATTATAATTACAAGGCATTTCATTAAAGCGAAAGGTCAAGAGTTCTGTACGGATGATTCTGTGACGGATCTAACTGGCGACAGGACTTTTATCTTGAGGCGAACCTACATTGTCCTCTTGCTCTTCGTCGCTGTCGTCGTCGCTGACCACCGGCTTGGCTTTTCCACGGCTTGGCCTCTTCTTTCCTTTCTCTTGACTCTTGTCCTCACGTTTGCTGAGCTTAATTTTCACCTTGACTGACTTGGCTTGAATAGAAAAGAAACAAATATGAAGAAAATTTCCAACAACGCAATACATTTTCATTGAAATTATGATACAAAACCTTACATTTTAATATTAATATTATGTATATGCAATTATATTATTTAGATTTTTACAGAAGATCAATTATAATTTAACTGATTTTCAACTCAATAAATATAGTATCTTATATACAATTTTATATATTTTATATACAATATATATAAACAATATTCATATATATATATATATATATATATATATAAACAATATTCATTTTGTGAACAGTGACATTTTTGGTTAAAAACAGTTTGAGTAAAAAACTCCACATTTCAGCTGAAAAACTGTAGCTATGAATTCAATTGTGACAGTTATTATTTAGTAGTAAAGCTGAAGATTCAAGAAAAACATTTGCTAATTGGCATATTATCATCTCACATTCTGCCTCTGAATCCTCCTCCTCCTCGTCTTCGTCATCATCCTCGTCGTCATCATCGGTTTCATCTTCACTCTCGTCTTTAGCAATCTTTTGTCTTGCACTCTTGAACACAGACTGAAGGACAATCGAATCCTCGTATATCTAAAAAACAGTTGAGTGACAGTAATATTTTTTATTAGTTCTGTTCAACGCTCACTCACATTAGAAAAAATGTATTTGGGATTGGGATTAATACGACGAGCTTTATTAGACAAGCAGCATAATTTGCCGAGTGTGGTGGACACATTACATAACTTACCTGAGATCCTTCTAGATTGTACGTCTGAGCATTGTGACAGAGCAGCATCACGTCTTTCTCCAGATCACTCACGCTTCGGTATTTGTGGTTGCGCACATGCTCCTGCAAACACAAAACACTCCCCGCACTTCATTTTCACATTCTTGGTACCATGAAAAGAAAATCTGAACTTAGACCAGGAAAAGCCAAATAAAGCGACTCCAGCTTTATTGTGGATAGATTGATAATCGCTGCAGATTTCATGATCTAATTTGTGATTTATGCAACAAAAATGAACAAGATAAAAACGTACAAGAGTGATAATTTCCAAAAATAAAATATATTATCATTGATATTTTTTATGACTATTATATTTATATTTTTTACATGCTAGACATCACAGAATTATGTCTGAAGCACCCGATCTGTACACGTTTATTTTAGAATTTTACAAACTTCATACAGATAATACAATGTTTATTAGAAATTCTATGAATATATATATATATATATATATATATATATATATATATATATAACTGTAATATTACTAATATACAGTACATTGTTTATATGCAGTAAATATAAAATTGTAAATGTTTTGCAATTTTTCTGTCAAATGCTCAAATGACAAGTGCGCAACAGATTTAGCCTATATCACATTAAAAATTCAAAATCAAAATTGAAATAAAAGAAGGACAGATTATTTGAGATGGTATTAACAACAATCTATTTTAAATGTACTTTTATGTAATGTTTGTGGTTAAATCGTAAGCTTTGCATAATCGCAGAAAATGGCAGTATTGATTTTTTGTATTTTAATTGCAAAATTGAAAAAACCGGATTGATCAATACATTATAGTTGGAGTTTCACTTTTTGGCCATTTTCCGCATGGATTTAAATTGCCCTAGTTAAGTACAGATTCGTGTTCTGGAACGCGTCAAATTCACTCGGTCTCTAGTCTTCTTATGGACCAGATTGATGCTGCACTATTTTTAGCTACATGCTATACTTGCGCAAAGCTGCTCCATTCAACCGCTGCGTGTTTAAAGAGTGTGAGGAAGATTTATGACTAAAATGATAAAAACAAAGCATTTCGGGTTGGGTTTATCTATATCTGGGAAATCTTTCACAGGAAGTTTAGAACGGAACTAATGCGATTAACGGGGCTCTACTGTACATTGTAAACGTAATATTTGAGATGGTGTCACACTTGATCATATCATAGTAAAAGGGTTTTCCAGGAACTTTGCTGTAATGGAGCAGTAAAGCTAACATACCTTGATCTTCTTGAAGTCCACAGGCTTCCTTATCAACTCATAATATTCCGGAAGTTCCTTCCGAGATGGCAGCTGCACAAAGACATTGCTGAGCTGACGGCCTGATCTGTAATCAAAAGACAAAGACGGAGGATTGTCTTGACCTTCGTTCCTTCTAAAAGAGGAGAACTATGAAATTATATTTGTTTGTTTGTTTCGTATTCTTAAAAAATTGTTTGTAGTGTACTTAAATTAGATTACATATAAAAAAAAATAAAAATGTTAAATCAAATATTTATTTTTAAACATTATTAAAGAATGTTTGTTACAAAAATATAATTGTGTTTTATTTACATGTAATTATTGTCATATTTATTATTGTTAAATTCCGATAACGTGTAACATTATTTACTGATATGAATATTTTAAATGTATTATAAACATTCCAGGATTATGACGTTTTTATCTTCCTTAAATTAGATTTAAAATGAAAAAAATTAATTAAATTAAACAATTATAAATTATTACATTTTAAAACAAATATTTATTTTGAAACATTGAAGAACATTCTATCTCTTTAAACTAACTTAATGAAATAATTGTAAACATGTAACAGCATTGTTATTGTGAACTAATTCAGTTAAAATGTAACATTACATAATATTATCCATATTTTAAATGTATATAGTTACAAGATATTAAATGGACAAGATATAGTTTTATTGCCATAAAACCGTGGGTTTTTTTTCCTCGTCTACCCCATTTTCAGTGTGACCGTTGTATTAAAAATTCATAACAGGGCAGATAATTTATCAAATTTAAATTCAAGTTCAAATGATGGCAATTATCGCGTGTTGACCCTCATCTACACCTCAATTTATAGCTTCTGCTTGCAGGAGCACATTTAAGTCAGGGGGTTTATAATCCACCCCAACGTTAGATAGCACTCACCACGCAGAAGGCTGATTTATAAGCCCATCCAAACTGTCGGGCAACGGGCCGCAGCAGCGCTTTAGTTGTGTGTTTGGGGGAAGATGTCAGGGGTTATCGGCTTCACTCTCCAAATGCCAGACACAGTGTTCATTCTCTAAATGATACCATTCATCAAGTTTCACAGTCTTATTGAGTTAAGAAAGCTATCATGGACGTACGATTTGGAGAACAATAAACTTGCATTTCTAATATTTTTAATTTTTTAATCATGCAAAAAGAAATGTGCCATTAGTAGAGAAATTATTTAAATGTATTATTTTAGGATTTTACAAATGTTATAAATGCATTCCAATTGCACTGACAATACTTTGTTTTAAAACAAAACACTTTTTTCAAAAGTCTTTTTACAAATCTTTCTTAAATCTACCGTTTTGTAAAAAGTTTAAAAGACACTATATAATTTACTTGGGACTTTTAGTTCTATTGTTAATATTCCTTTTACTAAACAGTATATCTTACATACTATAATATATATATATATATATATACACACACACACACACACACACACACACATACATACTGTATATATTAACTTTATCACAAGCTCAAGAGTGTATTTTCCCTGAAACAAGTTCAATGCATATCGCAATCATGGTGGCATGATATAATTTGTACTTACTTTAGTTTACAGTCAATCAGCTTTTATCCAAAGAAACTTATATTTCATTACATTTTTTACAATTCAACAAATTCCCCTGGGAATCAAACCCATGATCCAGTTCTCTACAGACCGAGCTACTGGGAAAGTACCTAATCTAACCTAAATTGTGTTATTATTAATATTATAATTACTTTAATTCAACTGTAAACAACTATTATTCATGTATAAGTTGCTTTTCGAGACCCTCAAGTTTGCCGTACGCCATCGTCCAATCAGATCCTAGCTTTCCCTAGAGCAGCGGCAGTGAAATAGAATGATAAAACAAGCCTGTAATCTTGTGAAGAGCACTTACGCATCCTTGTAATTGATGACCGTATCTACAATGGCGTTCATTTGCTTTGTGAGTCTGGGCGGATTGGGAGAGAATTTCTCTGCTGGGGGACGTCCTCTCCTTTTCTTGGCCCTTTCTGCTTCTTCACGCCTGACGTCTTTGTCAACGCGTCTCTTTCGCTTGCGCTTCTTCAGACGTACCTCCTCTTCAATCTCTTCCAGGTTGCCATCTTCGATTGCCTGCCAGTAGATAACAGAAGAGCGGGATCAAATATTTTAGCCAACAAACCATCAAAGAGGAAAAAACTGGTACATAGCGAGACAACAGGCGCTTGGCAAAGATCCAGGACAGAAGGACAGAGTTGAATCTCTCAACCAATATGAGACGTTGTAATTTTGAAAGCTTGCTATAGACTGTAGAACAAAAGCTAAGTTTAAAAAAAATTGTAAATTCACAAACATAAAATAATCATCTTCGAGTTACTGTGGTGTTCTACAGTAGGAACTAAATCTTGAGTCAAACCATTTGTGCTTGGAACTCATGCTCCATTTATTTATATGCTTTTCACAGACCATTTGGAAGCAGATGTACAAAACCAGAACTATTTATTGTAACAATCACACCCGGACCAGTTTGCAACATGAGTGAAACCATTCCGCCACGACTATGACCAGCGAGCAGCCAATTAGTCGACAAAGACCAGGAAAGAGACTCCCAAAGAGTAAAGCCCGTCTTGCCGGTGGCGTTCTGAGCTTAACGAAGCAACACGCTAGAATCTGACAGGACTGAGCACGGTTCTGTTCACATCTTCTTTAATTAAACCCATCTGTCTTCAACCTCTCTTGTCTCTTCTTTCGTTGCACGGTTGGATTCTAAGTTGTTCGCTCATCTTCCCTGCCTCCTCTGAAGACAAATTCAGCATGAATATTTACAGAGAATGAGTCACTTTTCCTCCAGTGAACATACTGTTGGGTTCATTGCGTTTGCGGTGTTGAGTTTGGCCTCCTGCCTGGCCTCGCTGTAAAGCTGGAGCGTACAAGGGATTCGGAACGGGGTTAGTCTTTTCCCTAGGCCGGCACAGTAGGACTTAAAATATCAATATACACCCTAAAACATATGCAACGGCACTACCGACAGAGATAGACCGCCCAGGAAAAAGTCCACCGAAAATCCAATGACCCCCAAAGCTGAAGCCAAACTCTTTGAAGGAGAGGAAACAGAAATCCTCTTCTGTTGTTTTGCTTGTGTAACATTAACTCAGAAACTCAAAAGGTTCTAAAACTCACAGACTCGACCCTCAACGCAAGGTACATCAACACAACTGCTGTGCAGCTGCTCCGGACCCCCGCGTCAGTAACACTAATGCGCAGAGCCAGAGAGCAGAAACTGCGCTTTTCACCAACGGTGAGCAAATTAACAGACCAGAACTTTGTTCGTTTAGGAAACACATTCGTAAGAACCATCTACAGAGCCCAATTAATTTGTCGTCTTTGTTCAGTTTACACTATAGAACAATGTATTAAATAATAATCAATTGTATTCCGTATTTTTGCGAATATAAGCAGAGGAAATATAAAATTACAAAACATTTTTCCAATTTTAGCGGCTCGAAAACTTGCAACTATAAACTAAGAGTAAAAGTAAGTCAAAAACAGTAGTATCACTTTTACTGCAATTATGACAAACTACAGGTGAAAAAGACTAAACTTCAGGGCAAAGTATAATGCTCAGACAGAGTGCAAGCATTTTACAATATTCCCTTATAGCCACAGCAGCGACAACATTTACAGCCTGACCCTTTTATAAAAGTAATACTGCAAAAAGTTCAATTATCGTTTTTAAAACAAAACAGATTACCAGTGCAAACATGATTTATTTGGCAGCCGTTTTAAAGCGTGTGCCGTTTTCAGAAGTGCAGTATCGATTTCAAGACAGCATCAACTAAGCAACATCCACGTTGTATAACTCGGAATTATAATAGGAGCAAATGTGCAGTGTTTAGGTCGTTCGCTTGAATGTTTACAGTATAAACACTCATCCGTGCTTGTCATCGCTCATTTCAGTGCATTATCCATCAGGTCAAAGCAAAGACTGAAAAAAATCCTCCGTTAAAATGAGAGGACCACGACGCTCAAATGATGCATCCCATGGATTAGATGCCGAGTTCAAATACTGGGCGTCTGCAGGGAGGCTTCTGGCTCGGCGCTAGCAGCACTGAGCCAAATAATGGATAACCTCTTTTGCATCACCTCAACCGTTGTCATGGTGAGGTCAAACCCGTGGGTACTGAACTAATCTGTGGGAAGAGATTAGCAGCATCTGTGAGAAGACCATGTGAGCATGCACACTTTTCAGCCGCTTGCGTCTGCACTCCACAGGTTGTCCAAGCAAGAGATAACAACTTATTTCAAGCAAATAAGTGTCAGGGCATTGTTTATTTGATGATGTGTTTCTTGGCTGACTGCTTAGAGATGCAGTTCGTAATCAAGTAGCGGATTTCAAACTGAAAAATTTGACTTTTTAGAATTTTGTGGTAATTCAGATTGCCTTGATTTCATTGTAAGACAATATAACTTACACAGTGGGGCTGCACAAAATATATTGTATTGATTATCCATCCCATTTCTAGAGCAGCTCAATTAATTGTTAAAAGATACCACCGTCACAATATTACGGCACTTTTTTGACTAGTTGCTCTGATTGGTCAAAGCGAACCAATCGCAAAGCAGATCACTGCGGTTGTCCCACCCGCTGCCCGCCACAACAGGTCCTAAATTTAAAATCGGTTGAAAGCTTTTGCAGTTATCAAAAGGATTATTAAAGATAAAGTAAAAGTAATGATGCTAAGAAAACTATTTTTAAATTAGATTACATCATTTTTCATTACATTTATTTAAATAAACCGCAAAGAGTAATATGTTATTTTATTGCTATTTGACAACCTGATGTTCAGAGTTAAATATTTAAAATGAAAAAAATATATATCTATATATATATATATATATTATATCTATATCTATACACACAGACACACATAGCCACACACTCACTCAATTTTACATTTTTACTCAAAGCAATTTTACAATTCCACTTCTCCTAACAGCTTGCGTTTGGACTGTGGAAAAGGGAGACCATGAAAACCTAGAAAAACACATGAAAACTCCATACTCCCACTGCGCCACCCTTTAATGATTATTGTGAGTGCAAATTAATTAACAATTTTGGCAATTGTTTTAGCTTTTTCAATTACGCCACATGATGTGAACATGAATATTTCCCCTGATCTGTTCTCACGCCCAGCTTTCTCATAACTCGTGCGTGACTCTGATTGGTTACTTGAATTAATTATACAAATTAAAGTATGTGCTTTTGTTGAGATTGTGGTTAATTGCCCAGTCCCATTACACCGCAAAGCCCAAGGACGCGCAGCAGTTTCAAGACAGATGGACAATTAAACGTTTGCTCGTTCTAGACAGGTGTTATTCTCTCACTCCGAAATATACTTTTTATTTTCTGTTGGTTGACGGTTCCGACACTCGGTGCTGTCAAGCGTCAAAATCAATTTGTTGAGCCATTGAGCTGTGTTGATGGCGAGATGCTTCGTCATAATGTCTTGTGTGTAAAAGCAACTTAAATCTTTCAGAAGATTTCAAGCACATTCCTTTTAAAGGAAACAAGTTGAGCATGTAATACGTTAACGTCAAAATAGCTATTTTTGCACTTAAAGAAAAGAAAACCTCTGTTTATAAATAAGTGGAACCCCATTTTTATGCAAATCAAATTATGTTGTTTCACTTTATCGTCGTTTTTTATACATAGACTGTAGCTGCTGAATTTCATTTTTAGCTGATTTATTCTGTTTTATGCGATTTTTTCTGCTCAACTGTATGAATTAGCTGTATGATTTATGAATGTAAACAATTAAATCAAGGCATTACAGGCGATATTTCATTTCAAGTTTCCATGTGAAGAAAGTGAGTGAGTGACACACACACACACACACACGTAGAAGTGGGCAGTCTTTGAGGCCAGGGATTCAAACCTGCGACACCCGAGTTGAGAACTTCCTCTAAACTACTTTATCCACTAAATAACGGTGGCCACCAAAAAGCCGAATTAGTTGGTCATAAAAACCCATTTTAATCCAATATAATTTTACATAAACAATTCCAGATTCCAGAAAAGTCCCAATTCCCCACCAGTAAATGTCTAGTCATCCTTAACCCTAGATGAACATTATCCACCTCATAAAATCTTACAGATCCTACATTGATTTCCCAAACAATCGGATTGCTGTGTCAAACTTCCTTCCTCGTTCTCTGGCTTCTCACTGGCTCTCTGTTTTCCAGAAGTTGGCCTCACATATAATTACCTCCCTTGCTGCTTTACACCTTCAGCCTCTGTACTGAAACACAGTTTTGCTCTTGTTAAAGTCAAGCCAAACCCTGCTATACATGAAGCATCACTAGAGAAGCAGAGTAATACCCTGTGGAAACAGTATCGCTACTCATTATCGACCACCACAATACAGCGGCTCATTCCCAGCACAGAAAGAAGCTTAGAATTGCTTTGCCTATCCCACAAATCCGGTAAAAAAAACCATTGAGGAAACAGTTTGTTTGTTGTTGGATGAGGAAAAAGACAAGGAGCTATTTGGGTTTAGGCGTTCGATGAAACGCAATTGGGCTCAACGATCGAACGTAGAGGTGTTTTGGGTTTGGACAGTTGGTGCCGTCTACATTCTGCTGATGAATTACCCGTTTCAGTATGGTAAAAATGTGTCGTGAAAGCAAAAGAAAACACCAATTACTGCTTTTACTCAAGCCTTTTCCAATTGGAGACTCCAAGACTAACAATAAAAACCAGCAAAATGGGAAAATCCAAATGGATAAAAACGTTTTTTCATCGATTTTGGAGCTCTAAGAGACAGTCTATCTGTCTCTTCCAAATCACCAACTGAATAAGTTCCGTGCAGATAAGTGATTTTCATTAATATTCTACCTTTCTAGACGAACTTGTGTCAATGAGTTGCTTAGCTGGGTTGTAAAGACGAAGGATGAGCTCAATCCACCAATGCGCTCGACAATCGATTTGTCTCAAAGCCTTCTTGGGAGACGCAGACCTGCTTTGTTACACAGATTCACACATAATTGGTCTACAGATGTTTTGGCTTGAGACTAAAGCTATAATCTCTTTCGACACGTCTTAAATCAATTATTATCAGTGTTTTAAACGTAATTATAATTGAAAAATGTTCATTATATTTTAAATTGATTTTTTTTTATAAACCTATCTTTCGGTTTATAGGAATGCAATTCTCGGAATCTGTTTATGCATGTAAGCAGCGTGCTAAGCTTTAGATAATGCAGCACGCAATAATGCGCTTTTTCTCCTTTTTTCTTCTCAGCTCGGTGTTTTAAATTAGCTTGTCTATTTCACTACAGTCAACAATGACAACCTGACTAAAACATTTTACTTAAAAAAGGTAAACAAATCTATCTTAGATTCCACAAACGGAAAAAAACTTTTCCAGTAGGAGTCATGCACAAGGACATATTTAATAATGTATGTATGAATGTATGTGTGTGTAATGTATGCACTGCATAAAATCCACATGAAAAAATAAGAAAAAAAAACCCAAAATGAGTAAAAAAAAAACTTAAATTAAGTAGAATTATCTGTCAATTGGGTGAGAAAAGTTTACTTGGTAAGACGACCTGAAACAAGACATATTTTATTGAAACAAGCAAATTAATCTTTCTCTCGTAATTCTAAGCTAGTTAATATATCTTGTAAGAAAAAAACAAGATTTATGGTTTCATTGCAAGATTTTTTGGTTTCAGGAATGTATTTTTGATGAAAGGATAGACAGACAGACAGACAGAAACAGACAGACAGACAGACAGACAGATAGATGTCACACTAATGCAAATTCCTACTGCATTAGTGTAACACATAGTTATAGTTTATTAGTCATAGTTGTAACTAATGCTCCTTACAACTACAAATTATTACATACAGTATAGTATAGCATATATTTATACAACGACACATTCCAGAAAAAAACAGTGCAAGATGACAAACAACGTACCCTTAGCCACTGCTTCTCTGTCAGAGCATCACTGTAGTCAACATCTCTACGTTGACGGGACCCACGGCCGAAAATCTTGTCGTCTTCTTCCTCACATGTGAGTCGCTCGACTTCAGCATCATCCTTCAGAATCCAAGATGGCAGTTCGTCCTCCTCCATCAGCCGGGGTTTACGTTTTGGGTTGCGAGCATCTTCTCGACGGCGGTCCAAGTCCATGCGCTTTGAGTGAGAAAAAGAAATTTTTTCACTGTGCAAAAATGGTCTAAATGTGCAAAAGTTTACACTTCTCAATAGAAACGATTACTGTAAACTATCATAGCCAATTATGTGCAATTTCAAACTCACCATAAAAAGATCAAATTCATCCTCGTTTCGAGCTATCATCTGATTGAGTGTTTCATCATCTGGAACTTCATCTTCCTCCTGGTTTGGACACAAAGAACAGAAAAGCGGATTATTTCAGGTAGGTTTTACCAGTGACCGGTGGCATCTAACTTATAGAATCATAGATGGCTTTACATCACAAAAGGTAAAGATCCAACACATGTCTTAGAGACAAATGAAAGAAACACAATAGTGTGTGCTTTTTCTTTAGCCCGTGTCAAACAGAATCAATAGAGCAACAGCTTGACATCTCAATGGAATTCGAGTCGAGTGAGAAGTGCAATAATTTATGTCGGTGATGAAGTGTAATTTGTTGAACAAACCACAGTGGCATTATAAGGCGGGGAATGAAAAGAAAATCTATTCATCTGTAAATCACCAATTCAATTGTCGTTGTGGGCTGCTTCTTCATGTTTCAGGTCTGAAAGAATATTGGCACAATGGCAGGAGTTCTGGGTTCTAGTGGTTCCAGTTGTAGTTTGTCCATTTCATTTGTGGTTCAGCAATGTGCAACCTGCTGTATTACAATTTTCCAAGACCCCTAATTTATCCATCAACATACCATTTTTTTTTCTTGATTTTTGCAGATACTTTTTTGTGTGTTTGATTCAAAATGTCGCTGATTTATAGATTTTTTTTGAGTACGTATATTTGATTAAATCAAAATCGAATAATTTTATGCCATACATCAAATTCCAGGGTGAGTGGTCTTATTTTCTGCTTTATCTATCAATCAAACATATCTGTCCTTCAAAGTGGCTACCTATCTGATGCAAGAAATGCATGTGTACTAAATGAATTAAATTAAAATATTAGAGTCAAAAATGCAATAATATAGGATGCAAGGAATATCGAACTAGCTTAAACTAGAACCGCTAGTTAACAAACCCAAAGAACCTCAAGACTCAGTTTACAAAAAAAACTGAACTGAACCACAAAATATAGTGCGTGACTGAAAAGTGGTGAAACAAGTGCATTTTACCTTAACTTATATTATCAGACAGTTAACTAAACTTTTCAGTTATTAATTTTACAGCTTGTAAAAGTATCAGCAGTAAAAGTTGGCCATTCTATAAAATGTCTGGTGCTTTAAGGCAAATGATGTTTCCGTTCTGGAAGCGTATGAACTGTGACAGTCGTCCTTCTCCTTGCACTTGACATTTCACAGGCAATTGTCTGAATTCGGTGCTAATGCACACATAAAAATTCCCTCTGACAAGGTTAGATGTCAATGTCACGCTTCTTTCACAAAGAAAAATGCACAAAAAAAATGCTGCCATTTATTAATAATAGATTTGTTCAGCTTTACAGATGTTGCCATTCTGGGAATTCAAAGACTGATATTAAGTATCTGTTCAAAAATGTTCATAAAATACTACATTTATTAACATGACATTCTACATTTACATATTATTTTCTCAACAAAGTAAGTTAATTGTTTTTGTACTGATCGAGGTCACCTTGTAGTAGCAGTAGTTTAAATTACTCTGTTTCCTGCTATAAGAATGTGATATTCTATAAAATGTCTCGGCATTGCGTGAATTTTTTCGAAATGTTCACAAAGCAAGGCATGTCAACTGCTTGAATTTCTTCAATCAAGTGTTTTTTTAATATCAAATAATACTACAAAAACCAAAAGAATAAAAATCATTAATTTTATTTAAAAACATATATTTTCATAATATTTATAATTTCATTAATTACATAAAAATAATAAAAATAATTAATTATCTGTTAGAAAGGCCTAGTGAATTTAGTTTAAACATAAAATTTGCATTAATCTCCATTTTGAAAACAACAGATGACAATTAAACAAGAGCATTGAACAATACAATTTTTAAATTATGCATTTTTAAAGCACAAGTGTGTGAGCACAAGGTAATGTAATGTGCATACACCATTGTGTAACAATCTGATTAAACAAAATGGAAAAAAAGAAAAATTATTAATAGGTCAGGGAATGAATTTACACAAGAAGAGCTTCTACTAAGAAGTACAAAACTTCTATGCTACTCCATACTGTAGCTATGCATAGTACCTATAATGTAAGAAAAGGAAAGGAAAGGAAATATAAAGGGAGAGAGGAAAAGGAAAAGTGAAAATGAAAAGAAAGGAAAGGAAAGGAAGACCTAAATGAATCCACAGTGTAATACCTAAATTTATCCACAATGTCCTTTTTTCACAGGTAAAAAAAAAAAAAAAAAAAAACAGGATTCTGCAACATCTTGCAGTCCAACTCCCAACCACTAGGCCGCTGTTTTGTCTGTGTGTGAGATCTGTGTTCACTAGTGACTAACCTCGTTTTGCTCCTCAGTCTCCAGGATGGCCTGCAGGAAAGCCCTGCGCTCATGGCTGGAGGACTTCTGATCAAACATGCCCGCTTGAATGACCTTCTGATCAACGTTCAGTTTGTACTTGGCCGCTGCTAGGATCTTCTCTTCCACACTGTTCACCGTGCACAGACGCAGAACACGTACTTCATTCTGCTGGCCAATGCGATGAGCTCGGTCCTGGGCTTGCAAGTCCTGGGGATTGAAGTCAGAGAAGTGTGACATTTCTAAATCCTTTATAACTGATGCAAGAGAGCATCACTGAAAAGTTATTAAACGCTTTCAGATAAGGATGACTCGATCCGATTCAGAGGCAGTAAAGCTCATTTTAAATAAAACCGGATTGGATTTGATTGGTTAATCACAAATCGATCAAAGGACAGCAGACATAGGTGGCAAGAGCAAAACAATGTCACACAATGTCAGGAGTGAGGGAATAATATTAGCTTGATCACAGTGACCAACATTTCTATCATAAACCAGAGCTTGACTTGAGGTAAGTTACTTTATTTTTGTGTTTGTTGTTATGCTATTAATCTGTTCTTAACGTAAAAAGCCACAGGGTCAGACATTTGTTTCACATGTTTTGCTTTAATTATGATGATTTAAAGAAAAATACTGAACGCCTTTTTGCGAAAATACTGAAGAAAATAATGATTGCGTATTTGGGCTGAGAGACGTGCGCGGCAGTGAAATCATGGTGTTATGACCCGACGAACGTGGCGCACTAACACATAACAGAAGAAAAGTAAATGAAAATGGTGATTAAAAAAGCATTAGACAAAATAATGTGATTAATTTAGTGTGTTTAACTGTGTTTTATTATAAAAATGATTTATACATTTTTTTGTGTGTTTCAATGTGTGTGTGTGTGTGTGTGTGTTTCTGAAAGGTGGATTTATAATCCTAAAAATGAACATCTATTTATATTCAAACAACATACAAAAAAGACAATAAAACGTCGGTGCACATGAAAAAACAAAGCAAAATTATAAAAATTTAGTAAAAATTATAATTTTATATATTAATAAATATATTAATAAAATTATCTGCTAATGGGGTGAGAACATTTTACTTAGTAAGACAGCTTGAAACAAGTCCTATTTTCTTAAAACAAGCAAATTAATATTTTCCGCTTAATTCTAAAGTAGTTAATTTATCTTGTCCAAAAAAAACAAGATTTATTGTGTAATTTTAAGATCTTTTGGCTTGACAAGAATTTATATTTCGCACTGTGCACCTCATATTTCAGAAAAAAAACAAAAAGACTAGGAAATAGCGTAAATAATGTAATTTACGATGTGACTAATAGTCCATAAAACTGCAGTGTAGAAAAGTATTGATTTAGGAATCGTTATCAGATCAATATTAAATGGCTCTGATTGGATTGCAATTCCAAGAAAATTAGATTGCATAACATCGTATGTAATATCTCGTCAATATTTTGTCATTTTGCACATAATTCGGAAGTCCACCATTTACAAATTAATCCAAAGACCACCGACAGAATTGCTGTCGTCTGAGCCACACGCACCTGGTGAGGGTTCCAGTCGCTATCAAAGATCACCACAGTGTCTGCGGCCTGGAGGTTGAGGCCGAGACCACCTGCCCTGGTGCTCAGGAGAAAGATGAAATACGGTGACCCTACCTCATTGAATTTCTTTAAGAGCGCCGCACGATCCTCAGACTTTGTTGTTCCTGGAATGCACAAGCAGCACCCATGAAGAAAAAAAAACGCTCAAAATGGACAAAAAGATGAAGATAGACCAAATGACTGACCATCAAGGCGCAAGTACAGGAAGTTACGGTAGCCAAAATAATCTTCCATGATGGTCATGAGGGAGGTCATCTGACAAAACAGTAGCACTCTGTGATTTGTGGCCTTTAGCTTGGGCAGGATTCGGTCCAGTAACTCAAATTTGCCAGAAGCACGGTAGAGGTCAGGCCTGTGTGGAGAAAAAAACAGATTTATGAATGTCAAAGCTTAGACTGTGCTAAACCTCTGCTGTGTTTCCCATGGACCACAGGAAGTCTATTTAGTGGGGCACATGTGACCTCTCTAAACCATGTAAAAACGACTGTGACCCATGAGCAAATGCGTAATGATTCAGTAAAGTTGGAAATGGTTCTTACCCACTGACAACAGCATTTGGATATCCCAAGTGTTCAGCAAAAGACTCCTAAAAAGTGTGTGAGAACATGAACAGGTCTTAAAAAATGTAAGACATTCTAATATTATTAATATAATAATATTATATTCATTTCATAATAAAATATAAAGACATTTTCTTATACTGTCATACCAAATATTTTGCACCAAATATTATAGTCATTATTTTTTGCTAAATATTAAACAACCTAATTTCACAGTGAGGATAATTATGAACAATTATGAGAATAAAATCACTAATTTGACTGGGAAATTATAGTAAAAAAAGAATTGCAGCTTTAAGTTTCACAAAGTATGATTGCTAAATAAAATCCCAAATGGTGACAATAATGGATTGTCTTCACCACTTCAAATCGAAATGACACGATGAACAAATTTCTCATGACATCACAGTTCTACTCGGCTGTGACTTCAAAGTAAAAATAAAAGCTACAGAAAAGACTGTTGGAAATGCACGGCTTGGCTTCAGCGCCCCTAGTGTGTGATTTGTGATATAAACGCTAATGTGCAGTCAGTGTAATAAACAAAATCTTTAGCAAAAACGATGATACCTCAATGTGCTGAAACATGTAAGGATGGTTGCAGATTTTCTTCAGCTGCATTATGGTGTTCATGAGAGTCTTAGCACCTCCTTTACCCTGTAGATGATAGAACAAAACATCTCTAGCATAACCGCAAAAGATTCTAAAGCTTCTGTACTAACCTTTTTGTCTTTTTCAGAGCCGTCAGTAAGCAAGATGCCTTTTCCCTGCATGTGTCTATATAGAACTTTCTGGATGGCCGACATGTCACATTTGATGACATACTCCACCTAAAACAAAACAACGTTCACATATCGAGTCAATTCAAACAGTCAACTTTTTATTGTCACATCAATGTTCAACTTGTGGATCTTCTGGCAAAGCTTTAAGAAAAATATAACACATTAAAATAATAAAACATTCGCTTATATTTCAATACTTCCATTACCTACCGCTCATGTTCAATGCTTAATGTTGTTGTGTTGTCAGGGAGAGAACTTTAAGAGCGGAAAAAGTGCGCTAGCTAAGTGCAGAAACCCTTTTATCGAAATATTTTATCAAAAAATATTGTACTTTTCAACAAGAATAGACAGAGTATTCGCCTTTGTGGAGAGAGCAGGTACTGTATGTAAAAAATATCAAATGTACATTAATAAAAATGCATTTTTATGTAGTTTTTGTTTTTTTTCGCTTTCAATCTCCACATTTTTGTTCGAAACTTTTTTTGAGTTTCGAAGAATTTTCAAGTCCTCCTCCTCAATAGCAAATAAGCGATTCAACGTGAATGTGTTTAAGAGTGACATTTGCTATATTTCTGTTGCAGTTCATTCCCTATTCCGGTTGGCACTGTGGGGAATGAGTTCAGCGATCGCTTTAAAACAGTGTTGTCAAAATAAATTCAGAGACATATTGTACTGCATTTTATGTTGGTTTACATAAAATGCATATACTTGCTTGTATTTAGATTAAACATATGATATGGCTCTCAAAGAGTTGTTTTTTTATGTGGTGTTTATGGCTCTCACAGCCAAAAAAGATCCAAAACCTCTTTTCTAAGCTATAACGATGACTAAAAATACAAATAATTTGAGAGAAAATAAAACCGTAAATGAATAGCTGACCTTCCTAAAATAAAAAAGAGCATAAAAGAGCTCACCTTCTCCGGTAACTGAGATTCAACTTCTTTCTTTAGTCTGCGCAGGAGGAACGGGCGCAAGACCTTGTGTAAACGGCGAATAATAAGAATGGTTTCTTCTTCATTCAGATCCACCTACGGTCATAAAATCCAGTCAAACCACAGTGCATGCTACAAACCAGACAGGTGAACTCTGGGAAAAACCTAACAAACGAACCCTCTCTCCTGTCATAGCGAATGGAGCGTTGAACCACTGCTCAAAGGTGCTGCAGCTCTTGAATATAGTGGGCAGCAGGAAGTTGAGCAGAGCCCAGAGCTCGGGTAGTTTGTTCTGCAGAGGCGTCCCCGTGAGCAACAGCCTCCTGGGAGCGACATAGTGGGTATTCAGCACCTGCGTGAGCTTGCAGTGATGGTTCTTCATGCGGTGGCCTTCATCCACAATCATGTACTTCCAGCGAATCTGAGTAGAAACAGAATCCACAGCAAAGAAGTGATGCTGTGTGTGTGCTAATGAAGTAAAGTTAAATCACACACTTGTTTACCATCGTGTCAAAATCCTTACAGGAAGTAATGTCCTCCCACAATGTGTCTCCCAAAAAAATAACTTTTTCACTATATTACAGCCCAAATCATCTTCTAGTATTTGTTTAATACATTAAAGGCTAAAAAAATACCATAGCAACAGCTGTGTCGAAGAAAAAAAATTCTTATAACCCCAAGACATATGCAATAATATACTGTATAAATATAATCTATACACTTAATGTGTCACCTTAGCCAGAATGTGCTTGTCTTTGATGATGTACTCATAGGTGGTGATCAGGACATTAAACTTCCCACTGCGAAGCTGAGGAACAAAAGACCGCCGCATGGAGGGTGTGCCCTTCGAAAATAAAAACAGTTATTACCTCGCTCTCTATTACTTTTTATTATATTACATCACGTATCACATCCATCTTTGGAAACCAAACATACTGGTAATAAAACCCAATGATTTACCTTGTAGGCGATTTTCACAATGCTCGGTGCCCACTTGTCCAGCTCATAAACCCAGTTTGACAACGTCCTTTGACAAATAAGGACAAAAATCAATAGTAATTTTTTTGTTAAATCACAAGAATGACACAAAATAAATGTCTGACCTCTAAATGAAGTCACATCTCTAAATGATATGTGATGGTGTGTTCATGAACTAGGAGTAATGACAGATGTGAGTCGAGGCAGTTTGAGGCCATTTCAGATTTGAGAATGAAATATATATTGAAAAAAAAAACTTGAACAAAGACCCTGCAGTATAGTCGAGGATCATTCACCCTGTCAAACAGAGCAAAAGTCTTAGAAACACTATCACAGTAATTGTTTCCTAACTATTCAGGAGCTATTAGTCCAGAGGTAAAGTTACTTATTATTTGCTTTCTAATCCTTAGTTCTAAATGAATAATCTAAAAGAACAATTCCTTAGTTCAACTTTTCACTCATTGATTTTTTTGTTGAGAAGTTCTCAACTTTTTGTTCTTTTGCTAATTATTTTTCAACAATCATTCAAGCGCAATATGGCGACATCCACTCTCCTGTTCAGATTCCTTCTGATTGGGTAACAGTTGGCCGTCTGATGACTTGAACATCACATATCATAGCGGAAGAGATTTACGGGACACTGACTGCACCATGAATTCAATGAATGTCATATTTAAGTAGAAATAATGACATTAAGTTGAGGCTAACAGGTTAGGTTGGACTTGTTAGCTGTACTTGCAGTAGGGCTGGGCGATTATGCCTAAAATCAAAATCGCGATTAATTGAACATGTTAACACGATTACAATTAATTAACGATTATTTTATTGATTTTTTCTTTTCTGCCCTCATAGTTCAATGACAAGTTTTATACTTGAGATTACTTGATAAAAATTGAAGGAAACACACACAGATCTTCTTTATGATTATTTAAACATCAAGTAAAATCAAATCACACATTAGAACACGCTTAAATTGAGCAATCACTTTGCTTTTATAGAAAAAGTCCAAATTTTTGTCAAAATAAAATAAATTATTTTGAATGTCTTATTAAAAGTAAACAAATGTGCACTTCAAAAATAACAATGCTTTTCGTTTGCATTTCTTGTACTTCTGTTAACAATTTTCATTGTGCAATGTAAACAACAGGTTAGAACTATATATATATATATATATATATATATATATATATATATATATATATATATACTTTATTACCTAAATAAATGTATTATTTCATTATTTTGTCCTCAATTGATGTTTGCTGTATATGGTTTGTTCAGTGTCATCTTTTGGTTTTAAACCTCAGTAAACACACACACTTAAATAATAAGTGATATAATAATAAGTCAAATAATAAGAAAATAAAATCATTTTTCAGGTACGAAAATGTCCGAGTTGATAGCAGACTTACTGGACCGTTGTGTTTCCTCACTCATTCTCTCTGTTTATTGTATGATTATTTGAAAACTGGTTGTGAGTGAACGTAATAAGCGCATGTGACCGCTGCTGCTGCACACACAGCTGACAGAGAGACGCTCGTTTGAAATTGAATCGTGTAAATGCTGGATTAAGAATCGCTTTTTACATGTTCTGTCCTTTCAACTCATTTTCAGCCCCTCTCTTGCAAGCATGCTAGAGTTTTTTAAACTTTTTTTTTTCCACGCCATTTTTTTGCGATCTTTTTGGGATGTCATGCAATCTACCCACAATGCCTTTGCGATCGACCAGTAGATCGCGATCAACGTAATGGGCACGCCTGGTCTAAACTCTCCATGCTCGACATTCAGACACATGGTTTTTGTACTCTATTTAAGTAATTACATTCAAGTAATATTAGTACTTTTTGCCTTTAAACGCACCCCAAAAAGGTGACAAAAACAGTAGAATCAACTAACAATCACTGACGTTCCTGCTACCTGCTAGTCTATGGAATCAGATCACTGCCAAAAATACGAACATTTCTAAGAAACAAACAAAAATGCTTCACAAAAAGTGTAAAATGTAAAAATGTGAAGATTGCAGGCGTAAAATAAAACAAAAAAATGTGAAGCAATTCGGAGCATTTTCGTTTGTTTCTTAGAAACTTGCGTTTGATACACTACCGTTTTCAATTCCAACATGTGTGGTCAACTTTGACAAAAACAGTGCTTTTCTTTCAAACATAAGAACAATTTTGAACTGTAGTGTATTTTTGCCACTAATCTGAATCTGATCTGATTGATGACAACATGAAAACATCCTTTCACAAATGAATTTCAAACAAACACCTTATAAATGTCCCACAAAAATTGCACTATTCCGCAAAGAAAACAGAAAGGCTGAGTCATCCTAAGCCGCCATTGAGAGGATTTGCTCCAACAAACTCAGTAATTGCAAAGGCAGTTAGTGTGATGTATAACACATCACACAATTTAACTGGCAAATTCAACCACTAAGAACACACATTCTACGTTAGGCTATGTTGAAGCATAATTGGCCCGTAAACCAGAAAAAAAAATGAAATTGCTCCGATCTTAAATCACTGTGTCACCGCTCGTCACTCATTAGAGGTCAACTGAACAGGAAGTGTTTAGCTACTCAATTGCACCAATAAGCTGAAAATCCTCTTATACGCTCAACTCCTCACACTATTATCTCATTATTCACAGCTTATTTGTTCGACTTACGAAAGTGGCACGATGATGAGGTACGGCCCATTGAGCCTCTTGTGCTCCATGAGATAAGTGATGAGGGCGATAGTTTGAATGGTCTTCCCAAGTCCCATCTCGTCAGCCAGAATGCCATTAAGGTTGTTGTTGTACAAAGACACCATCCACTCCAGCCCCTGAACCTACATCAAATGAACAGATTTGGAGGTTTATTTTTTTGCTTAAATTTACCCAAAAGCAAAAAAAACACACCACATTTCTTCAGAATGCAGCATTGATGTTGTGTGGATGTCAAGTGAAATCAAAGCAAGTGATTGCTTGGTTTCTTGAAAGGAAAAGCATCCTACTTTTTTGTAAAAAGGTTTTTTTGTTGTTAAACCCAATAATCAAGTAGAAAATTGGGAGATAACAGGCTGACTTTCTTCTTTAAAATCTACTGCTAAATCCATTATGGCCCCAAAAGGATAACCCACATTCAACAAGGCGCTCTTTATATATTTACTTTTTTGTAATTCCTTCAGCCCTATTTATTTTAAGGTATAATCTCTTTAAATATCATTGAAACCTGCCAGAGCTTGTGGAGGTGTTTACTGAGAGATCAAAACTCACGGTTCGCGGGTTTTTAACAAACAAAGACATTTTTTTTACCTAAGTTATAGGGAACTTTCTCATATGGGTTGTAAACTCAGTTATTAGGAAGCTCTATAAACCACCAAATATTATTTAGACTTAACACTTTTAACTTTGGTCATTTGTATGTGTGTGTGTGTGTCTCTCTCTCTCTCTCTCTCACTCCGAAAACTGTATGTATATATAATCAAACAGGTTATCCTGGACACATTTGTACGTGATCATTTTAGTCCATAATAAGTGGCAAAGATACTAATTATTCTATTAGATACTAAAGATACTAATAATTTTTGAGTAAAAAAGTTTCCATCATCACTTTGTTTTTCGATCGGCAGCCGAGACTAAAGTGTGTTTACTTCTGTCATTCATTTATTTAATAGAAATAACTGAATTGAATTGAATTGAATTGAAAAATCCTTTATTAGTCCCACAGCGGGGAAATTTCACGTCACAACAGCAACAACAAATCCAAGCAAATAAATAAACAAACATCACCATAACGCACTGCACACATCATAATAGACAAACAAACAAACACAGACCATAAATGAACCTGCCCGTCATAAGCATAGTTCCAGTCACCAGTTTAAATTTAAGTTCAAATTGTAGAGTCTAATCGCAGCAGGTAGGAAAGATCTGCGATATCTCTCCTTCACACAGCGGGGGTGAATCAGTCTGCCACTGAAGCTGCTCTCCAGAGCAGACAGTGAGTCCACCAGTGGGTGAGAGTCCAGGTCCAGGATGGATGATAGTTTATCCAGGACTCTTCTCTCACCCACCTCCTGCACTGTGTCCAGAGTGCATCCCAGGACAGAGCTGGACTTTTTGATGATCCTGTCCAGTCTCTTCCTGTCTTTGCCTGAGATGCTGCTGCTCCAGCAGACCACACCGTACAGGATTGCTGATGCCACCACAGAGTCATAGAAGATCTTCAGGAGTGACCCTCTCACTCCAAAAGACCGCAGTCTCCTCAGGAGGTAGAGTCTGCTCTGACCCTTCCTGTACAGTGCGTCTGTGTTGTGAGTCCAGTCCAGTTTGTTGTTCAGATGCACACCCAGGTATTTATAAGACTCCACTCTCTCAATGTCCATTCCCTGGATGTGCATCGGTGGGATGACAGTAGACTGTCGCCGGCGAAAATCCACCACCATCTCCTTAGTTTTCCCTGCGTTGATCAGGAGGTGGTTCCGCCGACACCAGTCCACAAAGTCCTGAGTGAGTCCTCTGTACTCAGCATCGTTAGCTCCTGTGATCAACCCAACAATTGCTGAGTCATCAGAGAACTTCTGCAGAACACAGCCGTCCGTGTTGTGTCTGAAGTCTGAGGTGTAGAGAGTGAAGAGGAAAGGAGCCAGTACAGTCCCCTGTGGAGCCCCCACACTGCAGCTCAGAGTGTCAGACACACAGTCCTTGGCTCTCACAAACTGTGGCCTGTTTGTGTTCCAGAAGCACCGGCTGGATGGTGTTGAAGGCGCTGGAGAAATCAAAAAACATGATCCTCACGCTACTGTCGGGCTTCTCAAGGTGAGAAAGAGCTCGGTGCAGAAGAAAGATGACAGCTCTTCCACTCCCGTGCCATGTCTGTAGGCAAACTGCAGTGGGTCAAGGTAGGTTCCCACAGCAGATCTGAGGTGACCCAGGACTAGTCTCTCCAGTGTCTTCATTAGATGGGACGTGAGAGCCACCGGTCTGAAGCTGTTGAGGTCTTTGGCCTGCGGTGTCTTAGGCACTGGTACCACACAGGAGGTCTTCCAGAGCTGTGGGACCTTCCTCAGCTTGAGGCTCAGATTGAAACTAGTTCCAGGACTTCACACAGTTCATCTGCGCAGGACTTGAGGAGTCTGGAGCTGATGCCATCTGGTCCGGCTGCCTTCCTACCGTTGATTCTTTAAGCTGGTTTCTCACCTGTATACTGGAGAAAGACAGGGGTTGTGGTGGTGTTGCAGTATCAGTGAGTAGAGGGTCTTGATGGGCTGGTTCTGCAGGAGGTGCTGATGGTGTGGAAAGCAGCTGCTGCGGGGTGGGAGGGGGGGCTGCTTGGTCGAATCGATTAAAGTGATGGTTCAGGTCATTGGCCCAGTTCATGTCCCCCTCCACCTGAGGGTGCGGTGCTTTAAAGCCAGAGATGGTTTTCAGGCTTTTCCACACTTCCCTGGTGTTGTTTCGCTGAAGCTGCTTCTCCATCTTCCTCCTGTATCTGGCCTTTCCCTCTCGAATTTTCCTCCTCAGCTCCTTCTGTACACGCCTGAGTTCTTCCCTGTTCCCGGATCTGAACGCTCTCTTCTTCTCCTTTAAGAGGACTTTAATCTCAGAGGTGACCCACGGCTTGTTATTAGCGAAATGCCGTACCACTCTGGATGGAACAGTGTTTTCACAGCAGAATTTAATGTATTCAGTAATACAGTCTGTGATGGCATTAATGTCCTCCCCGTGTGGGTCACAGAGCTCCGTCCACACAGTGGTGCTGAAACAGTCTCTGAGAGCCTCCTCACTCTCTGATGTCCACCTCTTCACTGTGCGAGACACCACCGGCTGCCTGTGCACCGCAGGTTTATACACGGGCAGAAGATGCAAGATGTTGTGATCAGCTCTGCCCAGCGGCGGGAGAGAGGACGCGCTGTAAGCCTCTTTGGTGTTGGCGTAAAATAAGTCCAGTATTTTATTGTCTCTGGTGGAACAGGTGACATACTGGGTGAATGTAGGTAGAGCAGCTGAGGGCGGAGCGTGGTTAAAGTCCCCAGAGATCAGGAAGAGAGCCTGTGGATGCTGTGTCTGCAGCCCGCTGGTGACAGAGAGCAGGCTCTCAGAAGCTGCGTTGGCATTAGCAGAGGGAGGGACGTACACAGCGATTATTATCACGTGTGTAAACTCTCTCGGCAGGTAGACTGGTCTCATGCCCACCGCTAGCAGCTCAATGTCTCTGTTGCACAACTTTGTTTTAACAGTACAGTGTCCTGGTTTACACCATCTTAAGTTTACGAACACAGCCAGGCCCCCTCCCTTCGTCTTACCGCTCTCTTGCGTTCTGTCCGCTCGTATCAGATGAAAGTTATCCAGAGACACAGTAGAATCCGGGATGATGGGAGTTAGCCAGGTCTCCGTGAACAGAAGAACGCTGCTTGTTTTATATTCCGGTTGATGCCGCGTGAGCGCCGCGAGCTCGTCCATTTTGTTGGAAAGCGATCTTACATTTCCCATGACGACGGAAGGGAGAGCCGGTCTAAAGCGTCTTGTTTTTTCCCGACGTTGTCGTCCAGCGCGCCGTCCTCGGCGAGTCTTCACGAGCAGCTCAGCGGGGATATCATGTCTGCGGCCGTGGAGAGAAGCAGCGTTGCGCAGCTCCAACAGCCGCTCCGTTGTGTACACAAAAACGCGCGTTGCCACTCCGAGGCACATTTCCTCTTAAAATCCGCAAAAACTAGCAAAAAAAACTATGTACAAACGACAAAAATAACTTAATTTAACGAAATAATAAACAATTTAACGAAAAATCCTTAATAAAACATAGGAAAGTATTAAAAACAAACTTTGAAAGTAAGAGCTGTCGTGACAGGCTGCCAGCTCGACCGGCGCCATGGTAACAATAAGGATCATTCTAAATATTCTAAAAGAATAAGAAATGTTTCTAAATTTCAAATTTTTCAAATAAAATTGGTATTTTATTACTAAAGTTCTTTGGTTCTTTAAAGTGAAATTTTGGTCCAAACAAGTGAACGCCATTAGGACTAAGCTTATAGGATTTGTTTCGGTTGTTTAAGATTCTATTTGAATAATAAGCTGGTCTAATGAATTAGAATTGTCACACTATAAAAGGAACACTTAAAATCTTTTTAACTTTTTTACTTTTTAAAATTGTAACTTTTACTGACAAAAATGCAGTGTTACTATGATTAAACGGTCACTGAAGCGGTTTTGTCCGAGGCAAGGTCTGAACTGTTTTTTTTTTCTCTAGTTTGTGAGTATGTTCGTTGGGTGGGACATAACTGGTGATTGGTGTGTTTGTAAACGTAATGTGACTGATGATTGGCTTAGATTAAATGTCCATCAATTACCATCCGGAAGCAGAGTACACACCAACAACCTGGAGTCAGTGAAAAGCTGAAGAGAGTTTTATTTTACTATCAGTTTACATCTAATTTTAATTTTCATGAAAGATTGCACATTTTTGTTATTATCTTTTAGTGTTGGTACATTGTTAAGTATTGTATTGAGAGCAGAACACTACTTTTGTGAGAAAGAAAATACTGTAAGCTACAGTATGTCTACAGGTGAAGTGACAGTCTTATTCATATGTTTTTGGTACATTACTTAAGAAGCATAATTTATCATTAGACTTATTTGTTGGCCAGTTGTGGTCTGTGCAATAAATATTGAAAGCTCTAAACAATCTGTTGTGTTTTATTATTAACTACACTAATGATAATATTTACAAAAATATATTGAATTGTATAGGTGTCACTCAAATTGTCCCACAGCAATATTAAAATAGTGTAGATTAATGTGCAATGCTTTGCATTTTTAATGCAATAAATTTAGTGTCCATGTAATGCATTTAACACATTTAATATTGAGAGCATCCAAGCATTTGGACAAATGTAAAAATGCAATAGTTACTTTCCCTGATAATTTGTCACTTTTATAACAATATAACTCAAATACTAACTCAGTTACTATTTGTGAGAAGAAACTAGTAACTGTAACAAATTACTTTTCTAAAGGGACATTTCCAACACTGCTTATATATAGAGATAGAAACTACTAACAGGCACAATACTTCCATACACTTATAACTGACTTCTTTTGAAGTGCTTTCTTTTGATACTGTTGTGAAGAAGAAATATGAAATAAAGATCAGCTCTGGACCTTGATGCATCTTGTACCTGATAGTGTTTGAGGCTTCCGTTGATCAGCAGGGTGGACTGCTTGTCCACTCTCTCGATCACAGCGTGAGCCACCCCATAGTAAGACTGCAAGCTTGTGTCTCCAGCCTGGCCACTGTACTCATCATCCACATCCTGTTTAGCAGACCTGCATAGACACATTCAATTATGTCACTTCTCACAACTGTACCGATTTATCAGACTATAAAGACACGATTAAAACTCCTATAAAATCCCACAAGACAATTCAGAAAAAAATGTGGAAAAACATTAGGAATACGGAATATAGAATAATTTGTATGTTTTCTCTTAGACGCTTTCTCTATTTGTCAGAGCAACTAATGGTCAGTCAGTGTTTGTGTTCTCACACAAGGCGTCATTTCACTGATCTTCGTTTGGTTATTACGGTATTTCCAACATCATAAATACTCATGCCAGCCACCAATTCATTCTAATCAACACGGCGCACATTCAGAAACATTCTTGCATTACGTGTCGCTCCTTATCTGTAATTCCTCTCCAAGAGGACCAATATAAATCACTCCCTGTCTTCTCTGCACCATAATGACTCGTCCAAAAATCTTCCTGTAACTTTTCACACCGCTCTTGAAAATAAAGAGACATTTGCATAGGAAAATCCCCAGACATCAGCTGTTCCTCAGAACAAACCCATCTGTCACCCCGCATTATTTCATGGTGAAAAGTTACAATCCCTTCTGATGTCCAGACCCCTCAAGACCCCTGTCCACTTTGGCTTTTCCGTGCGTTCATGATATAATGAGCTTTGATTTAAGGACCAGGTGCACAAAGATCCCAGAGAGAATAGTTTAGAGGAAACGGTCGGATTGTAGCCAGAAAGTGTAATTATACTTTCATTTTATAATTATTACTGATGATGAGATTGTGGAATATGGCTATTTGAAAAATGTAAATTTAGCTTGTCACATATTACAATTGCAAAATAAAAAAGGTTGAAAGGAAAATAGCAGAAGCGTGATATCTAAGCTCTACTGCACATCAGTTGTGGTCCAGTGTTTGAGAGTTGGACCTGCCACCCAAGCCTTGCAGGTTCACACATGCACCCTGGGTAAAACCTCTTGAGGCCGCCCACTGCTCCGGGTGTGTGTGTTCACTTCACTGTGTGTGTATAACATAACTGAATGGTCCAATGAAGAGCACAATTTTGATACAGTCCCTAGTAGTGTTGTCAAAAATATCAATATATGGATAAGTATTGATACTGAAAATTCTGAAACAATATGATACTCTAGTCTAGCCCAACAGTACCGACACTAGCCGCGCTTCCGGGTCATCTCTCTCCTCTCCGACAGACTGGCCTCATGCAATAGCACCCTCTCACAGATGGCAAGTGCAGTCTTTGCCATGATTTTAGTCAAAAAAGCACTAAAAATGTATATTTTCTGCATTTGATATAAATACAATCAGCAGTGAAAACTCACTAAAAATCTGAAAATTTCAGAAAAACATAATTCATTGTTTCCACGTTTTGTTTATTTGTTACTAGAATATGTATAAGAATGATAATATATAAGAATGATAATATAATAGTGATAATAATTAAGAAAAATATAAATGTTTCTTATTGATTTTCTGAAAAGAAAAGTTGTGCTCTTTTACCATTACATACATTTTTGGCTTGGAAAAGAGAGTTTCTCCCAAACTCAAATTTTGCTTTATTTTAATCAAGGTACTCAAGGTATCGAAAATGGTATTGAGTATCAATACTTCTCTAAGTATTGTATCGAAGCAGCCATTTCTAGTATTGTGACACTACTGGACGTATTGACAAAATCTCTCACTTTACATTTATCCAACTAAAGTCAATATGCAACAAGACAGACGCTGAAACAGAGAGAGAATTCATAACAGCTATCGACACCGACTCTTGCTGCCCTACTTTTCCCATCTCCAACTCTACCAGTCATTTTGGCTTTGAAGTGAAAAGAGGAACATACTCTATGATGTGTTTGGCTGCCGATTCAGACACTTCATCACTGTTGGGATCGATCATTTTCTTCTCCTCGGATTCGGCTCTGGAGACCACCTCTTCATCATCCTGAAAAGGAGTATTAGTGGATTACGCTTATTTTATTCATTGTTCCTGCTGGGTTACACAGAAAAATACGCTGCGAATAAAGGAACTAATACAGCAGATGCTGAAAACGTAGATGCCTAATGGACACCAGAAGGAAAAAAAAAGGAACAATGCGGGTTTGTGCACTTGTGAGTGACTCATTGTTAGGCAAGGAGACGCCACTGCTTAATGAACTGAGATGAGGAGATACTCACCTCCTCTTCATATTCAGAGCCACTCTCCTCACTGTCTGACCGTGGAGCAACTTCATAGCTGTTTTTAAAGAACACAAAGCATGCACAAATCATTCTGACAGAATAAACACTGAACCAGTCCATTTAAACATGCGAGAATCATGTCTAACTGTCTGCTTGGCGAAACAGAACCAAAACATCAGTCAGTAAAACGTGTCGTAGAAGTATTAGTCGCTTTTGATTTTTTTTATTTAAATGTTATTAATTTTTAAATCAAGATCAGTGAAAAAAAAAGTGGAAAGACATGAAGCAGAAAACAAACTTGGAACTTGGAATAAAATAAAGTGGATTCCTAAAATTAAAGTCCTGTATTCTGAAGACAAAGTTTCCAATTCTAAAAATTATGATTCTGAGTTACAAAGTCAAAGTTTTGAACTCTGAAATCAAAATTTAACTTTGCTATTCAATCAGCGGCTGAGACTAAAGTGTTTTTTCCTTATTCTAAACTTCAAGAAGAACTGTTTTAAATATTACAAAAGAACATGAAATCTCATTCTATTACTTCTACAATAATTTGGCCCTTTCAAGCGAAAGTTTGGTCCAAAGCAGAGTGAACACTATTAAGCTTATAGGACTTAAATTCTGAAATTAAAGTTTTTTTCAATAAAAATGTCCAAATAAAAGTACAGTATTCCTAAAACCTCTAATAGACGTACACAGTGTGTTAAAAAATAAAAACTCTAAAAAAGGTAAAAAATATTATTTTCAACGATTTACTTTTTACAGACACTACACAATATAAAGATCCGTGAGACTTAATTTATTAAACAAAATAAAAAGTCTTCTTATTTCAATGTGGTTAATTTTTTAGTATTATTTCAACGACTATAAAAACAAAGGATGCTACGTTAATACATCTTACCCAGGATTCATCTCAAGCCAGGCCTCTAACTGGCTGGACTTGGGGGCATCTGTTCCCTGTAGCACTTTCCCCGTCTCCGTTTGAATGACTTTGACTGGTAACTCACTCATCTGGCTGTTTTCATCTATGGGCTGAGGGAATAAATAAACATACCGCGTGTTTCTATGACAAGACATGTTAGATTAGGTTTGACAGCGAGAGTGTACCAGAGGGACCAACATCAGTCGGGCATTTTAAATCTGCTTTTCTTTCATATTTGTAGCAGATTTACCTCTCCATCAGGCCCAATGGCTCCAATTCCCTCCGCATCTCCAGATTCCTTCTGAAAGTGAAGCAAGACACAAATAAATACAGTCTATAAATCAAATGTCTTTCTGAACATCAGGGTCAAAACCAATCATAAAAAATGAGATTTTCGAAAGATTTAGATTTTGGAATAACATGAATCTAAACAATTGAATTCTGTCTTGCTTTTTACCTTCTTCTTCTTTCGTTTCTTCTTCTTCTCCTTGGCAGCCTGAGCAGCTTTGTGCTCATAGACAAGTTCGGTCAGGTTGGCCACGTACTCGTCTGTCTGCTGGAGGAGGTAGGCCAGACGCTTGTCCTTCTTTTGGTCAATGAGCTTCCTGTAACCTTCTTCATCCTCAGCCTAGAGGACGCAGACAAAGGACGGTATGTTTGGACGATAAACAGATACACAGGTAGGTGGATGGATGAATAGTCAGATAGATAGACAGACAGACAGACAGACAGACAGACAGACAGACAGACAGATAGATAGAGTGTGATGGTGTGTTGGTGCTTTATCTGCATGTTTTTAATACAACTTTTGACCAATACCATCAGTCTCCTCATTCGCTCTTTCTCAATTCTCTCCGTCTCTTTCTTCTGCTCTCGCTCTGTGTTGGTGTGCCAGGTCGCAATAGCTTTGGAAAGCTTCTGGATCTTTCCAGAGATGGACCGGTGATATTCCTTAAAATCTTTAGCATGCTGCAGGATGCTATTCAGATACTCCTTCAAAACAAAAGTTGATGTTTGAAATTAATAAAATGATTTGAAACTACATGTACTGCAATCCGAGTTTGTTTCACAGGATCACCTGGTGTTTCTGTCTGCGCTTTCTCTCCTGTTCGATCTTCTGCTGCTTCTCTAGCTTCTCAGTCATGCGTGCTTCCCTCAGTGTCTGTCTCTTGCTGCGCTTGTAGGCCTTGGAGTTCAGAGCGGTCTCCAGAGTCGTGTCCCTCCGCATACAGGCTACAACATCTAGCCTCAGCTTGAGAACAATATACACAGCCATTAGAAGAAAAAAGCATCATCAGATTCAATTCCAATCATAATTTGTACATTATGACTCACAATTAGTTTTAATCAATGCTAATTGCTGCACTGCCAGAGTGACATGGGAAAGGAACATATTAAATAAATAAAGATAATTAAATAAAAAAAAAAGAAAAAAAAACAAACAATGGCGCCCTCTAGTGAGTCTCTTAGCACAGTAGTTTATTAAACAACAGGGTCATGGTCCAAAAATTAACGTCAGTGCAAAATAATCAAATGAAAACTGCTCAAATCCGAAAAAGTACACATGACAACAACTGTAAAGCAGCTACAGCTTTAGGCCTATAATAATACACAATTTTATTCTAAGGTCTTTTTCTCTATATATATTTTTCCTGTTGCAATATCTTGTTTTATCAAACAAGATTAAATGTGTATGTTTTTGTTTTGCATTCTGTATGACATTCTTCACTTTTTATTGCCGTTGTATACGGACTATAAGGCCCACTTGAAAGCAAATTAATTTAGTATTATTTTACACAATTAATAATGAATTCTAACATTTTGTTTTATTATTTTATATATTAATACTATAGTATAATTATTTGTTATTGTTTATTATTATTTCCTTTTCTTAAATGTACCTGTCTCTGGAAATTAAGCAATCTTAAGGCCTTTAGCTCCACAGTAGCTTTAGTCCGCAGATCAGGTGGCAGTGACCCAGGAAGATTCTCCAGCTCTTGAATTCTGTGAGCAATCCTGGCCTGAAGGCTTTACACCAAAAGCAAAGACATGCATATTAAATCTCGTCGTCGGGGTATTTTCATGCATGATTAAACACGCTGGTGTCATACCGGTACTCCCTCTCCTGTAAAAGTTCTACAGGATCCAGACCCATGGGTTTTTGAATGGGAGTGATCCGATTCTGCTTCTGCTGAAGCTGGATGATCAATGACGGCTGGCCGGATGCTGACGGAGGTTGAGGTTGGCATGTCAGAGATGTGCTGGGAACGGGTTGCACGCCAGCGGGGACCAGAGAGGGAGCTGGCGAGGGTCTGCCACTGGGAGCAGGAACCGAAAGCTTCTGTGAAGAGCTGGACGTCTCTGCCCCTTGACCAGAAATCAAATCAGAGGTTGTGTTGAGATCTTCTGGGATGTTTTAAAATCCTGACAAACTAACAGGTCAATCCATTAATCTCCCGGTGATCAATGCGCTGCCGTCAGTAAGATCGATAGACGGCATCATTAAAAACCAGCTCAAGGACTGGCAATGTCTTTTGGCCTGTGAAACGTACTGGTGTTAGAATGTTTGATCCTATTTGAAGGGATTTTTCAAGCTCTTGTTGACAGGTTTGAAGACTTTCCAAAGCACTGTGAACTTTTGTACCAGTCTGAAGAAAAATCTTTAGCAGCACTCAAATGACCCATCCATGCCAAGTTCAATGCTTCACAAATAAAAAATGAATAAAGTTGTTTCCCGAGCCATATTACTGTGTAGCTTCAACAAAGATGATGCAAGAAAATCCATACAGACTCTCAAGATTGACTAAAGTGCACTTAAAGTTACACTAGTCATTTGTGCTAATTAAAGCAAGCAAATTCGCCTGCAGCATGGTGGCGCTGTCAAGTCACGTCAATGCATATCCACTCCAGGCCACATATATTTATAATAAATCAATATTTTGATTTGTATTTTATATTCTCCTGAAAAAAATAATCCTAGTTTATTCTCCTCCAAATCAAAATAATGTATGTGTATTGTAAAGTGATGTAAAGTGCCTTTTAAATAAAATGTATTATTTTTATTATTATTATTATTATTATTATTATTATTATTATTACTGTTGTTGTTGTTGTTATTATGCATATTAATTTCCAACTTTTAGAAAACAATGTGTTTTAAAAACCAGACATTTAAACTAAACTACCTAAATTACTTTTCCAAAAGTTGATATATTCATAATGTAGATTAAAATAATCTCGTTGTTGTAGTTTTAAACAAAAAAAATGCTCTCTTACCCTCAGGCCATGGTTTTAGCCCAGAACCTTGCGTATGGGTCTGCATGGCTGGAGAGGAACAGGGTCCCGTTGCTGGTCCACCATGTGGCACGGGCATCCCTATCAAAGAAGGACGACACCAATAAAAAATAAAACCTAGAAACACTTCCACTTCACGAGTCTACAGGACTCATCCCACCATTCACCTGGGGGTCTGTTAAAGGGACCACTACTGACAGGCTGCTGCTGCATAGGGGGTAGGCTTCTTTTGCCTTGCACAGCAAACTGCAGGTTCTCAGGCAGAGGCTGACCACGTCCCAGTATCTTATAAGCCAGGATTTGCGCTCTCAGCTGCTGTAGCTGGACTGGACTGAAGGCCGATGGACCACGAGCCTGCTGTCCCATTCCTTGAGGATCCATAGGCATCATGGGTGACTGACCCTGGGGCATTTGCGGTGGAGTCGGTCCCCCTCCTGACATGGGGCTGGCGACATGCTCAGGAACTTGGCTCATTGGGGAAGGATGAGGAGACATGTATCCTAAAAATGACACACTTAGCAGTCAGCAGAGTTTTTTAATGATGCATTAATGTAGCAGAGTTTCGTTTAAAGTTAATAATCAACCCTTTTTTAAACTAAAGAAAAAGAGGAAACCGCATAGTACATACACTAATATATACAAAGACAAACTAAAATGAAATACAGTCACCCTAAAAGTAAATTCTGTGTAATATGTAAAAAACTGTTTTTTTCTTAACAATGCATTCATTTAGCAGTGTTTTGTATAAAAAAATGAAATGCAAAATGTATTAACGCGACATGTATAAATGCATGTATTAGTACAACTTGTATAAAAGTTGCACAGCACGGTGGAGCAGTGGGTAACGAGTCAACTTGGAGGAAGAAAGGCTTCTTCAAGACTCAAGTTCGAGGCCTTTCTGTCTTCCTCTGGATTTTCGGTTTCCTCTCACAGTCCAAAAATATGTGTTCAGGAGTGTGGAAAAACTCCCATTGGTGTGAGTGGGAGTGTGAATGTATGTGTGTCTACAAAACAACTACATTTAAGGGTAACAAGATGGTCAGGGTGACTTAGTTTTCATAAATACAAAAATCTAAAACCTCGACATACATGAAAGAAAGAGTAGAAAAGTGCAGCTTATCAATGCTCTTATGGCCCAGATATGGAAAATTCCAGAAAATAATGTATGGATAAATGTTGTGCACAAACCACACAGAATTTAATAATAACAATCTTTTTTTTTTCATTTCCAGACATGCATTGCATTACATAATTGAATTTTACTGCATCATACAATTTGTATTTCCCCTGAATTGGCTCTGAAATGAGTGTAATGCTGTTTACACCAGGTAATTACAAAGTTGGCTACAGTAAAAATCTAAACTGTATAAATAAAAAAGTCACAGACAGCTTTGTTGCACAATCACACCTTGACTGTGTTGATCCATCGGGCTCTGTGGTGGGCCCATGCCACTGTGGAGGGATCGCATCCCCACTCCCTTCATCTGCCCATAGTGCACGTCCTCCCCCATTCCCTTCTCCAGCATCCCCTCTATAGGCTGAACCAAAAGTAGTCTGACATTAGTAACATGCCCTGATAAAATCAGCTAAAATATACAAAGATGACAATAAATCAGAACTAGTGAAATAAAGCAGTTGCTATTGTCGTTAAAAGTAAAGATTAAGACTGAGACAATATTCTGTCTACTAGAGCTGCACGATTCAGGATATTCATGATTTTGTTGCTTAGAATAAATATTTTTTTTTTTTT
>CM051493.1:1286669-1305875 GCA_028031935.1 Paedocypris micromegethes
TTTTTTTTTTTTTTAATGATGTAACCCTGAACGTCAAAAAGCAGTAAAATTACTGTATTACTCTTCGGTTTAAACTTAAATAACTAATGAAAAATAAGTTGATGGTAATATATAATAAGTAAGAAAATTTACAACAAAACATTATAAAAATTACGATTTTGTTATGTCACAATTAAAGATTCTTAGCTAGAAACACTAGCCTATCAATATTATCCGCACTTTTTAATTAGATCAACTTTTAATTAGATAATATTTTAATTACATAATCAATTCGATAAACTGTGGTACCGAATCAATTGCTAAGCACTCCTTGCTGTGTATGGTTTGCTGAGTGTTGAAAACCGAAGTAACTCCACACTTTGGAGTAAGAACCTTTTTCAGGTATTAGACCGTTAGTGGTTTATAGCAGACTTACTTGACCTTACAGTAGACTTAGCAGACTTACTTTACATTTCCTCACTCATTCTGTTTATTTTCAGTTTTTTTTAACTCTACTGGCACCTGACTCAGTGTAGGTAATAAGCGCACGTGACCACTGCTACGCGAAACTGCATGTGGGTGCGTCAGGCGTCATCACACTGACTAGACTTAGTGCAGTTTTCCCAACCATTAAATTAGGGGGGGCACCCCAAAATACAACAAAAATAATGCAAGCTCACCTGTCCTATTTATTAATCAATTTCTTTCCTATTTAAGATTCGCCCCCATGCGCGCGCCACACACACACACACACACACACACAAACAGACAGAGAGACCGCTGGTCGGACATTAGAGTTTGGCAGAATCGTATAAATGCTGGATTACGATTGCGAGGGTGGTAGAATCGAGATCACAATATTTTAATGATCAATCGTGCAGCTCTTCTGTATACTTAGTAAAAGTAGACAAAAGATCATTGTTGCCTTATGTATTGGGTGTATGCCCTCTTGAGAATATTCTCCAACGCCTTGACTCTGCATAGTCAGAGGGACACTTGGGGGTCCAGGACTGGGGCCCATGATGCTGTGAACAGAGCCAGGAGAGGGCCCGGGTCCAGGGCTGGGTCCAAGGATGGGTCCTGGAGACAGGCCGGCACCTGGAGATGGACCGGGATGGGACATTCCAACCGGTGACTCGTTGGGGGTGGACATGTAGAAATCGGAAATCTGTGAAATATGTCAGAAACCTGTGGAATTATAATAAAAATATATTCTATTAAACTAGAGACCTGAGGCATTATTACCAAACATTTCAACTAAATGATGTAATGCTATTAGATACTCTGGAGCAATGAGTTAAAAATAATTTAATTGTTATTTTAATAAAAACTAAATTTCAGTTTGAGGAAATCTAAATGAATGCAACTGATGTACAGTATATGATAATCTCTGTATTTACAAGAGTGTAGGTCAACTAAAGAAAATCATATGTGCCAAACTCAAGGCCCATATCCGGACCACCACAAAAATAATGACGGTGCAATGAAGAATGATGAAACAAACTACAGATCCCACAATGCAGTGCTTCAGCTAGGTGCTTGCATAATTTGTACCATTTACCTAAAAGCTAATGTATTGTTTATTATTTTCATGTTTTTTGCAGAATTTTCACATGTCTTATGTAAACACAATTTATATGTCAAGTATATAAGAGTATAGTTTCAAAGAGGACAAAATATTTTAATCTGTATACAGTAAATTATATTACTTAAACTCTAATTTTTTTAACTTTAATTTAAACTATTTTTTTATTTATTTCCGTTTTATTATAACATATACTAACATACTGTTAAAATAGTAACATTTTTATGCTACCCTTGTTAATATTAAAGTTTAGTTTGCGTGTTAAAGAAATGTTTATTTTGATCGGCCTCCTATTTAACAGGGTACACGCACGCGCGCTCGCCCACACACGTGCACAATGGAACGTTGACACAAAGCTAATCGTTTTCCCAAAAGGTACAGTACAAAAATTATCAACTACCTAATACAAAAGGAAAACGCCATAGATTGGGAACATTTGGCAATTTAGCGTCCACTTAAGAACAAAAAACATTCAAAATAACTAAAAAAGAAACTTCTAGGTAGAAGAAAGAGGTCTCCGAGTTCGTGTACAGCATTTATAGCACGTAATTAGACAACTGGTAATATTTTATATATCACAATTCGATTATGAGCGCGCTGTCAGGCCTACGAGTGTAATGAGAGTGACCAAAACTTTAAAATAGTCGATACGTTCTGTGTATTTTGTTGAACACCAAATGTGAATGGTAAAGAAAAATGGTAGAGAAAAGACGATTGTTCAGTGTATAAGATGCATTTAAAGGTGCAGATCTGTGGACCCTGCAGCTGTAGTGCTGTATTCGCTGGTCGGATCATGGCTTCCTCGACCTGCTGTCATGACTGTCTCTCTCTCTCTCTCTCTCTCTCTTACGCCATTGAAATTTCCTGAAATCTCAACAAACTTTCTGTGTCCTTTCCACAATTGCGCACCATCAGTGTACTAAATGCCAGATTTTTACCGTCCATGCTTGGAAAAAAGATGTTTGGACTTCTTGCAGGCTGTTTGAATTCGTCCGATTTCGTTTTATTTGAGTTTAGGGGAGCGAGAAAGCAGTGAAGCCCCGACTGAGGTAATAGACCAACAGCATCTGGCTAACCGTCTGTACAGTTATGTTAGCATGCTAGCACACTGAATTATAACAACGACAACGCTACGGGTTGCAAATAAGGAACGCGCTAGTGCTTTGTCCAAAATATATTAAAACGAATTACCTTCTGCGTTGTGAACAGCCCTAATAAACGATCTAGCACATTATTTCAGCTTCAAAAATACGCATGCCATCTGCTGAGTCCCGCCCCCTCTGTTTTGCTGACAAGTTGATGTTCGGCTGTTTTCAGTGTTTAGTCAATGCCGATTCGCTGAGAGAGAAAAATAATATTGGTCTTTAACGCGTGATTGGTCGACGAGTCCATCAGTCATGTTCTTTCGCGTACAGAAGGCGGGCCTGCCTCTGGACTTTCACTTCATGGAGTAAAACGAACTAGAAACTGTTGTCGATTTGACACACTTATGATTGATGATTGTGATAAAGTTTGCATGAGCAGTGTTAAAAGTAATAAAAAATAATCGTTTAAACAATATTTTTGCTCAGCCTGTCAAAATTGTACAAGCTTTTCTCTGTGAGTCTCCATCTACACATTTTGTGAAGCAACCAAACAAACTACAGTACACAGGGTTTAGACATAACATGTCTGCCTTATATTAGTGGACAATGGCCAATTCAGGATTAAAATAAGGCACAGCAATAAATTCCATGATTGTGTATAAAAAATAATCCAAACTTTTAAATATGAACCTGTGTAATGTGTGTGTGTCCGTATCCTTTTGTATTTTGTACCTTTACAGCAGTTGTTTCAGGGTTGTTGCTTTAAGTTTGTTGCAGAGATTTGCAATGACAATATAAATACTATCGTATACCTCTTACATTAAAGTAAAATGCACTGATTTCTCCAGGGAGAATACACCAATACCAAGAAACACATACAAACTACATTAAAGATAAGATATACGTAAAAGGTCACTCTTTTTAGCCCATCTATTTTTTTTTCCATCCCTCCAAGCTGGAGTTTGTATGTTCTCATCTAAAGTAATCACATATAGTTGTATGTAAGTGAGAGTGTAATGTTATGTGTCTGTGTGTTCTGCCTTCAGGCCCAGAAGTTGTTAGGATTGGTTCCAGCTCCCTGTGACCCAGAAATAGCAAAATTGTTTCAGAAAATGAAAGTAGGAATTCCACACACACATTATCCAATCCCTTTTTTATATTGAGTTTTATTTTTATTTAAATTTTAGGAAAACGTTTCGCATTGATTATAACATTTTCTAAATTAAACGACAAAATATTTGGATCAATAATGTTAAACTTTTTACATTGTAATTTTTAGTTTATTTTGCTGTTTATTTTATTATTGCTAATTGGAATATTTTTATTGTAATACATTGTTGGTTAATGTCTGTCAGTGACGAGTCGACACTGCTGTCCCTGAAACATGTAAAGGTTTTCCCTGTTAAATTTCCCTTATCTGGTACAACCAGATGATGGCGTCAGTGTCAAAAGATTCAGAGTAAAATGTTCCTTTAGAGCCAAAAGTCAGTCAACCACCGTTTTGGGGGTAACTCTATAGGCTGCTATAAAAACAATGTTACTCCAATCAATTAAATACGTTTTCTTTTTCTTTTTTTTTTCTATTAGGATGCATTGTTCACACAAAAAAACAATAGATAACAATTTAAAAAAATGTGTGTGTGTGTGTGTGTGTGTGTGTGTGTGTGTGTCACATAAATAAAAACCTGTATCAAGAAAGGAAGAAAGGAAGAAAGAAAAAAGAAAGAAAGAAAGATAGATAGAAAGAAAGAAAGAAAATGTCCTTTACTGTTCTTTTGGAAAAGCAAATAAAACATATAAAGTTAAAATGAGCAAACATGCCTGGTTGGTTCTCAGTTGTACTTGGGGGATTAATGCAAATTACTAGTTAATCTATTGTTCTGGATGTAAATGATTTTCATGTAAATAATCATCATTGGAACACTTGTTTGTACAATAAAATACAAATTATTGTTGTGCTGTGAAGTAAGTTGACAGCTCACTGTTTCGACTTTTAGGCCATTTTCGATTAACTTGTGATCTGCTTTTGTATCCAATAAATTAATAAAAAATTAATAATAAAATAAAATTAAGTAAAAATGTATAATAAAAATGATGTGTTTAAACAAATAAATGTGTTTAAACTCCAGAATAAAAAAAAACTTTAAAAGTTAATTTGGAAAAATGAAAACGATTGTAAATACGTAATTTATCCTAAATGATGATAAAGTATAATTTTTAAATTGATGTGTTTTTATGGTGTTAACTAGACGCAATTATAATTTGAGTAAAACATCCTTTTACATGGAATTTTCATTTTATTATTGTTCACTGTATAAACACACCCGAAGAAACAAATGTCATGTGTGTTTACAAATGGCGAAAGTAATTTGGCTTGTAGTGTAACCTTATCGCCCCTCAGCTTCTCCAACACCTGGCTGATGCTATCAGGTGAGATAGGCTGTTGATTGTGACCCCCGTGTTGGAATGACAGATTATATTCTTGTGGTTGTAGCTCTTATCAAGTCAATTCCAACCGCATGGTAAAATAAATGACCTTTTGTCACACAAATGGAGACAGCAGATAATCTGAGTTTGTATTCAATGATATAAAATTATATTATAAAATGGTACAAAAGTGCTTGTTTTGCACAAGTGAACAAAATGTGGACTGATAATGTATTTAAAAAAATAAACAAAAATAAATAAATACAAAATTAAATATATAGTATTACTGTATGTAATTTGTGTGTGCCAATATATTATTATTCCCTATATTGTCATGCTGTTCCGTTAATTGTTTCATTGTTTTTTAAGAGCACACCAGAAAAAACAACACAAAAGTAACAATTGATTAACTTTCTTTTCAAAAATCAATTGGTATTACGTAAATCAGACACAAATAAAACAAATAAAAGTCTAGACTATAGGTCCATCTCAAACTATTTAAATGTTCTTTTGTCAGGTAAGCAAAGTATATGGTTTTGGCTCTTGTCTCTGCTTCCTTTCCTGAGTAGTCCTTTATATTCTTGCCATTTTCAGAAAGGATGTGTGCAAGTATACTGAATGTAAATTCATCCAAATAAAGCTTTCAGTCTACTGAATGGTTCGTGCCTCCACTTTAATGGTCAGGAAAGACCAGACCAGCACTCATTTGACATGGAAAATGCCAGTGGACAGTGGTTTTAAAAACCATTTGCCTTGAGACCATAACCTCCACACGCTGGCCACCATGAAATTTGCCCACAGTCCAAATATGGTCACGCACCTCCAATCATGTAATTGAGTCAAGTGAACTGTACACACATTTGTGTTAGGCAAATGCACAAATATCACACCTTGCTTTAAAATACAAAAAACTTTGCAGAATAGTAAAATAAGTCTGAAATATTCCCAAAATGTAACATTTAAGATGCAGGAGTGTATAATATTGCTACATGATGTCACAATAGACCTAATGTAAAGCCTCTCCATGGTGCTTTACATAAAACTCTCTGCATTTGCTCATTAAAGTTCTCAGTTTAAATATTAAATCACCCATGATGCATCATTTTCATATTATGACTACATTTTCCAGACTCATTTTGCAGATTAACAACACAAACTGTAATTTTACAAATTTTAACAAACAAAGTGTAATACCAAAAATGTACAAACGGCACAGCGACAATTTTGGCCCAGTGAAATGTCGTGAAAAGTATATATTTAGTAATATGAATACGTTCTATTTGATAATGTTTTATGACAATTATTAAACTCGCCTCAAGCCTTCTAAAATTACAGTCAACTACAGTACGACGATGCACACTGTTTGCTATTTATTTTTGAGTTGAATTCGAGATGAGATGTATTATCATTGACACTGTATTTGAATAAATGCTCACACATAAGCACAAGCGTTTCTGTGTGTGTGTGTGTGTGTGTGTGTGTGTGTGTGTGTGTGTGTGTGTGTGTGTGTGTGTGTGTATGTGTGTAAAGATAATTTGGATAATTGCCTGCATTTTCCAGGTGTGACCCGACCAAAGGCACGTTATATTTAGTTTTACATGTGACATCTGCCGAGATGGCTTGTTTGTTTTGTAAGTGGTGTTGTTGGTGTTCTGTGTCCCAGGTGGATAACTTTCCTTTTTTAAGCCTTTCGTATTTAAATGAAGGCTCAGCGCAGCATGAACAACAGGCTCTGTCCTGAACCCTGGCGCCGTTGAATCTTATGTTATTGATACCCAATAAGTCTAAAACACACAAGAGTTGTGGTTGCTTACGCTAGGCATGTGTGTATTTATGTACAGGGCTTTGACTGGACTATACTGCCAAGTATTTGATTGTACAGGGAAGAGATGAGCTGCGTTTAAAGGATTATGTGGTACCAAGGCTTAAGGCTGCCCACTGCTCCGGGTTTGAGTGTGTTCACTTCACTGTGTGTGTTAATGATAAATGCCGAGCACAATTCTGATACTGTCTCTAGTGGCCTACTGACAGACTCACTCTGTACTCTAATTTTTGTAAACATATTCGTACCAAACGGAGGGAAAAAAAATGCACATGAAAAATTCACATGAAATTATTTGCAGCAAAACTGGAAACCAAAAAGGCAAATTTTACTGAGCACTTTTAAAATTACTGTCTGTGTTCTGGGATTCGAACTAGCAACCTTTCAGTCGGCAACAGAATGGGAGGATTTTAATATTAATATTTTAAATTTTTTTTTTTAATTTTGGGATACTTTTTAGGATTTTTGTAGTAAGTTGGAATAAGCTGGAATAAGTTGGATAAGTTGGAATTTTTGGATTTCAATCACAAATTAATTATTATCCTTGTCAAGTAAAAGTTCATGCTTTACAATGTCTGAATTATGTCTAAATCATGTAAATTCAAATCGAGGAATTTCCACTGTGTAGTCACAGTGTGTGAAGGAAGTTTCCTAAGCTACACTTCTCTGTGGTTCCTCTCACTCTATTAAAAGAAGAACTTAAAGGACTTACCTGCAGGTGCAAGACACCTTTCCCAGCATGACCCTTTAATTCTGCCACACAAACACTCAATTTGAAAATCTGGGCATTTTATTGGACTCTTGGGGCCCGCTTCTGATAGAGAGCAGCGTTGAAAATGTTTTTCCAAGATGGTGCAGGATTCCAGAGGGGTCACGATGGTGGCTGGGGGGAAGGAAGCGCTGTCAGAGAAGATTCTTTGTAGTTCCTTTGCTGCAGGTGTTCTGCCACTCATTATTATCCACTGCTGCCCATTCATCATCTTTACCTGCACGGCATCAGCTAAACTAAGACACATTGCAATCAGATAGAGTTGGAAAAATAACAGTGCTGAAAAACTAAAATGTGTATGGTGTTCTTAGTGAAAGTGAAAAACGTATGCAGGGTTGAAAATCGGCATAATTGAGTTTGCTCACATCCGCATAGTGGGTAGTTGACACTGCTGCATCAAGAAACTGACTGAGACAGACAGATGAGAGTACGATAGATGTACAGACTGAAAGCGAGAGAGAATCTAATAGATAGGCATGAGTGAGAGACATCGAATTACAGACAAAGAATCAGGTAGAGATGGACAGATGAGGAACGAACAGCTGGGAAAGAAAACAGTGAAAATGAAATGAATGTATAAAGGGATAGATAGATAGACAGACAGACAGACAGACAGACAGACAGACAGACAGACAGACAGATAGATAGATAGATAGATGTGTCAGTTTCAAAGCGTCCTTACTGAGGGGGGAGGGGCCTTCTAAGCTAACAATGTGTTTTTAACTTGTCACACTGAATACTTTCAACTCCTTCAGAATGATGTCATTAAAATACCTGACTACCACCAACGACCAACAAGCATCTGGGAGCAGTTAGTAGCTACTTTATTCTCCTGCCCTCCTACTTTAGTGGTCTGGGGTGAGTGTGTGGATGTGGGAGGCCATAAATATAAATATGTCAGACGAAAACGCAGAACCACACAAAAATATTAGGCTTTGAACGGCACATTATGAAAATGCTTTGTGCACATTTGTGGTGGGCACTTTAGAGAAGCACAGGCACATCACACATCCTGTCAAACCGTGTGAGAACTTCTGCTGAATTAAGATATCGTATTCAGAGCAGAAGATCATTCAAGACTGGTCAGTGTCTTTTGGCTTCTCTTAACCATGTAATGTATCCAGGCTGACGTGTGGAGTTCCGAGTATCGGCTAGTCATATCAGTGGAGATCTCAGGTTTTCAAAACACTTTAGGATGACATGAAGCTTGAGGTATGTGAGAAACTGTTTTGGCCTGACCTTCTGGCTTAATTTATCAGTCTCATATTCTTGAAGCCAAACTCTGATTTCTGTGCACAGGAAAAGTCCACTGAGTTATCAGAGCACAGAGCGATGAAGAACAGCCGAAAACAAGTACTTATCATAATGTTCAGTCTAAAAGTTGCACTGTTAAGCATAACAATAGTAATAGTGCTATTAAAACATTCACTTATCAGTCAATTTTTAAATAATTTTAGTATATTTTAAATCCTTCTTATAGTCAGAAAAGTACAGTAAGTCAATTAAATCACTCTGTTTAATATTTGTTTCATTGGCAACTTCAGTTGATCCATAATGGCAACTTTGTAATCATTCTTTAGTATGTTCAATACGCCTTATAGTCTGAAAAAATACGATAAGTCAATTAAGCCACTCGGTTGAATTATATTGTAGGTGATTTTTGTTTTAATTGGTAACTTCAGTTGATCCATATTGGCAACATTGTAATTATTCTTTAGTATTTTAATCCGCATTACAGTCTGAAAAATGCAGTAAGTCAATTCCACCACTCGGTTGAATTATACGGTAAGTGGTTTTTGTTTCATTGGCAACTTCAGTTAATCTGTAGGTCGTCTACGTAAACATTTATCTTTTCCATCTTTACAATTAAACCTAAACATACAAATTCATCGCTGAATGGAACTCAACAGGCTTATCTGACAGAGGCGCTTTGTCAGAGCCGTGCGATGTGATACAATGTCTCCCGGCTTAGTATGTTTCAGCAGTACTGACAGATTTGTCCTACATAATTGCGTCTCAATTGACTGTAGACATAACAGTGCTTGTCATTTTTGACAGATGCTCCAATGCCATTTGAAGAAGCAATGAATAAGTTAAGTGTTTACTCCTCTAAACGCATGGTTCAGGTATTCTGCTTGGCTTTGTAAAGATGCCGGTGGGCTCTTCAATCACTTATTTTGGAGTCCTAAGTACATAGACAATGTTGCATACGTTTCTGTCCTCTCACGGTAGAAACATCTTTGTTTGCTTTTCCAGGCTTGAAAACACCATAAAAGATTTTTTTACTTAAGCGAGCGTGGTATTTTTTTGTTTTTGGCTTGACAAAGAGACAGTGAGATCCAGAAAAGCATTTAGGCCTCATTGATACTGTGACAGATTTTGTGACCTTTTTGTGTGGCTGTACGATGCTAATAAATATGCACAACAGCAAATTTAACCTGTTCTTAAGTTTCGCTTGCAGAGGCTGTTGGAATCATGGCAGCTATTTAAAGCAGATATACTGTAAAAGGTGGCACATGGAACTATATACTCTTCATCATAAGGACACTGGGGATTCTGACAGAGTTCAGGCATGAGACTCTGACTTCAGTAGGTCCTTCACTAGGACTGTAGGGAAGGCCTTAGGCTTGCTAAAAGACTGTCAAGCAAATAAACCAATAATACAACTTTTTTAATCAAGTAATCCATTTTTGCTCTCACACCGGAAAAAAAATGTGATGAGACGCGGTCAAAATTGCTGTGTAATGTTGTCTCCTCCGGGTCTCCAATTTTATTCTACAGTAAAATCACGAGTGTGAGATATGAGTAAAAGTGTGAACATGTATGTCCGTGAGTCCTGCTCAGCGATTGGTTGGCCACCAATCAGGTGTGTATCTTTAGGCTTGGTTGGCTTAAGCTCCTTGTGACACCAAAACATTTTTTAGTTTCAAAATCAGAATGGTGATTGAAAAATCAATATATAGTTACAAAAGTTAAACTACATGTTTAAATGTGCATTTAGCATTTTCAACACACGATTGTGAGGGGCATGTTTGCTCCTCTTGTCAGACTCTACATTGTGCAAGTTACATATACCTGGAAGTAGAAGGTATTCATTTCTTTGTGTGTGTGTTGCTCCAGCACAAAAAAAGGAATTATGTGTTTGCTAGTGGCAACTTGTCCACTTTTCACAAGAGAGGAGTGTTTCAATAGAGTCTAAAAGCTCCATGAGCACAATTGAAATAGAATAGATCTATGACTGATTTGTGCTTCTGAATGAATAGTGTAACAAAGTTTCTACACCCTTGACCAGGTTGTGCTGACTGACACACACAAATGGAGTTCACACTGCGCTTCATTTGTTGACTGTGGGTGCACCTGTGATTTACATCTACTGAATCTAATCTTTTCAATCTTTTCTTCCATGAAACAGACTCTGTAATCATTTCTACAATAGTTTTTCCATTTTTTTATTCTGCAAACCTGCCTGAAGTCTTGCCTATAACGTGTGCATTATTTTTGAGACGAATGGTTGACTAAAGTAAAGAGACTATGAAGAAAACCGTCATCAGTGACCAATCAAAGAAGATTGCATCGAATTCAACCAAAAGCATTTGAAATTGCAAAAACCGTAATAATGAAGCATAGTAAAATTATTATATTATTATTTTTATATTATTCTTCAAATCCATTAATAAACACAAATTTAACTGTCAATACTACAGTTACAGCCAATAAAACAAAAGAACAGTAATTAAAAGGGTCAGTTTAACCTACTGGTCAAGGTCAAATCCTTTACTTTTTAAGAAGAAAGCAAGACAGCCCCATCCAGACATAGTGGATTATCTGTTCCTCGTCCTTTTCAGGCAGCAGCTTTTCTTCAGCAGAAAGATCTCATGTAACGGAGATTATTTTGCTTTTGAGTGTTTGTGGCATCATCTACATGTCTAAACTTCACCTGGCAAGAGCACAAACACACAGAAACGTCCCCCTAATCCACTGATAGCAAAAGATCTGCACATTTCTGATTTGGAACAATGGAATGTCAAGTATTTATCCTCATTCACTATACACACACACACACACACACACTAATTGTATTCTATTTAATTGTATTATTACTGCTTTTAAAATTATCAATTTCTGCAGTATCCCACTTTTACATTTGCAATTTGTTTCCGATAGTGAATGTAAAATTTCTACAATATCAACGTCTACAGTAAACTAGTATAATTTTTGTAATTCTGCTTGCTGAAATTTACAAAAAGTTATTTTGCTGATGCAGAAGATTTGTCAGCGACAAATTAGACATTTAGTTGATTATTTAAAAACTAAAATGTACCAGTTTAACTTTAAAATGAAAAAAAAATTGGAATTTGTTGTTGCTACGTAATGTTTGCAACATTAAAGACTGTGGGTTCAACTTCCATTGAAAGAATTACATGTTTTAGAGTTTAACTGTGTTAACTAAGAAACTTCTGACAAACGTTTATGATAAAGTCATAATAGCTCTATCTGTGTCGCTCAATCGATTAATTTTAGACAAATAGATTTAATAAATAGATAAACTGTATGTCTCGTTTTTATTTTATTTCCTTTGATAAAGATTGACCAGTCAATTAATATCAAGAAATTGAAGCCGGCTAGAAATAAAAAAGATCTAACACCAGAGCTAATAAACAGGCGTATATATAAAAAAAAAGAAAAAACAGTGATTAGAAGTTCTATTAGATATTAAAGGCTTTTCTGATGAATGGTTTCCCATATCGGACCTCTTGACATAAACCTGTGAAATTGAATCTTTCTAGTGCTTAGGACAAAAAGCACATAACAATTAAGCTTTTTACGGTAACCATTAGCCTGCTGTAGTACTTACTGAAACCTCTTTGCCTGTTACTCAACCATCTCTTATTGTTTGCACCTCAGGCGTCACTCGTGAGCTTTAACCCACAGTAACACAAAGTAGGTTTCAGAACACTTTAATCAATATCTGTCCAAGTGCCTTTAAACAGAGCGGTTCGGTAACCTACGCGCATTCATACAGCAACAATTATTGTACTGTACTTTGTACTTTTGTCAATGCTGAAATGTGAATCTGTGACTAATGTTGGAATTTAGAGAAGACATCAGCTCGTGTTTCACACGGCTTTATTGAAACATAACATGATGCAGTTGCTGTGATGAATGGGCCGGAGCAGAATGGCTGTGCTGAGCTTCTGCCTCCTTGTCTTTCACTCTCAGTTTAGTGCTGGTGCTGATAGGAAGTGTCACAGAAGCACGTAACAAGCCTCTTCAGCTCATTGCCAGAGAGATAAGTACTCATGTCAACAGCAATTCTATACAGTGTGCGTCTGAGAAATGATATGACATTGCTTTTGGAAGAAAAAAAAATGTATATGTAGCACTTACATTTAAATTAATTTTAGATTACAGTAAAAGTGTCACTTAGAAATATACTACCATTATTTTAGGTTTTTATGAAACAGTTTCAACATTTAAATAGCCCAAATGTTGTGTCTGAATGCACATCTGCCTCAGGAACCATTATTTAAAAAAGAAAAGGGGACACAACACAAAAGTGCACTCCTGCAAACAGACAGCGCATTTCTATCTATTTGTGATTGCTCCAGACGTGAAAAAACGCTGCTTATATTTACATGCATATTTGAAATATGCGCATATAAGCACCTTCCAAGTTTTTTAACTTCTAAAATTGGATTAAAAAGGGTGCTTATATCTGCATAAATACGGTCACACTCGCAGATCACCGCCTTGTTAATAAACTACATGGAAAAAAAAAGAATTTTTCGCAACTATGACTAAATCCAGAGTAATTACAATATTGGGACAAACATGCAGGACCTGACTAACATCCACACCACACAACCCCCACATTACTGTATGCGGCTGTATATTATTATCTTTCAGGTTAATTATATTATAATTATAATTATAATCATATCCTGGGTGTTATTTGTCATGTTGTTTTGCTGCTTTGAGATGGTTTATGAAAAAAAAAGTGATTTAAATATTAAAGTAATTAATATTTTATCACACCGAACTTTTGCACGCACACATAAAAAATGTTTCACAAAAAATATAATACAATACACAGTCATTATTAACTACATTCAATGACCATATGTTATTGTTATGGTATTATACAGCTCTCTTTGGAATAAGTCAGAGAAAAAGTCTGTGATTCCACGAAAACTTAATCCACAACGCCACAGCAAATACGTAGGCAGACCAAAAACACACAATATTCTTCAAAGAAGGCAAGCTTTTTCCATGAACAAGCAACGTGTTTTGTGTGGATTCATAGTTTAAGGACATTTTTCCATCTCTCCTAGGTTAATGTGAACTAATCTGCCTGAAGGGCAGAAAGAGTGAGTTACTGGACGCACGTGACCTTTAGGTTTTCATGTAACTTTAAAACTCGGTCACATGATGTTATTTTCAAATGTGCATTTATACATCTTTTTTAAAATATTGTAGATATTTCACAAAATGAATGACTCGTCTGTCACTCAATGGTAATACGATTGATTTGTCAATTGCTTTATTAAAAATGAAATGTAGTATATATGCACAAAAAGTAAAAAAAAAAAAAAAAACAAGATATGTATTCCTCATGCATGTTTCAGGATAAGAATTAATCTTTATCAATAAATATTAAGCTATTCCACCCAGGTGATAGAAATTAGGAAAGCATTATGGATTTTAAGCAATAATTAAAATTTTTATAACACTGTCAAAGTCCTCCATTGGCAAACACTGGACTGAGCAGCTAATCTGTTTGTTGTTAAATAGTCATTTCTGATGAAAAAATATAATGTGCCTCTTAAAAATGTCTGTTTCATAAACAAGGGCTACCAGTATTTGTAGAGATGAACTTTATAATCTTGTTTCAAAGATAAACTGTAACCAATGACAAAACAACGCAAAACAGGTAAGATGATTCCCAGGCTACAGAACATACATTATGGGAATATTTTAAGTCATTTTTGTAATATGACAAAAAAATAAATAAAACAAATACCGTGATAATAATAAAGCATCATATTTTTTTTTCTTAAACAAATTGTATTGTCCAATATGTTGTGATAATCAAATTGACGGCACATTCCAATCAAATTACCGTTAACTATTAACAATCACTTAATGTAAGCAATGATTCTACACACCATTGAGATACGCATCAGCAGTCACGTTAATGTGGCTTGATGTCATTTTCTCTTTCAAACTCCCTTTTAAGTCTGAATATGAAGTCTAGAATATCTTAATAATTCCCCAGAGTTTCTGGCTCTATTGAGGAAACAGACCGCGCTCTATCATTTCTAGAGTACTTCAGCATATGTAATCCATTCATGGCTGATGCTCTGCTAATATCTTTATTCCATCAACATCAAGTCCCACTTTTTCAATATGCTCAAACCAGCCACTCTTTTTTAAAATGTGTATATTTAAAATAAATAAATTAATAAATAAAAATAAATAAATAAATATATATATATATATGTAAAATTGTATTCAATTATATATGAGTAAATTATTATATTATACTATTATGTTATACTACATATTTAATAAAAAGATAATGTAATTTAATATCAAATTATTTTATTATATTACATATAATAATACAATATATTTTAACATAATTTAATTATATATAATTAAATACAATTATATACTGTACAATTGTATATATGGCATAAAACCCACAGAAGTGCTGAGATTGTGGTTTTCCAGAATGTTTTTCCCCTTCTGTATTTTGCCTTCAAAACTCTAGAGTCTTATCTAACAGCTGACCGCGCACTACCCAACACCGCCTGTATTTATCTCCATGTTGTGTGTTCTGCTTTGATCTTGAATTACATTTCGCTCCTGTACCAGAAAAGCTATCAGGGCAATCGCAAAGGTAGACAAAATCCCAGGCCATGATTGCTAGTAGATAGGCAGTATCCACAAACAAAATGACATCATTTTACAGTACCACATGGCCTACAGCGCTGACCCACTACAAGCGATGGTGTAGAGATCTTCAAAGCCTGTCAGATGTCTGCAGACATTAATCAGTGCCAGAGTGCAGCAGGTACTCTTTATCTCAGCTCACATATAGTGCTGGAGTGGAAAGAGTAAGAGGAGGGTTCATGACTCGGCCATGGACTTGACAGATGGAGCTGGTCCCCGTGCATTTTCGGTGCATCTGATTGGTCAATTGCTTCTTAAGAAAGTCCCTGCATTCTTTCAGCGCTGGTGTATCTATCACAGCAATGAAGCATGGCAAAATACGTTTGAATGCAGGTGTTGCTTTACTACGTCCTGGCACATCTCCTTCCCTGGGGAACCGCTGATCGAACTCGAGATTCTGACCATAAAGGCCAGTTTTGATTATTGTTTTGTTTACTCCCACCATGACCACTTTCATGCTTCTGTTAAAGAGGAGGCGTGTTGATTTCACACAAAACCCTGCAGTTGAGAACAAAGTGAGGACTGGAGTCATCCGATTCGTGAAAATGACCAGGTAACCCTGGATAAGATTATCTCTCTAACCTTACTTTGTTATACTATCAGTTCTTATCTGTCTCACATTGAACAATGAGGGCTGACACCCCTATATTTATAGATTGCAATAAACCCGAAGCCCGAAAATTCACATCTTGGAATTTAAGCACAATCTTGCCTGAGGATCACCTAGCTCATAACAATCTTGAGCTGTAATTAAAAAAACTGACTCACTTTAAATGCTTTTATCGCACTTAAGACAGTCTGGCTAATGTGAATCATCTACATTTTTAATAGACAAATGTACTTGTTACATTGTGATTGTGCGCGACAAGTGCACAATTTTCTTTCTAATTTCTTGGGCAGACGAGGCCATATCGGCATCTACAGGATGCTGAAGGTACTAAATGCCATTTATGAGCTAAATCATATAAACTTGAATTTGCCGTTGAGCTTTTTTGTAAATTTGAGTTTGACTGAGACTTCTTTTTTTATTTATTTTGTTCTGCCAATTAAGAATATTGAGGTGTTGAATTTAATTTCTATATAAAAACTTTGAAATTTGAATTTTTTTTGTTTGTTTTTCACATTTCTTGGTGTTTTTTGAGCTTTTACGACTTTTACTCAAGCCTTCTCGGAATTGGTGACTTAACTTGTAATGGAGTAATTTTTATTACATTTTTAGGCATCATTCTGTACTTTTACTCGAGTATGGTTTTTAAGGTAAACTTTACACATTTTGCAAATTGATTCAAATTGCTGTAGTCATCCTGAATGAAGTCAGACATTACACATCATTTTTCAGAAATGTTGGCATTGAAAAACAAGAATGGTAGAACTCGTCTAGAATTACAATTTTGTGTTTTATTATAATTATAATAATTTTTAATATTGTTGTTGTTATTATTATTATTATTATTATTACTACTACTTTTATACTTGTTTTTAAGCAGATAAGCTTTCAAAACACTAGTAGATCTTTCATTGATTTGACTCAGAACGGCATACGTTTTGTCAATGAAGTTCACATAAAGAGCTTTCTTCTAAAAAATGAGTACCTCCTGTTAAAAGAACACCACTGACTTTTGGTAAGGTCTACTTTTTCATAGAGAGGTGCATGGATCTTGTAATCTTTATGACTCTTTGGTGTCAAATCTTTATGATGCTGAGCTCTGAAAAAGGCGTTTGGAAGTGCCCATGCTGTTTGGTTTCATAGGTGTTAAGGGTTGAAGAAATGAGCAAGGTGTTTCCAGCACACCACAAATGATATTTTGATGGAGTTTGGGTTTGAGTTAGAAGAACCCCAGAGGTGCCTGCAACCTACAGGTTCACTCTGTCTCCAGACCTGAAAGAGTCAAGCACCATTATGGCATTCATCTAACATGTCTCCTGGTAAAACACTGGCCTCCTCAAGTTACATGGCCTGTAATAAATATAACACACTTTTCTCAATTATTAATCACTTTAGAACCAGTACAAAACCAATAAGTTCCATACCCAACCTCAGATTAAACCGTCAACAGGACTGTAGTCCAGATGAGACCAATAGTATCACGCAAGCCTAGTCTTTTATAGGCTTTTCCTAAGGTGCCATGATTTTGGAGAAGATGGAGTAAAATCATTCTCACAGGAGCCATCCGTCTTTCACGAGAGCCCCATGAACTTCTTTTTAGTATTAGGTGCATTGTCTTGGGAACCGCTGACATTCTTAAATAGAATTAGTTTGAAATTTCCCACATTAAACGCACTAAGTCCAGGTGGCTCTGCATTATGCGGCCATGCTGTGTAGAACTAAATCGGTTTGCATGTCTGTGGGCTGGAATGCTAGAGGCAGTTTGAACACAGGCCATTTTTTACCTCGAACCATGGCTACTTTGAATCACAACTGTCAACAGATGCACATTTCTCACTCATCTGTCAACAGAACTTGCCAAAATAAGTCCTTCTGTTATCGCACGATACTTTTTTTTTTTCAATCAAACCATGTTCGTTTTACACAACAAAGATTCTCAAACATGCTTCGCTTGATCTAAGACTCGATATAAAACTATTGGTAAATCACTGGGGCAGCATTATAAATCGATCAGTGTTTCTCTTTCTCCTTCACCATGATGGTCCACATATGGTTTCGCTTCCCAACTGATAATCTTCCAGCATGACAAACTTCATAGCTTTGTGATTTTTCAGATCCAGTGTGTTCTCATCAGCCCATATGTTCTGACTTGGTTACAGTAGTTAGATACATTTATGGCATGTGAAAGCTGCACTTGTTGGAAAGGTTTTAAAGATTGAGGTAACAGAAGAAGAGCAGTGTAGAATGCTCATCAAGGTCATATGTGTGTTCGAAGAGTGCGTTGTAGCAAAAAACAGACTATTTAAAATTCAAAATGTAAATTACTATTGGCACATAAAAACAGGAAAATAAATCTTTTGTCGAGAAAAATGTGTGATCCCATCTGCGTGAGCACTTTCTTCAAGAATGCTTTGTCTTTGTGAAAGCTACTCGTTTTTGTAGACCTGACAAAGTCTCTAACAAATCATGGCGTTTCATAAAACTTGTAATATATGTCCTCTCACAAATGTTTTCTTTTTCTTCACTTCTACACTAAACATAAATGGAGTCTTAGGAAATCCTTCCGAATGGTGAAATGTCCTTGATACTAATCAACATGTCAGTAGTATTTATCTTTTTTAGCGTGTCGAGAGCAGAAGAGTTGAAACAAGGTCACAAAGGATTAGAGGTTGAAAATGTCAGCTCGTCAAATCGGTTTGGTCAGATAAAGGGTGAACATATGCAAAGTTACTAAAAATAGCTATGTAAATAAAAATTCTGTCATAAGTACTTACAACAACAACAACAACAGTAAATAGAGAATTGTATTTTTGCAAGAAGTATTTTCTGGAAAAAAAAATATATTTTTATTTACATTTATTTAAATATTATTCATGCAGAATGCTATTTATACAATACAATATATATTTTCAATTAAAACCAAATTGATTAATATATATATATATATATATATATATATATATATATATATATATA
>CM051493.1:1311918-1332557 GCA_028031935.1 Paedocypris micromegethes
GAGAGAGAGAGAGAGAGAGAGAGAGAGAGAGAGAGAAAATATATATTTGTATTATGAATTGAAACTCAGTATTGCAACTTTATTCCTCATCATAAGAAATAAAATACAGTAATACATTTGACATAATGTACAAATTCTGTGTCACATTTTTTGTGTCAAAACAGGCCAACCACAAATAACACCAAAAGAATCATGAAAAATATAAACTGCAAAATGTAATTACATACAAATATGTTTTTGTATAAACTAGTTCCAAAAAGTAGTTCTAAGAAATGATTATTATAAACATACTGATTTGTCATTGACCCTTGCAAGCAAAAAAGTGTGTCACTACATAACAACATTGCGTTATAAAACCATGATCATGTGATTACGGGAAAATTCCCAGCTAGAATTGTTGATTTGGTGTTTTATAAATGAATGTCTGACCCTGAGGATTTTCGATTCTATTTTTATGAAACATGAGAACACATCACGCACGAATAATGTTTCAGATCCAAACAAAGGTAATAGTTTCCACCTCAAATAAGCTCAATTACAGTTCAATGAATGTTCCTCCATCAGCAACTAATTATCTGCTAATGTCACACGCTTATATCAGCACTTAAAAACCTTTCTTTGTTTTCTGCAAACAATACTCAAAATATATTAAACCATGTTTCCTAAAACACATGTGCTGTCATACACCACACAATTACACATACGTTTTTCCACACATGAGTTTTTAAAAATAGCATCAGATAGATGAAAGTCAAGTTGGCTTCATGATACAAATTGTTGGGAAAAAATAATGTGCATTATCTCAAATGGCAACCAATGGAGCACAGGTTGTAGAAGACTCTCTCATTGCTAAGAAGCTCATAAGATACTAAAAGATGACAATTTGTTACAAAATAAACAGATGGTAGGAAATTAAGAAAATAAATGGACTTTTTTGCAAAACTTCTGAATCTCTCTTGCTAATGTGAAGTAAATCATTCCTGATATTGTATTGACAAGACAGAAAAAGTCAGTACAGGACAATGATGTTTATGCCTGTTATCTTCATAATATGTTGTATAAAGTTTGTTAGTTTCTCGTTTGTTGAAGGCACTATTTTATTGACCCCCACTTTTTATGTCACTGAATACAATTATAGACTTATATGTATAAATTAGTCTCAGCACTTTCAACCAGGTTAGCAACCACTAGTATAAACATTTATTCATCTAGGCATAACTTTATTGTTAGATAAAACATATCCTCTGCTATTTGTTTTTCAAACCATTTACCCATGTCTGTTTGAAAATGTGTTTGCTGCAGATGTGTAACACACCAGCCTGATGATTTAACCGGCCTTATTCCAAGACATGATAAACAAAAGGATAAGGTGATATGCTTAAAGTGATATACTGAGCACATGTGGACACAAAGAGCAGAGAAAAAAACCAAAGGCAGGGATTTCAGACAGAGGCTTCCTCTCTGATTTATTCCAATCCTAAAGGGGTAGTGTCTCCAAAATCACTTTGGTAGATCACCCAACATCCGTTAAACATTTGCTTTCCCTCCCTTTCCTACCTTTCACAATAGAGTAATGTGAAAAATACAATAATAAAAGTATGCTGCTTAGAAAAGCCCTACAGAAACTAAAGTAAAACCTATAGCTGAATAGATGAATGTTTCCTATCCGCCTTTGCTTTATGAGTTCCTATGTGTTCTTCTAGTGTTGGACGCTCGTGGAAGTAGCCACGCTGTTTTTTTTTTTTTTTCAGCGGTTTGTTCATTGCTCGACGTGCAGTTCCTCAAATTCTGTATGGACTTTTATTCAAAGTGTTTATGCAGGGTCAGGGATAACACCTCACACTTCTCTTTCCCCGGAGCTCAGTTTAACAGTGTTCACAGGCATGAAGACTATACGCTCAACATCGTGAAATATACTTGACCGGTCTGGTTTAGAGTGTGTGTGGTGGTGACCTCATGAAACGTTGTGGTTGAGTATGGCAATCCAAAAAGTGAGACGTAAAGAATTTGTTTTTTTTTTTTTAAATAGAGTTTGACTTTTTTACAATATAGGTAAACAACTGACCAGTAAAAGGAAGTGGACATCTGCTGTGACCTGCCGAGTCTTGCAGTTAAACAACAAACCTCCTAGCAGGGGAAAGCACACCAAAAGGACAAACAAAACTGGAGAAACAAGTCACTTATGTATTTGTGGGACACGTAATGTAGCTAAAATGTTAATTAAATATTGTTTCTCCACATCAAAAAGCATAGGAAAGACACTTTGGAAAATGAATGGATGGACAAACAAATGAAAATGTCAAATAATGGATGGATGGAAAACTGAAAACAAGTTTTCTTTTTCCAAAAAGGAGAAGAAGTTTTTTTATTTAATTCAATAAAAAACATTTTTATTAGGGCTGTCAAAGCTAACGCGTTAACTCAATGCGTTAATGCGATTAATTAAATTAGTTTAATCGTGTCAAATTTTATTAACGCCATTAATCGCCTTAAACTTATAGAAAGAATAGAGTGCAATTCAATTATTTGCAGTCTCTCAGACGACTGCGTGCGCATGCGCACTCCGCACAGACCATATGTCGGACTTTTGTTCCTTTAGATAAAAATGTGTGATCAGTCTTTTAAGCTAGACTACTTATCAGTGCCTACTTTTGCCACACAAATATACAAATACATATACGTTGTCTCTTTTCCTCAAAATAAATTACTTATTTCATTTTTTTATTATTATGACCGGCTTACCCATTGTTAATTACCCAAGTGTTTATTTTGTGTTGAGTTTACATTAATTTACATTTTACACTTCAATATTCAATATTACATGATTCTATACTTGTTCATATTATTAATAATTGTTAATACTAAAGAATTTTTAATAATAAATTATTATTATTATTTGTGATTTAATCACGGTTGAGGAAGTGCGATTAACTAATTAAAAAAATGTAATCGTTTGACAGCCCTAATTTTTATATAAACACTTAATTAAAAAACGTTTTATTAAAATGGAGCCTTGGTTTAAGCATCCAGTGAAGTTGGTAGCTTAAATGTACACACACACACACACACACACACACACACACACACACACACACAGTGAAGTTAGCACACACAAACCCGAAGCAGTGGGAAGTTTTAAGATGGGCACGCGGCGCCCGGTGGATTATTTCATTATAGGCATATAAAAGCACCTTACAATCTTTTAAACCCACAATTTTTTTATTATTAATAATATAAAAAAATGTAAGACATAAGTGTGATTCCTTTGATTTGTGTGTGGTTGTGTGCTTACTGTATGTTTGTGTACTCCACTTATCCTGGAGGCCCAGAGACTCAGTGGCTGATCCAATGATGGATGGCTGCTTGTAATCCTACATTTAGGTGGACGCTAAAAAGAACAAGATCATGTGATTTTTTTATAGAACGCCATTAAGAAGCTGTTTGACATATTTGGGAACATGTTGGAACACTCACACCAAATTCTTTGTAAGGACTATTTTCAATGCTTGTACCTCATCACCAGTAAAGATAAATCAAAAAGAAGTTATTGTTTATTATTCTTTAAAGCTTGATATATTGTTTTAGCAACTGTTTTAGAGAATTATTTGTGTATTTGTTTTGTTTTAAAGAACAGTTAAAGATCTGAAATCAATAGAAACAAATTGGCCTATTAGTAGAAAAATAAATTAATTAAAAATACTGTATATAATTCATTGTTTTCTTGAAAAATGAAAAAAAAAAAAAAATAATAAAGGTTGATTGTAATTTATAAATGTAATATAACAATTATGTTTTATGTGTATAGAAAATGTAACAATGTATTAAATAAGTTTCCATATACATTTTTACATGTACTCTATTGAAAGCATTTTCGAATATCTACAGTTTAGAAGTTTTCACTTTAGATGTCATGTCTGAACTGAGACCTGGAACTGAACTATTCATTTTTGACCTCTAGATAAGTTAATATTGGTTAATATACGTAGGTTCAAGATAGAAATAAGATAGGTTGTGTGTGTGTGTGTGTGTGTGGGTTGTGTGTGTGTGTGTGTGTGTGTGTGTGTGTGTGTGTGCGTGGCTATAGCATGGTTAACATTAAGGGTGTGGAATCTACAAAGATCAGCACAAAAACTGCAGTGGCTTGTGGAGACCTGCAAGCCCTTTGTATCAGAAAAAGGCCCATGTTTCAGGATCTCCCCAGCAAGTCTCTCATGGATTACTTTTCATGGCCTGTATGGATTAAATGTTCTTAAGGAGCGGTAAGACTATCCAACAAATTGTTTGGAAGGTTTTAAGATGTCAGGCTTTCATCAAACTAAGGTTTCAGGGGCCAAATTATATCTATTGAGAGCAGTCTTACGTTTTCAGTTCTTCTCGATCTTAATGGGGGCTTCTACAGACCACAATGATCTATCCAAACAACATATGCGCATCAGCAGCGCTCTGCAAAATAGTCCAGCGTTATAATCCTGAAGAAGATAATTACAGTTGAACAATAAAAGTAGTGAATCTGCAAATAGCTATCTTTTTTATTGTTCTTTCCATTGTGAGTGTAAAATCCTGAGCAACTTTTATTGCGAAACAGTTGAGGACCGCTTTGAGTGCTTCTGTCAAGTCAAAGCATTTTTTTAAATCATTAATGTGCAAGAATGGTGACATTGTATATGTGCTCCTGAAAACTTCACGTGTAAGAAGCTGGAATGTACATTGAAAGTAACACAATTTGTTAAATGGATACAGTTTGCATACATGCGGTTTACATTTTAATTCCACATAAAACTCTTCTGATGATGATTATTGTTATGCACTGATAATTTCCCTGCCCTCTAGCTTCTCTTCTGGTCAGTGTGCTTCACAAGAAGTGGAAGTCTATGGCAGACCGCTCATAAATTACACCCGCTCCATCGGGAGGCAGCCGAGGCAGGAAGAGAGTCTGAGATTTGATACTTATTACAGATGCAGAATTTCATTTTGATGTAGCAGAACTGAATTTAACGACATCTCGGATCACAAGGGACAGGGACTTTTGTGCCGTCCAAATTATGCATTTAGGGGTTTGACCCGGTTGTTTTTCCACATTTCTGGCCTTCAGACCATTTCTTGTTGACAGGTTTTCAGAATAAAAACCCATCTATTAATGTAAATCTTAAACTCCACTTTGTACAATTTTCATCAGCATTACAAGTTACATTTTTATCAGTATAGAACTATATTGTTAATATTTCTGTATATAATTACATTGAAAATTAATGCATTTTATTACAATGTAAACACATTAAAGAACACATGTATGCACACTAAGTATTAACATGTGCTTCAGAGTGGAAAATATGACTAGGGGTGGCAATGCTTGAAGCATGTTATCATCAATGAACATCAAAATAACATAATTTAAGCGAAGATTTATCAATATGCCTTATTCAGTCAGAAAAGCAGCTGCTTCTCAAAGTTCTTTGAGCCGCCTCTTTTGCTGATGCGCAGGTGCGATGGACCACGTTTAGGGTGTCGGAATGATGCGTGCTTATACGGATGGCAAAATGTTTTTTTTTAAACGATGACAACATGGAAATAAAACTAATCAAAATGAAAAAAGATTAACACGCTTTTAAAATGTAAGTAGTGGAAAGTACATATATTTGTGTAAATATTTTAAGGAGTGGAAGTATAAAGTAAGGTTAGAAAATAATTACTCAAGTAAAGTATAGAAAGTATTTTTACTTTGTTACTATTTATACTACAGAGTATAACACGTTATAACACGTTATAATCCTGGATATATATAAATTTGCACTTTGCTAAAAGAATGAAAAGCAAATCCATGCCTTTGATTTGCACAGACTTCATAGAGTGAAAGTGAGATAAATAATCCCAAATCTGTTCACGAGCCTGTTTTGATCCCGGATGAAAGCCGAACAGTCATCACGAGCTTGGGAAGTCACTGCATCACTCTTGCGTCACTAATAGCTCCGTTGGATCAAGTTTGTCGCAAGCTGACGCGGTCGAGCGTGAGACACCAGAACAATATCCCTTTCTACCTTTTCCAACATGTGGTTTCTTTTTGAAGTCATGGAGGTTATTTCATACACTTTGCTTTTTCCATCAGTCCATTTCGACCCAATCAATGCTTTGTCCTCCTCTGTAGTCCTATATACATTCGGAGTTTCCTCCAAAATAATAGCCTACATTTTCTAGCAATATAAAAATGGTTGAATTGGGCCGTTAAAAGTTGGTTTTCTCTGTAAGCAAAGCCATTGAGAGTTTGAGCCGGGAAGCAGATATGCAGCAGTAATTGGGTGAAATAAAGGAGCGTCAACCCTGAAATGCACATATCTGCATGCCACTCTGACAGAAAGGTTAAGCGGTTTTATTACTTCCTTTGAAAAATTGATTCCAATTTATAAGAGTGCTTTTGCAAAGGTGTCATATACAATTCCCCTTTCTTTCTACTAAATCTTTCAGGCAGAAGCTTTTAAAACTTCAAATGCAGAATATCCTCTTACACATGCCATGCTATAGCCCTATATAGACCTTCTCTGGTCACTCAGTGCTCAAGACACCAATGTGTTGAAGTGGAAACGAGGCTTTTTCACTAGGGAGAAAGGCAAAACGGTGGTGTGTAAAAGAGCGCAGTGGTCTGTCTTTTCCATCACTCCTGCAACCTGTTCCATGGCTTCAAGGGTGGCTGACAAGATGTCCACAGCGCGGAGGCCATCACTTAGATGTCGCCAGCTTTGTTGTCAGTTATTACTCAGCCGCGGCCGACACACCGTCACACACTGCATTAAATGAGAAAAATGAAATGCGGGGAAAAAAATGTGCAATCTGCATTAAACTTTTTAGATCAAATGTGCTGCTAGAATTGTATTATATGCGTTAAAAGTGTATAGCAGTAAATGTTACTTAAACAGGTTTGTGCTTAACAGGTTCCATAGTTTGTGGATTTTATGAAGTATATTTAGTGAGGTGTCAAGTCTTGTATTCGTTTTTTACAGTGTATATAAATAAAAGTTCACATATCTAGTTTTTTTTTATTGCCGACAGACAGACAGGCAGGCAAGATAGATAGATGGATGGATGGATGGACGGACGGACGGACGGACGGACGGACGGACGGACGGACGGACAGACAGACAGACAGATAGATAGATAGATAGATAGATACCTATGTGTTATCTATATGTCATGTCATTTCATATGTCAAGAGAAATATTTAAATGTCATTAATTGTTTTGCGGGCACATTACAGATTTTTTTGTAATTTAGATTTTTTTCTCTATAAATCGAGATTTCTGTGACGCGGACTGAAATCTGAAGTGCTTTTTATCCCTCAAACAACGTGTTGTGAGACCAAGCGAAGCAAGCGGTGGACTTAGGCTGTCTATCATTTGTCTGCAAGCTTTCATCAAACATCTGATCCAGCCCATTTCTTTTCTGAATGAGCAGCACTTAAACCTGCCATTTAGTTCCCCCGATGATTCCATTTTAAGCGCCGCTGGACGTGATGGATCGCTCTCCTGCCATTGGCAAAGAAAGCTCATTTGAATCCAATTAGTTTGTGTGACGTGAACACGCCCTCTCACGCTAATCGCTGCCATGACTCACGTGGGCAAACGGCGAGATCTGTTGTGTGGGGATTGATACATACATTCAATTTCCTAGCATTAAGCCATTGTGGTAATTATAAAGGCAAACAGTTTAAATGGCTCTAGGCGTAGAAGCTCCTGGTGTGGAACTAATAATGATGGTTTTGAGCATTGCCTCATGGGGTCATGCGCGGTGCAGAGAGTGTAAATCTCCCGCTCTGTTACTGTAATGTCTGCAGGAAGTTCTGCGTCGGCCTGCAGCTGAATTGCACATGGACCCCCTGAACGTCTTTCAGAAGACGTTTTAATAGATTTCTAAGAAACCCACTTCACGGCTAACATGTATGCTACTGCTAATCGATCGATTTAGCCGATCTGTTCTTTCAAGGAACGTCATGTCTATTTGACAGAAGCTTTCAATGGTCAAAAGTCAATTTCTTCAGTGTCCAGACCGACACGCCGACCGTCACCTCTTGCTCTCTCGTGTTCCAGCTGAACTCTTTCATGTTGGTATGTAAAAGACACATTTGAATTGTGTGTGTGTGTGTGTGTGTGTGTGAGTGAGTGTGAAAGTACACTTTCAATGCGAATTCATGTATTAAACCGACGTGTGTGTGCACATCTAACTTAAACATAATGACAAACATAATGATATACATAGTACAACATATAGTGAAATTGTTTTACAGAAAATGGGATAGATGGAAAAATACGGTTGGAAAACTAAATGGAAAACAACATTACTTTTTTAGGAAATTCACCTGATAAAAAGTTTTAGGAATTTTCACATTATTTGTATAAAATATACTAGTATGAATTTGTTATGAAATAAATTATATTTATTTAAAATAATTGTAGTAAAGGTTAACATTGTTACATTGTAACATTGTTGTTATTGTTATTTTTATTATCATTATTATTGAATTATATTTATTAGTGTTGTTGTTGTTTTTGTTGTTGTTGTTGTTGTTGTTGTTGTTGTTGTTGTTGTTGTTGTTGTTGTTGTTGTTGTTGTTGTTGTTGTTGTTGTTGAAAAGACATCAATGTACTGAAAAATGAGACGGAATAAAAATTCAATTGGAAAAAAAGAACAGAAAGCAAGAATATTACTAGAAAAAAAAACCTAATAAAGTGTCCTTTATTTTTACATCATTTGCAATATTTGCTAGTAAATATTTGTTACGTTTTTATTAATCTTCCTTGGTTAGTTAAATAGTTAGTTTTAAATAATTGCAGAAAATGTTCCTGAAAAAATGGCAAAACTAAATATTTTGAACTAAATGTTGTTAGTTGTTGTTTTTTCCAGTGTAGACTTGGGCAAAATAAGAATCAATATTTTTTTTTAATAGAAATACAACCATCTAAATAAAAACCTATTTTAAAAAAATGTGAAAACAAAACATGTATATGCCTCAAATTGGAATTGGAATGTTGAGCTGAGCATCACGCTATAGTGGAAATGCCACCTGGATAGAAGGAGATAGATGAGCCGGTCACAGCTCTTTCTTTTTGTCAGATTGGGGTATGGATCAGTTTAGTGAGAGGCTCCTCGATGTGCTCTGCTATCTGTGAGGAAGACCTCGGGCTTAAATCTAAATCTGGATATCTATGATGTGACAGATCTTCACACCTCGGCTCTCTGTCATGTGAAGGCCTTTGCTCTGGCTATTAGATACAGGCCACAAATCAAGACTTCAAATTTAAGAAGCAGGTGTACTGTACCCTACGTCTGTGTGTGTGTGTGTGTGTGTGTGTGTGTGTGTGTGTGTGTGTGTGTGTGTGTGCGTGTGGGAGTGACGGTTTGTGGAAAGACGAGGAAAAACACTGACCGTTCCCAGTGTCTTTTTGCAACTGGTTGAATTTAAAGAAGCAGTAACGTTGGTTGAACTACTATTTACTATAAGCCGTCTCCTTATTAGATGTCAAACAGTTGGTTTGTTTGCCTACTTGAGTTTAGCGTGTTTGTTTTGCTCATATTTACATTAAACACTTTTTCTTGTGTACGTCTACGTGTGTTTTACATGTCTAATTGTTGTGCTATTGCACAAATTACCCTTGCATTGAGGATTTATCTCTTCTATCCTAATTTGGACAGAAATGGGCAAATAATTGCCAACTAAATGGGCTTTGGGTCTTTTTGAGCTGATATTCTAAGTTTCCCTTTCATATAATAGAAGCCAAACTATTAGCGATAATGAGTTATTCAAACCTAGTCAAATCCGCAATTGTTGTGGTCGGTGCATGCTGATTGTGGCCAGAAACTGACAATAGTGGTGTAGTGGTCAGTCTTGGCGTGTCGTGTGAAGTCAAATAGACTGCAGATGTCTGGACCGTCCTCACTTCCCCCTGCTGTCTGGTATTTGGACATGATCCCCCTCATGTTCAGAGTGGATAATAGCAGAAACCAGTTTTATTACACAACAATGTGCAGGAAACATTCTGTGTTTACATGGCAACACGGAGATTAGCAGACATGTTGTTGGCTAAACAGAGTCTAAGTGTCAGAGTAGCAACGACTCGGTCTTCACCCTCAAGCAAGGTTAAAATAGACCAGGTCCTGCGCCCAAACAAGTTTGTTTTCTCCAGCCTTAAATGAAGTGAATGCTTCCATTTAAATGAGTTTTATATTGTTCTGAAAAGAGCTTTTTTTTTTTTTTGCAAGCTCTGTTGCTGAAGTGACTCGCTAGTGTCCTCACAAAAATGGCTGGTGGCTGTTCCAGTGTGTGTTCTGCCCTTATTGCGAGGCCACTATGGTACCCACAGCGCCGCTGCTGTGTAAATCTCTATAGGATACGATCTAGTTTAATACTTCTCTGTTGTTTGAAGGGAAAGTGAGAGTTATGTTTCAAAAGTGTATCAAATGGATGAAGCTGTGACGACAGAACACACAACACTAGTGTCTCAGGGAAAGTTTCATCTTTGCAATTAGTTTCATCTCAATGCTAATCTCAATTTTATAATGTGTAGAACACTAATGGAGATCTGTGTTGATTTAAGCACTTTTACTTTTATAACTCACTTGCCTTCTGTCATTACATTTACACACAGGTGTATACTGTATATAAATAAATAAATACAGCATATATGTGTTTGAATATTGTATGTTTTTATTATGTACCATATATATATATATATATATATATATATATATATATATATATAATTTTTACCAAATACCTATTTAACAAAGTACTTAACATTTCTGAACTTACTATTTTTCTTTGTTAAAAAGCTGTGCTCGTTGTTGTTTTTTTTTTTTTTTTTTTTTGCTGCGCTGTTTAAAGTTATAATTAAAGTAAAATAAAGGTGAAATATGTTTAAAACATTGACTATTTGTTAGGGGGGCAAATAATTGTGGCCTCAACTGTGTGTGTGTATACATATACATATATATGTATTTATATGTATGTGTGTGTGTGTGTGTGTGTGTGTGTGTGTGTGTGTGTGTGTGTGTGTGTGTGTATAGCAAGCTTGTTTGCTTTCCACACACTAATCTGACGTCTCTTCCCATTTGAAGAGAGTTGGTTACAAAAATCCAGACCCCTCTCCCACCACCCAGCACCCCAAGAATGCACAAAAAGAATCAGAGAGCCACTGCCAGGCCAAATGTCAAGTAGCCTCTAGGGCCGAGTTCTTAACCCCAAGCTGAGGATTTGTGGAAAGCGATAGGAAGCCAACAGCATGTCAGGGAAAACAGAGGCATGTTTTGTCACTAGACCCCGATGACTTAGAGACCCTATTTCGGCCCCCATGGGGACTTGCTCTTGCTAATGGCTTATTAATGTTTCCCCGCAGCACTGTTGACAATGAGTTTGAAATACTGAATTGACAATAAATTATACAGCATTGTTTTTTTTGTTTACAAATTATCACAATGTTGATACAAAAAAAAAGATTTTGGAAAAAAAAATGTGGATTTATCTATGGAATTGTGCATTTTACAGTTGCCAAAATGAAGATTTATTAGCCTTGGAAGAGCAATAAAGACGGCAAAGTTTATTTAGGGTTAAGTGGTATTGAGGCGTAAAGAGTCTGCGCCCGAAACACTGTAAATGAGCCTGAGCAAAGATCTTCCAAAATGACTTTTGCAGTAAAATCTGATGCCTCTCTCCAAAGATTTCCATACTATTTCCATGTTCCTTTCAGTCTAGCAAATTAAGATCATGCCTTGCTGAGTTCAGAAGATAGTTTTCTGCTCTTGTAGCAACAAAACACTTAGAGTCATAAATGCACATAAACGTTCCAATATTAAATTAATACAGTAGCATTTTGCGTCATCACTTAAAAAAACACAAAAGAGAGTCGCGATAGTAAAATCTTGACATGTTGACATGTTGTCGCAGATTGAGCACTAACAACATGTGGATTTAGAGTATTTGCATTGAATTCGGGGCGATTTGCTTATCTGTCTTGGAAATGTAGCGAACAAAATGAAAAGGACGCCTGTTCTTGGAGAAGACAGAAGGTTTTAAAGGTTTTGATTGGTGTAAATAATCCACAGCAGGAGAACAATGTGGCTTGGCGTCGATGTGAACATCTGAAAGTGATAGACATTTGTAACCCGTTTCGTGTTTCACACTCTTTCCTCCTCGTCACTTGACTGATTACTTTATGAACCTGCTGTTGTGAAGGGAAGGGGAGACTTCTGCCATGTTTGTTTAGCTCCTCACGCGCAACACTCAGCTGTTGCTTCTCCACTGAGGAACAAACCGACTCCTGTGAGAGATCGAGTCTGCACAGCAGAGGTGTACCTGAAGAGTACCTGAAAACAATACTTGAGTAAAAGTACCTTACTGTAAAAGTTATTCCATTACAAGTTACACGTCACCAGTTCCAAGAAGACTTGAGTAAAAGTGGGAAAGTATACCATTTTAAAGGAACTCCCACTGAACTTAGGCTCAAAAAACACCAAGAAAGATTTTTTTTTCAATATTTTTTATAGTTTTATTTTCAGATATAACAATGAAATTTCACACCTCAATGTCTCAAAATGGCATAACAAAATAGATTGCAAAAAGTACAAAAAGTCAATCTCACTCAAACTCAAATGTGCAAAACAGTGCAACTGCTAATGACTGAAATGAATAAATTAATTATCATCAACTTTGAGTTTATCAACGTTTATGTGATTTAGCTCATAAATAGCATCCAGTACCTTCCGCATCCTGCAGATGGCGATATTACCTCATCCGCCCAAGAAATTAACCGCAGTAGAAAAAAATGCAGACAAGCAGAATCGCAATGTAACGAGTAACAGTAAATGTCCATTCAAATGTAGTGGAGTAAAGAGTACAGATACTCAATCAAAAATGTAGTCAAGTAGGGAGTAAAAATTGCTTATATTTTTGATACTCAGCGCCCAAAAAATCTTTAAGTTTAAAGATTTAAAATCTTTAAATTTACTCAAGTTCTTTACACCTTTGCTGCACAAATGGAAGAGGAGAAAAACTTCCCACAGTTGTTAATGAAATAAACCTGCCGGACACGTTTCCATCATGAAAATAAGGAAGATGCTGGTAGAGAGCCGGACACAATTTAACCCTCCGTGCTGACCTCATCACTTTCAGGTTGGAAAACACGGTCATTAAAAGCCTCCGATTCGAGTCCTCTATACTGGAAACATTCTGGAAACGTTCACAACACATTTTTTATTCTATTATGGCCCTTTCACAAATGAAGTGAGGTCACGCACTCTTGGTGAAACTAGAAAACCGGGATCCTTCTGGTCATGCTTTGGTTGAAGTAGTGACAGCGTTCATTATTTAACATGTCAAAACCCCAAAAACAAGGGTGTGTGACGGCCTATTACGTGACTGGTACTGTAGAGCGAGGCGACAAACTGGAGCGGTTGAAAGATTGGTTTGTTCTGCACCTGGTGTGAATGGGAGAGAAGGTGGAGGGGGAAGTGTGTGAGTTGTCATGGTCTGACCATTTTGAGGTTGACCTCTCTTACACTGCCCAGACAAATGTTTTGGGTGTAAACTATGCACCAATGCAAAAACCAGCAATGCAAATGAACCGTATTGGTACTGTTGGAGGAATACTGCTGAAAATAATGTTGGATTGTTTTTGCATGTTATTTTCCTGTAAAAATATCAATTTTAGCTAAACACTATTAAACTCTGCAGGATTCTTCCTCATGTACTTTCTGATTTTTTTGTGATTAGTTAAAGTAGTTATCTGATTTATAATCTGATTTGGATCTAATGGAATCCGATACACTTTCCGACTGGAGCTAAATATATAAATATATGTGTGTTTTTAAGAATATTAAGATTAATTAGTTAAGCATTTCATCATAAAATAACCCTTATATACTGTATATCTTATTTATATTTATAAATTATTAATATTGTAATATTCATATATTTAGCATATTTTTATATATATTTGCTTTTTTAAAGAAGATTAAGATTATTAGTTAAACATTTCTTCATGAAAAATGTTCAAAATGTATATAGTATTTATATCTATAAATTATTAACATTTTATGTATGCAGTTGTTTATACAATTTTTATATATATGTATACATATTTATAAATATTGGTCTTTTTTTTTTTAAAGATTAAGTTTAATTAGTCAAACATGTCTTCATAGAAGAAAAACAATTGTTGAATAACTCGAGACTTTTTTAAACATAATGCCTTAATAAAGTTTGAAGAGTGGATAATGTAAAGAAGAAACAGAGCAGCTGTAGTCAATCTATTTAGGAGTAAAAATGTGTGGAGTTCCTCAGAGACTGCTCTGCTTCATTTGAAGATAGAGATGATTCTGTCTGTGAACTGTGCTGAAGTCATCTCTCTGCCCGACTAATTCATCCAACTCTAATCAATTCACTTTCGTTATACAGTATATGGTAGATTTTGCATTATGATTTTATTGTTGGATAAGAAGCAAAGGATTCAGAGCATCAGCATAAAGAGGATTTTGTTTGTCTTTAATAAATGTATCATATTTGATTAATAAAGATTGTTCACAACATTTTATAGATCTTTGTTTCTAGATTTTTCACTGATTTATATCTCTTATTTAATACAATGAACACATATTTTAATCATTTTAGATTCTCACCGAACCTAATCTTCATGGCCAATGCAAAAAGCTAAATGTTCTCTCTGGGTCTGCCTTTGCAAATGTTTTCATCATTGTATACATTGGTACATGTATACAACTTTTTAAAATGATTTCGTTTAAAAAGTTTAAATTCCAGTTCATATTATACATATGTTGCAAATGTTTACACACACACACACACACACACACACACACACACACACACACACACACACACACACACACTAACAGGTGCTTATCATTTATTACACTCCAGTTCTTGGGCAAATTTACACTATCCATTAAATGAAACTGATATCAACCTAAATTAAGCACAAAATGTTTATTAGGAAAAATCAAACAAAGTAAAAATGTCACTGTTACCTGTAAATTCCTAATATTTCTTCTGATACATCCTTCGGTCACTTTAATCATATCAAAATTATTATTTAAATTTAAATATGATACATATTGTATTACAATACACAACATGCATGTCTTAAAAAGGTATATACATATTTTTATAAAAACTTAAGATGCTTTTATTTTCTTAAGATGAATTTCAGTCCTACATGATTGTGTAAAAATGTCTGTAAAAAAATAAATATAGAAGAAGTGAAACAATGAACAATGTGGCCTGATTTTGAAGTGTTACTGAGAGGTCCGCTTTAAAGACACTGAGGGTCTCTTTAAAATGGCTTCTACTGAGAACGACAGAGACTCTCCAGCTGAAACTTTGGTGTTCCGTGACTTTGCTAAAACAGATCTCTCAGTGCTTTTGAATCCTATCAAGTCCTTGGCTGTTCCTTCCCGAAACTTTTTTGCAGCCTCCTCTAGCAGTTCTTTACAGTATGGCCCATTCACCTCTGGACCCTTATCATTCAGAGTCTGCTGGATGATCGAATGAAAGGAGTTGAGTTTCATGGACAGACTCTTAGTGGTGTCTTTGCTGGTCTGCTCATGGTTCCCTGAATGTGGAGGAACATTTGCAAATGCTTGTCCGTAGATCTTTTTAGGCGGCGAGAAGGCTGAACGTGCATTTCCGCTCTTCCCAAGTCCTGTCTGGGCTTCCAGGGGTCCGAGATGAAGCTCTGATGACTCTGGAACCACTCGAGACCCCTCGAGGCGGGATGCTGCAGTCTCCTGCTCGGGTGGGAGGCTCTCAGTGGAGGTCATCATCTTTGGATCCCAAACCGCTCCAGGTTTCAAGTTCTGAACAGCCGTGGCATTCAGGAGGCATTGCTGGTATAAAAGGGAGTCATTAATGCCGCTGCTGCCTCGTGAAGGCCACATCACAAATCGAGGTGAGAGCGGATATTGGCGATAGGTGGTTGCCACGCTCACGTTGGAGGAGATGAGCTCCACGTTAGTTGTTGCACCACCGGTGGCGGCATACTGCAGGGAAAGATCTAAACAGCCAGGCAGGAAGCCGCAGAGATCTTTAGGAGAAGGTTCGATTGTGGACGGGGTGGATGAGGAAGAGTAGGCCGTCTTGAAGGAATTATATTCAGCAGCGTGCACCATATTGCCCGGGAGAAAGAAGGAAGCAGAGCTGGACTGGTTCGACTCATGAAGTTCTCGCTCTTTATACTCTCGCTCCAGCATGATGGTCTCCAGCTCTTTGTCGGCGAAGGCACGTCTCTTTCTCATGCGGTCACTCAGTGGAGGAGGCAGAGCAGGACTGGAGCCTAGAAATGGGTCCGTCTGAACTGGACGATATCCTGTCAAAAGATTTAACTGAACGTTAGGAATCGTTCCCGGATAAAATCAAAATAAACAGTGTGATAGATTGAACTGGAACTGATTACAAATTATGTCTCGTAATGTAAAAATGGCAAATTATTTTTATTTGACTAACCATTTCCTGGATTTGTCGTGAGTATACAGATGTGTTTAAAGACTACAACTGCAAGAGGCTTACTCTGTGGAACTATCCAGAGAAGAACCAAGTGAATTAGTTTGATAGAAAGAACAGAAGTCGGAAAGCTGAGAGATAAGAGAAGAAAAGCAGAAAATTACTGATGAAAGAAAGGAAAATGGCAGACAGTACATTTCAATCAGATTATTAAAAAGTATTTCTCTGTCTGGTGTGTTGAAATTAACATAATTTTGCTCAGTTAGATGATTAACCTACCTTCCAAAATACTTTTCGCTAGCATCGTCGACGGGCGGATGTGTCTCTGGAAGATGTTTCTTCTTTCCACTGGAATTTGTTTAGCAGATATTCCTTTTTTGTCCTAAAATTAAACCAAATGCAAAAACAATTATGAACTGGATAAACTCAAACGAGCTCCATTGTTAGGATAAAACATGTTTGTACAGTCTCATGTGTCATTCGTTAGTGTTTCTAATCACTTTCCCTAAACGTTTGACGTGTGTTTTGTTTACTCAAATGTATGGTAATGACGTCGCATGGATTGGTAGTGTCTCCGAACTGACCTCGGTCGCTTGCTGCCTCCGCAGAGCCACTTGAGCGGCCATCACGCGCTGTCTCTCCACCACCAGCAGGCAGTTCGCGCACTGACAGTCTCTCCATCGGCAGAATCTCTTGTGTCCTTTCAGACATGACACCACGCCGTGGTTCCGACAGCGCGCGCATTTGGGAGTCCGGCTAAGTTTGCGCTGATCTCCGAAGTTTACGCGGCTGGATTTCTCGTCATCCTTGCAGTCGGCGTTATTGTCTTCTCCTGCGGCGGAGAAGAGCGCTTGATCGTCACTCTCAGCTTCCAGGCCCTCGACATCAATCTCCAGCTCACCTCCAGAAACATCCGTCATTTTCGTCATTTAACAAAAGCAACTGTGAAAGGAATAAATAGGAATAAACCTTAAAACAATGCTTATTGTGAAGTCAAACTTTGATTTTGGACACAGGAAATTGGACACACAAAAATAGACAAAAGACACAAAGATAAAGATAAACTACTTTAACGATACGTACCGACTTAGCGCACACAAATCGGTAGAAATCCAAACGTCAACACAAGTTGATTTGTATCTCCTTGACGGGCTTTGAGAGAATTACAAGAGCGTATCCAGTGCGAATCGACACAACTGTGTTGCAAAGAAAAGTCAAAATTCGGCAAATACACCAGTGTGCGTCATTAACGCCACCTGCTCTGTCAATGTGATGTGGAAGAAGACTCGCTCAGTCTTTCAACTCCAAGACACGCGCAGCACAGGCACCGCAGCCAATAGGGAACCTCCGTTTACCAACGGCCAATCCTGGCACAGTATTTCCAAACAAGTCCTGATTGGCTGAAAGTGAAACGACGCCATCAGATTTCTTCGGATTGTTTCGCATTTTGTACACGACTTTTTTTGGTTGAACCCGAAATAATATATTTTCCGAGTTAGAGACTTTAACGTTTAGATTCTATCGCAGCATGAAAAAACACCCTTAAAGTTAAACGTGTTATTCTGTCTAGCATAGATCTCGTAAACGTGTGTTATAACAACAAATTGCAGTTAGCTAATACAGAAAAGCTGGGTTTTATTTATTTCTTTATGTGAAGAAGTCGACTGCGTACGCGCTGCTTTTGAATCTATTAGGTATTTATTTGTACACATCTTCGGAAATGTATAAATACATTGTCATATGTCACGTTTTGTCAATCAATTGTATTTGTTTATATATTAGATGATTCAATGTTAATATATTTTGTGAAGTAATTGATTTTATACTTTAATACGAGCATGTCGAATTTACCACGAATCTATATTGTATTTCAGATATTTTGTCAGTGCGGAACCATTCGAGGATGAAATGACAGATTGTTTTTACTTCTAGATGAGCGTGATATGACAGTTTACACAACAGGACATGCTTAAAAACACTGACTAAGCATGCGGGATCGCTACACAAAACACTCTTCTCCTGTCCCGATCGACCTACCATGTGTTATATGTCCTCAAAACAAAACAGAAATCAACTGACACTAAAGAGTGTCACTTTAGTTCACGATGCTTCACGGAGAACGACAATGCGGGACGCGGGAGCATGACTTAAATCAAGCCCGGCAAATGCGCCACTTTGTTTGGTGTAATATCGAATTAATAATCGAAAGCTAAACTGTCGTCTGCAAAGGTTTTAAATTCCGCAATCGCGGTATATTTTAGCATGTAAATGCAATCATGTATCAATGATCTTTGTTGTTTAAAATGTGTTCTATTTTAAACATTTTAGCGAGATTTTAAAAAACCATTATTCATTGGTATGATTCTATTTTGTAACACTACAAATATGAATCAACTGATTAAATGCATTGGTCATTAAAATTTCAATTGAAATTGAATTTAGATTTAATTTTTGGGGGGAGAAAATTCGTGAAATGAATTTGTGTTCCTGAAACACAATACTACTTAGCAGATGCTCGGTATTCCACTCACATGTGGTGAAGATGTTTGACATGCAGGTGCAGCGTTGCCATTCGCCTTCCTTCTTTCTTAATTTATTAGCCAGGTTAGAGGCAGCAAAGCCAACTACTACCAAGGGGACAATTTCCTCCAGGAGGAATGCTTTGATCCTCTCCGTTGCCTTCCTCTAAACAGACATTACAATGCCAAAAAATGGAAACCTGTGCGCGTGCATTGTTCATGCAGTGTGGTGCGCATGTTTGGAAGGGGTTATTTTATTTATTAGTTTATTAAATACTAAATATAAGTTTTCATTAAAATCTATTTTTGAATAAGCCGTTTTAGGGATCGAATACAATGAAAAAAATGACTACGGCCGATATATAAAGAAAACAATTATTGTCTAAAAGCGGCCGCTGTGATAAAGCAGGCACGAGATTAGATTTAGATGCGGCCGGGTGATGCAGCGCCAGTCAAATCGCGCCTGGAGCTCGGGTTTGATCCAGGGCGTGTTTCACTGCTGTAACCCGACCGACGCGCGGCACACGGGCGGATCGCCGAGTCCTTGTTCTGTTAATTGCCATTTGAAGATGTTTGATGGATGGACAACACGTGCAACCTGTTGAGCGCTTCAGCACGCCGGTCCGAGCGCAGGGTCGTGTTGACTTAGGGGGACAAATTCAAATGTTTAAACTCCCGTTCGGTTAGGTCAACAGATGTGTTGTATTAAACAACAACAAAGCCTGTGAATATCGCCAGACAGTCTAGTTAAGTCTAGTTATATTTTCAATCTAGTTAAATTAAGTGTTTGTGTGTATTTATTCATTAATTATTTGTTGATGTATTATTTTAATAAAAGGAAGAATAGCAACGCTGATAATACAGTACAACAATAATCATAACAACCGCAAGAAACATTCTTACCGATACTGTTATTGTCGGCATTTTAGTAAAGTGTATATTTGTAAGGATCTTGTGAATGTATTAAATCTTTATATATTGTTACAAATTAAACAAATTCGTTGAACACACTGCAGAGATGCTCAAACATGTCGCCGGGCCCTGAAAAAAAATAAGTGTGTTTGTGTTTGTTTGTTTGTGTGTGTGTGTGTGTGTGTGTGTGTGTGTGTGTGTGTGTGTGTGTGTGTGTGTAGGGTGTGTGTGTGTTTAAATCCGCGAAACATTAGCATTATGACTTTCGGTCTATTCTCAATTAAATGACAATGTCATTCATTTCACTTTGTGTCTTGTTCACTTCGGTTAAATGCGAGTAATTTCTGGTCTTTTACTTGAAAAAGTTTGAGCACCTCTATAACATTTCGTTATAAAACATACACAACAGCAAATACGTATACATTCTTAAATCTCTTAATCAGTTCACGTCGTCGCGAAGTTATTTTCTAATACTCGTATTGTCCACTAGATGGCGCAACAGCACAGTTTTCCAAACGATTCCCATTAGGTCTAGGCTTGTTTTTTATTTTTGAGAAATTAATAAAATTACTTTAATTAATGTCTTTTTTTCACAACAAAAATACAGTAAAATGAACATCTATAGTTGAACATTGACAGTATAACAGTTGGTTTAATATTTATTTGCTATATGTTTACATGCAGAATTGCCAGGTTTTTTTTTTTTTTTTTTTTTT
>CM051493.1:1332568-1362413 GCA_028031935.1 Paedocypris micromegethes
TTTTTTTTTTTTTTTTTTACCATTCAGCCTTTATATTGTACAATTCATGCAAAGTGGGAATAGTGATCTTTGTTCCCAAATAGGATCAGCCTTTTTTTTACTGTACAGTCAAACAACACAGTAATAGATTTTCCCTAAAGAAAAGCTATTGCTATTGTTGAACTCAAAAGTCATTTTTAAGGGAACGTTTACAACACTGCACATTTCTTGTTGAAACTGAGCATCAGTTAGGAGGAGTTATTCAGGATTCTGGATTCTGAGGAGTCAGACCTCTCGTCATACTCCTCATCTGCTGTGTAGATGCTCTGCTTGGTGACAGGGCAGCTCTCCTCCTGTAGACTGATGCGATGCTCATCGCTGGGCCGGGTGCTGAGGAGGGGTGAGCTGCGGATCACTCCAGCCGAGGGTCCCGAGAACGGGGGGACGTACGGTGAGCGCAGCTGATACTGTTGCTGCAAAGTCATTGTATTCCACAAAGTCAAATCATTGTGCACGAAAGGCCCAGCTTGGCTACGGCTCAACGAATTTCTCAACATGAAGGGGTAACGGGGTGGCTGGGGGAAGCCATGCTGCAGGGGCATCCCAAGAGCCCCGGGCACCACCCCACCCGCAGACTCTGTGGAAAAGCGCAGGGAGTCAGGAACACGAAAGGCCGAGCCAACGGACCACTTCGAGGAGGAGACCGGATAGGAGCTCAAAGGATGCTCGAAGAGGTGTCCATTTGATGGGAGAACAATCGCAGCATCGGTGCTCTCAGACAGAAGTTTTTCTGGTTTCATGGTGGACCGGCTGGAGAGAAGGATCTCAATGGCTCCAACAAGGTCCCCACCGCATCCTTTCAAAATCAGCTCCAGCACCGCTGGTTTGTGGCCGGGGAAGATCTTCTTCAGAACCTCTAGTGGAGGTCGATTGGCCCTCAGACTGAATGGGAGAGACACGGAGCCTGACAAGCCTTCGATGAGAAGGTTCGGCTCGGTGGAGTATTTCGGCATGTCGGCTTTGACCTCTAGATCTGTGGCGGACTTGGACAGCCCAAACCGAGACTCCTCGAGTTGAGGAGAAGGTTCCGGGGTGTCGGGGCTGCAGCATAAGAGAGTTTTGGACTCTTCAGGGGAGCTGACAGGTTCTGGTTCTCTGTCACTGTTACTACCACCGATCTCTCCGCCAGACTGTTCGCCAGACAGGTCGTCGTTTAGGTCTGGAAAACAAACACAGACAGAGATGAACTTCATCTGATTTATGCAGGGACGCCATTAAGATGCAAGGAGTTGGTGATTGAATAATGTTGATGGCACACTTTTTAATTTAATTAGTGACCAACAAACATTTGACTGATTTAAATTTTGTCTATAGCAGAATTAAACTGCAAAATAAAAGCAAGCATCCCGCCATAATTAATATTTTCCACTTGTAAAATAAAAACGTGAAATCTGTTTCTTCTTGATACATTATTAACTTCCCTCCAATTTTTTTTTTTAATTGCATTTGTTAGAACGGGTTTCCAAAGACTATTCACACATACTAAAATAGTAAAACTAATATTTTATTACAAATGCAATTAATAAAATATGATCTGTTATATTCTTTTAACTAAAATGTTGCTGGAATAAACGAGTTTAATTATTTGCTTTTTAACTTCGATTAATTGTAATATAATTATTTGCTTAGATTAACTTCGTGTTAAATTCGAATTTAAATGCTTGAATTGTTAGCCAACAAAACAATTGTTTTTGTAGCTAAACACAGCATAGTTTTTAATTTATAGATTGAAATATATTATAGATGTATCCGTCCTTTCGAATTTAATTCCGAAACTGTATTCTAAATGAATTGGTATCTTTATTTCTCTACAAAGAATTTTAAAAACACGTATGATGCATTTACACGTAACGAAAAAATACAAATCTAAAATGGTGAAAAAACATTGTTGATAATAAAGAAAAAAGAACCTTGAGATGCTTTAGGAGTCCCTGTGCTCCAGCGGAGGTCCACGTCACTTGATCTTGAAGTTGCGTTCTGCTCCCCGTTCCCCACCGTGATCCCGGGCAGAGATCTCAAAGTTTCCGGGATCAAACTCTCCAAACTCTCGTTGGCTTGCTGCCGCCTTAACGCCACCTGAGCCGCCATCACCCGCTGCCGCTCGATGATGAGAATGCATTTCTCACAGGTACAGTCTTTAAACCGGCAGTAGCGCTTGTGCCCTTTGAGCCAGGACAGCACCCCGTGGTTCCTGCAGCGGGCACACTTGGGGGTCCTTTGGAGGGGAGCTCTGGGCTGGGACACCGGGCCGCCCATGTAGAGGTATGGTGATCCGTAGCCATTCATTTCTCAACCCGATTCAAAAGGTGCCAGGGGTGCAAGTGCATCCAGAAGGCAGCGAGAAAACAGTGATGTCAAGGAAGGGATCGAGCCAATCCGCTGCTCGCAACACTCGCGACGAGATGTGTTGACTTTTAAGACGAGGATCCACCTTTTATCCCACAACACACAAGTGCATCAGAAGATCTGACACGCACTGACAAGTTACTTCTATTTCTCACATCACCAGCTCTGAGCACTTTACATAAACCTGGCAAGAAGGGAGGGTGACTACTTTTAACCCCCACGTTTAATCTGTCTTTTTTTCTCCCCAAATGGGAACGTTTTAACACCAATGCAACATTTCGAGTTAGCAAGTTCAGTGGAAAGAATAACAATGAAAACTGATAATACAGAAAAAATAAAAATACTCGTTTTTTTTTATCTATAAGTTTCATGATGAAGATATTCTAAATACTCTAAAACATATACTGAAGGAAAGCATTTGGCAGCTTGTACCAAAAAGTAAATTATTTTAATGTAATTAAAACATAAAAAACAAAACAATATTGTGTTTTTTTAATTATTGTTAATGATAAAAAAATAATAATAATAATAATTGTATTGCTCAATTTTTTTATTATATTGGATTCAAGTATTTTTCCCCACGACATTTAATGATTTGCACCAATTTCAAGAACGAACGGGTATTGAAGGGGGGCAAATCATACAACTGCTGTGAGGCTTTCAGGAAAATCCCAATAAGACTTCAGTATTTAGTTTAACCACACGCTGGGAATTCGAATTAAACAGACGACAATAATATTGCTGTTTGCATTTGAATGGGCTCTTAACTTATTCCCATGAAAATTGTTGAATAGTCCGAGAGTTAATTATAATAATGAGTATTTTGTAATTAAGAAATATAATTTCGACCCGCACGAAATCTGTTTCATTAGGGAACGAATTGACTCAGGGGAAACGTTCAAGCCTCGAACACTAAACATGCGTCCGATTTAAAACTCAATTGAATAATCAAACGTGGATATGGGTTGTAAATTGCAGCTCAGGATTTTACGTCTTAAAACGATGGCCAGCGCTTTAAAAGTCCAGTGAAACCTTACACCGGGCAACCACAAGTCCTTTTTCTGTCCTTAAATAGGTTTATTCAAGCACGTAATGGGATCCCGACAGAACAACTTTGAGAACTAAAGACCACGGTAAACTTCACCACATGAACTCCGTTTCCAGGGCTATTAAGCTTTTAATCGGAAAATGGCAGATGAAATTTCAAGGTGACAATAATGCAGCGTGCAATCTGTGTGTTTGAAAGTGGAATTTGCGGGGATGCACACACAAATGCTAAAGTAAACATTATGAAGCACTAAAACACATAACTAAACAAAAGGTCAATATTAATATTGTGTAGCCAGAGAAAACATTTAGTTAACAGATTTATAGTTAATGATTAACCTATTTGGACATTTACTGTTTTGCATAAAATTATTAGAAAGTTACACAATTCTAGAATATATTATATATAAGCCAACACGGACAAGCTATGAAATATAAAAGGTAAAAACGAATAAACCGTAAAAAAAAAGGTTTTTATTGATTGGCATTAAATAAATGTAAAAAGCGTAAAAAAACGAAATGCACTTAAATAAAATGGACTAAGCACACAAAATTGACATTAAATTACAATTAATGCACTTCTCGTATTTTTCTTTTTTTTTGCTAGTAACTGATTATTGTTACAACGCTTTTCTTTATTTCACACTATTAAAATAAATGCTTTAATAATTTAATTTTAATTTTAATGCAACTACATGACACAAAAATTATAATATGTGAATTAATTATGGAGAAATTTTTGATAAGCTCATGACATGAAACCAGTAGTTTCAGTTTTCTGTGTAATGACAGGACATCTGTCCAGTGAAAGTCTGGGTTAGTTTCCTTAAAGAAGCCTCGAAGGACCCCCAAATCATGAAGACTCCTGACAGATCCCACTCCTCCCAGTCCCACCCTCTTCATCTCAAAGTGAACAAAGCCAAACAAGCTAATATTGGAGTCTATAATGACTATAATCTAAAGTAGCCGCAATTAGTCTTGATTGCACACAGCTAGTAAATTTTACAAAAATAAAAATATGAAAAAAAAAAAAAATACAAAATTATCAAATTAACACAATAATCAAGTTCTGAATATATTGTAAATCTGTATATTATTTATATAAATTATTATTATTTATAGTGTAATTGTTTGTATTTGTGTAATTATTTGTTTTGCTTTTGTTCACTAGTTACATCACTAGTTACATTTACATATTTCTTTTTAGTGCTTTCAACATTGTAAAAAAGTAAAGGTCATAATACATCAATGCAATAATTGACGAACAAAAAACACAATCTGCTAATATTTACCCAACTTTTCTATGGTTACAATCAACATTTTTGTGTCATAATCAGTTTTAATATTTCTGCAGGTCCCTGAAAAAAAAAAGTGTTCTATTTGACTGAAAGTGTTATTATAAATTAAAGCGGGTTTTGTTTCAGTGTGTGCCACCATCAAACACTTTTACGATGACTACTTCCTCTCCTAAATCTAAAAGCCAGGACTTGAATAAAGCACAAAAAAACAATGCAGCTTTAGCACCTGTCTCACCTCCAGTGTGTGTGGAGACTTTAGGAACTTCTCTGCAGCCGTCATGAGTGATGGCACACAGCAGCTCCAGACACTTTTCAGACTGTCCGGGGAACACACACCCGGAGCAGCTACAGAAGGACACGGCGGCCGGTGCTGACAGCCCATGATAAAGCAGCCTTCCTTAACTAAACTCGTAAAGCACGGGGCAATAAAACTCAATCTTCTGTAAAATCCAATTAAGTCATTATCTGACTGATTGTATCTTTAATTGAAAACAGAAGTGACAGTAAATTTCTGTGATATATCAGGATCAATCGATACAGCCGTACAATCCGCTCTCCAGAAGTGATTTATAATGGCAGAGCTATAGAGGTAACTCCACATTCTTCTCACTAAAACCACTGGGGGATGAAATTAAGAGTAAGTGCATTTAATAATAATAAAAATAAAAAAAAAACAAGATGGTCAGGTTATTGATTACAGCAGATGGTGCAGGATCGGCTGGAGAAGAAAGGGAATTCATGTAGTTTTCACTGAACAGTTGAGCCTTGTAAAGTCAAGCCATTAATAATAATTTCATTTGAAATGAACACAACAACGTTTAAACACGCAAGCTGCAAATTACATCGGGGACGGTTTTGCGATTAGAACAATAAAACAAGCAAACAAAAGGCCAAATCTGAAACAAATCTGTTGTTGTCGTGGATGTCGCAGCCAACGAAGAAACTCACCAACCAACATCTGAAAAAGAATGAAAAGATGGTGGTCTTTTACACAGAAGAGTGTGTAAAACAAGCGCTTTTTATATCTGGGTCATTAATTATTAAAGTAATTAGACATGATTACAATGCTAATTACCTATAAAATGTGACGCTTTAATTGAAGAAGACATTTTGTTACTAAAGAGTAACAAAAACACCATAACTGTTAAAAAGTCTTAATTTTTATTTCTTTTCTTTTCTTTTCTACATTCCTTTTAAAAACGAGTAAAACTAAGTTTTGAATATTTGAAATTTTAATGAAATAAGAAAATTATTCATAAAGTAAAATCAACTTAAAATATTTTAGAATTTGAAAAAAGATCAAATCACTTGATGTTGCTGAAAGTTTAGCCTCAGACCAGGAACGGAAACATATTTCTTGGACCTTTTTTAACCAAAGAACATTTTGACAGCGCTACTGTATTCAAGGCAGAATGTATAAAGTATTCAATTTTTATTAAATGATCCTTAAATCGTCAAAAAAATTGTATTATTGCAATGAGGCAATATTAATGCCATTTTCAAGCTGCCTCTCATCAATGAGTTTACAGTTTATGAAAAAGAAAAAAAAATGATAACCATTTCTTCTCTTCAAAACTATTGCTTCTGATAAACAGCCATGATCATCGTTTCAAACCAAAATGCACCTACGACTACAACGCTACAGTATCAGTTTGTCAATATGGCCACTAGGGGCTGTCTCGAACTTTTGCTCTGCATTAAACCATCCAGTGAAGGGAGACACAGTGAAGTGAACACACACAAACCCACAAGACACACACTTGTACTTACCAGATTACCAACCGGTCTAGATCTGGTCTATGGCTCAGAGTTGAACCCAGGTCCATGGGTGTTGTTTGCATCTGCTGTGTTCATGGTGGACAGTGAAGCCAAAGAAGAGTGTCCTTCAAGAAGGTCTGAAAACAGATAGCAACACCTGAGATTCGGCTTGTCCATTTTTCGTGGTTGCGTAGATAGTATCTACGCTGATACTGTGACCCAGCATGTCAAATCACCTCAGAAGCCCAAAAACAGCCTCAGACCCTTTGAACTGTTTAAATCCTTTATATCTGGACGCGATACAGTGTTTGTGCAATAACTCAATAAACAGGAATGTAGGAGAAGAAACTGTGAAGTGCTTTTTGTTGAGTTGGTGCAAAGATTCTCACACTGCAGTATGTTCTGGCTACTCTGACAAACGCACTCAAGCTGCAGATACATATTGACGTCGACGGACTGCTGAAAGCGCACAGCCATTGAGCAAACTGTGCAGGACGAGACAAACCTCCATCTGCAGCACTTTAGTCTGTTTGTGCAAACTACATTAATTGGTTTATCATTTAGCACAATAGTTTAACACGGGGATTTTTTCAGGTAAAAAAAAAATATCCAATTTTGTGTCAGATGTGTTTTTTAAACTGTAACATCACCTGAATGCAAATAAAATAATTGAAAGAGAGTGAGATTGCCAATCTAGCCACTAGGGGCCAAATCAAAATTGTGCTCTGCATTCAACCATCTAGTGAAGTTACAAACACACAGTGAAGTGACACACACAAACCCGGAGCAGTGTGCAGACTTAAGCCATGGATTCTCGCCAAAGCAGGAAGACAATTTTTTAAGTGTTTACATAAAAAAGCTAAAACGATTGCCAAAAAAAATCCATCTCAGCAATATTCAAATTGTGCTATTCTTGACCTTCTCAGCCGGAGAAAGAGAACATACATGCTGATCTCTCCCTGACCTTCTTCGTTTGCATCTCTCTCCTCCTCTTCTCCGCTCTGGCGTGGAGGAAAATTAAGGGCCACTGGAGAGAAGGAGTCATTTTTCTCCTCATTAACTTTCTGATTGGTTTCAGGCTACAAAATTTTGGGCTCCTTCCGCAGTTTGTCACTAATTCCAAACTGGGCAATCGTTAATACTAATGTTTGTGTAGCTAAACAGCAGTGCTGATCTCTGAACAGTAGTAATACACAGAGCGAGGGGGCGAAGGAGGGGCTTGGCCGTGTTAATTCTACGGGAGTTCATCAGGGGGAAATCTATGGTGTAATTACAGGGAAGATCTCGCGGGTGAGTGGACGGGTCGTTTGTGGGGACGATAAATCTCCAGTCGGGCTGTTTGGCGAGAAGGCGTTCTGTGTCATAGCTTTGTTGCTTTTGATTACACTGTATTAGCACTTATATAGAATCATGTTCCACTGTCTGAAGAGCATCTTTCAAACAGACAAGCCAGTTTTGTTAACACACAGAAGCCAGACCGTCTTGTTATTAAAGAACAGCATACTGTGATACCTCAACTTACAAAATTAATTCGTGCCTAATCCAGAGAAAGTTTTGTAAGGTGAGACACTTTTTGCGCTAATCCGTTCCAAGCCTACATAAATTCAGACAATATTTTTTTTTTATAGAGGACAAAATATTGTTATTAAATGTAATAAAAAACATGTTACATAACTGTTGTTTGCTTGTTTTGTTTGTCCTTGGCAGGAATTGGCAGGAATTTATAAGGTATACAACAATACAGGAGACGATCTCACGTGAACGCTTTATTCCGACGTCTTGAACATACACTCAAATCACTGAAAGTTACGTAACCTTGCGACAAAAAACGATGTGGCCTGGTCAGCAACGCAAAACAGAGAAACTTTGATTTCAAACAGTTTCCTAAATGGACCCTTATTATGAACTGCTTCCTGAACTCATTCGGTAGGGTTCAAAGTTCACCTTCAATTTGTTTCGGCTGGCGTTTTTAAATGAATCATTTGAAATTTCAAAATTGTTGAGTTCTATCAGCTGCTCCCAGGACTGTGTTCACTCATTGTATTATTATTTAAAGTTCTTGTCCTATGTACTCACGTTGAGTTTGTTATGTATGTATGTTACGCTAAAAAAAGCTGGTAGACTTTAGCTGTTACCTGACTGTGACATCTGTCTCACGTATAGTTCAAGTTCAGTGTGTTTGTAAGGCGGTTTTCACAGTTACAATGGTCTCAAAGTGCATCTTTGAAAATGTACAAAAACGACGATTGTAGATAATGGCTATGACTATTTTGTAATAGATACAATATTTTCTCTAAGACGTGTTTCGTAGCTCAAAACTTTTGTTAGTAGAGCCATTTGTAAGTCGAGGTACCACTGTATATAAAAGCAGAGCTGAACCACACACATCTTCAAAATACTGAACCCACACAAAAAAGATTCCACAAGTACACAATTTCACAACCTACCTACCTACCACAGAAAGAGTTGGAAAGGAAAAACCACATCCACAAGTGTCTGTCAAGTGTAAAACAGTACTGAAACAAGAGCGGATTTGCTTTTGAAGAACGCTTATTCTCCTATCTGAACTTTTGCCCTATTCACCCTCGCTGGGCTGACTATCTTAGATTTCCAAACTATTAAACAGTCTTTGTGTGGCATAACAAAAGAAAGCCTTTTTTTTAAAGAGCATGAAAAGGGGAGGGGAAACAGTGAAAGAAGCTCAATCATTTCTGGCAGTTAAAAAAAAGAACAAAAGCCCAGATGTGAGAGAAGATGGTAATTCAGGGTTGATCTATTGTGGATAAGCTCTTTCCTCTGCAACTCATATACTGCCAGCACTGGGCCATGAGGGTCCATAATGCCTTCACTTAGATAAACACAGAGTTGCACAGAGATAAGACCAACTGGCACACACTCAGACTCACATGCAAGCTTGAACGTGCACTACAACACACACTAACATGAGAAGCCTAATAGTTCATTGTTTCTATTGAATCATTTTTTGAACATTTGGAAATAAAAGCTAGTATATTTTCTGAACTACAAGGAGCACATAAATCATAAAAAATGTTTAAAAACTAACCATCTGACAAAGTAATTGAGTGGACAAATGTTAAGTAATTGATGCTTTTTTAATTATATGTCTATTAATAAGATGCGTCATCTGGTAACAACAATGTGGTAAATCATCCTATACGGTTTGGCGAGCAAGTCTATATTTTTTACACATTTTAGCAGATTATTACATTTGATGGAAGTCTGTAGATTAGTAATACAAAATATTTATTTATATTTTTATTCTTATATTTTTTATTAGCAGTAATGTTAACATAATGTTTGGTAGTTGAATTATTCTTAATTATGTATGTATAATAATAATGTGTCCTAATAAAAATACGCTGTGGAACAAACAAAAGCTATTACAATTTAAATTTAATTCAAACCGGCCTGGTAAAAAGTGAAGCTACAAAATAAAAGCCCTACCAGCACTTTTCAATACAAATGAAAACGTGCAACCACCTTCATCGCACCTCTACAGCAAAGGATGATGGGACGCAAGAAATGACAAGCACATCTCAATCATTACCGCCACGGCGGGACTTAATGGCGCAGAAAACACCGGCCAACCAGGACCTTAAACAGATGCTGACTCTTCAAAGAGCAAACAGTCATGGCGGATTCACTCCACATTACTGGCCCGTTAGAGATCAGCAGGATGGGCCTGTAACGTCTGACTGGAGGCGTCGTGTTCGGGTCAGAGGCTAATTAAACACATTAGCACCTCCAGACCCACATTGTTCACCAATCTGTCCCCAGACTCTGAGTGTCTGTGAGGAATTGACAGGCCGTCCTCCCTGCCGAAGCCCTGGCAATGATACAGCGCTTCACCCTCCCCGTAAATGACCTGTCCATCTCTCCCGGCCTGCGCTGAAACATTATAGATATACTATAATGACCAGAGACATAGAATCAATGATTTGAGGGATTTTGTGTCATTATCTTTGAAGAAGTGAAAATAATGGCGCGAGCTGATTGTGTTAAGCAGTCATCAGTAACCGGAGCGGAGGAATAAACACAACTCGCTGCGTGGAAATAAATGACTAAATATAATCAGATGAATTCATTATGTTGCAGGTTGAGATTGATTAGGACCAAACTGGAGTTATTAGGCTTAATTTACACTCGCGTCATTATAATTCATGGCCACACCGTGGGTTTTGCCGTTTTCTCGCAGCAAGACCACCACAGTTCCAGACTTTACGTTTCTGCTCGGGATCCGGTTTCCTCCCACTTGAAAACACTAAGTTGTCCATAGTTCTGAGTGAGATTGTATGGTTATACGTCCCACTCTGCCATTGGCTATCCAACAACGTGTCCCCCCAGTGCGCCAAAAGATGCTGAGATTTAAAAAAAACATTCCCTGTTGGTGTGTGTGAGTGTGTATGGTGTGGATGCTGGGATGTGAGTGGACGCTTGCGCTTTTGGCTGCTGCTATTCGTTTAGTAAGTTAGTTTAAGAACTACTAACTTTTTAAAGTTAGACAGTTCAGTTATCTAGTTGTGTGTGTTTACTGCTTCTGTAGGATGATTTTGAGGATTTTGAAAGGCACAGAATAAATGAATTATTTTTATTTTTATTATTATTATTATTATTATTATTATTATTATTATTATTTATTATTATTATTATCATCGTCATCATCGTGTTACATCCCCCGCATACATTCCTCTACCACTTTTTTTCTTTTCTGGTCAAGAAGAGCTGCACTCTGTTACACGTCCCATGACCCAGTCATGAAATAAACGACTTGTAAAAAAAAAAAAACATGAACGCAAAGATGTAACAATTTCTATTAATTTCTGTTTGAATTTCAGAAAGAGCTGAAACAACTTTGTGCCAGTGAATGATGCACAACTATGATAAAGCGACACTAAAGGAGCTACAGAAAAACTAAATGATTCTAAATTACAGAATTACATTGTTCAGAAATGTCCAGTTTTTGGGTAAACTAAAGTCACTCATTCATGAAAATTATAATGGAATTCGAAGTCCTTGATTAAAGAGGGTATCCGATATTTGAATATATAATGTGTACTTCCTATTCTTTGATTACACATAGTGCACCAGATTAAAAAACAACATCAAGCTAAAAACCTTCAAAGACAAACGATTGCTGAATTACTTTCAAACTCATTCACCATAACTCTCAACATTGTTTCATTGAAACACATATCTTCCTCTAATTCAATTAATGTTATGTGAAATTTAAAGTGAAGATTTTAAAACGATGCCTCATTATACAGCAATTTGTTTATTATAATTTTTTTAATTATATTTGTATTGTTTTTTTTTTTTTTTTTTTTTACCAATTATCTATAAGTAACTATTTTTGTTTTTTACTTTATCCATAAAGTGCTGGGTCAAGCACAATGATTATTCTGGAAAAGCACTACCTGTATAATGATAATCCAGCAGTAGTGATATCTTCTTCTTTTTCTGACAGACTCCACAGGAGGAAACGGTACTAAAGAGAGCAGAACCTTTGGCTGCGGTCATTATCTCTTTAATCCCCTCACTGCTTCAGGCACGTACTAATGGAAATGTTGTACAACACATTACCAGCGCCGGAGCCTGGAGCATCCAATTAGACTAGTATTTAACCGATCTACAAAGACAGAAGACAGAGCGTTTAGCCTCAGCAGCGGTAAACGCCAGACAGCATGACATAGAGAAGTCACTGACCATTACATCAGGCAAAGGTTTTTGCCTGTAGGCCACTGATTCAGTCCTTTGATTTACTTGGCCAGGAGTAAAGCAGCCAGCATTTTATGTTCCAGCCGGCAGTGCAAGTTCAAGTCTTTCAAACAACAAGTATCTTTGATGATCTTATGAGCTTTTGATTTTTTAACACACACACACACACACACACACACACACACACACACACACACACACACACATGTAAGACAAATTAAAAAAATATTAAAATTAAATAAATTAAAAATGCAAAACATGTGTGTTTTGTGAGTGTGTCTGTGAATGTGTGTGTGTATGCGCACTTAATTGGAATGTGCGTCACGCTAAGAATGGTCACGCCAAAAAATTTCTTTGTATGGATGTTTAGTTCAAATGCTTTTTAAGAGGACGTAATAATAGCACATCATAATAGAGACTTAAAATATTTCATTATTTTTTAGTAATGGAAACATTTGATACATTTTAGGTTTTTAGTTAAAGCAAATGACCCTCAAAAACTAGGTAATTAGGCTTTCCAAATACATTTCTATAAGGAAGGAAGGAGGAAGGAAGGAAGGAAAGTGAGGTCACTGGGACCATATTGAATTTGTGCTCTGCTTTTAACCCATCCATGAAAGTGCACATACACACAGTGAAGTGAACACACACAAACCCGGAGCAGTGGGCAGCCTAAGCCGTGGTGCCCGGGGGGCATGTGGGGTTCAGTGTCTTGCCCAAGGACACTTAGTTGCAGAACCAGTGGTAGGAGGATTCGAACCTGGAACCTCTCGGACACGAGTCCATGTCGCCTACCACTGGACTGCAACTCCCCATAAGTTGTGTATATATTTAATATAATTCATGATAACAGTAATGTATGTAAAACATTAATATTAGCGGAGTGATACTGCTGTGTGTTCTGTGGCAACTTGCGCAATTGATCGCCTGTTCAACTGTTCACCTTCTTGCTGATCTCAGTAATAGCGAAACTATAAGAGCCCCTCTGACTGCGCTTGGTAATGCGGAGATGCAGTTATGCGATGTTGCTTTCAACCGGAGCTGTTTCCCTGTGTTTTGAGTGGAATTAAAAACTGGATCGAAGACAGATGTGCAGATAAACGTATTTTGTAGCTAAGCGATGTGCTCTTACGCAAAGTCGACTGTATATATAATGTGTATGTATATATAATTTATAGTATTTATTAAAAATGTTATTTAAGTAAGCAAAGTAAGCAAATACAATTATGTATATTGCTTAATGTAATTAACAACATAATCCAGTAAACTGTTGCTTTGTAAAACCTCAACATCATTAAACAGTTGTCTACTTGAGATTAACTAAATTATTACAATATTAAAATTAACTCCACAATCACTGTCCATTGTCAGTGTGAAAAAAGGTCATTATCAGCAAAATCAGAATAAGGGAAAAAACGCCCACTATGCCAACAACACACCAAATCACTTTCCCGTCACATCACTCCTCAAACTTGCCATAATCCGCAAGACAAAGCCAACTTTGAATACTTGTATGATAAACAACAGAAAGAAATCACGGCACCTAGACTACGGTAAAAGCCATGGAGTGTCTCGTATAACACTGAAATTCTAACATAACTCAGGAGAGGCACATCATCTCCCGGGCTGGATGGATGCTGCGGGTGGGGGCGGATGCGGGCAGAGGTAAGGCTGCCCCGGTGGCTGATGGAGTGCAGTGTCACACGCGGCCCTGGAAATTTATGGCCGAGCGCTGCTGACGAGCTCCCCAGCAGTAAAGAGCACACACGGGCGTATTTCACAGCGAGCTGAGCTTTATGAAGAACACTTCCACGCCCCGGCAGCCCACCACTCGTGACGGATGGAGAAAGACGCATGACAAGCTTCATCATTGTTTGTAAATCTTAACTTGTTCCCGCTCACTAACCTCAGAGGCAATTTTCCGGAGACAGCAGTGGGGGCCGCTCGGAAAGGACAGCGTGGCACTCCTGAAGGTTATTTGCCCTCATATTTGGTCAAATGATTACCCTAGTGTGGGGAAAAATAAATACGTTCTGCACAAGAGACGGAGCCGAGGCCTCCACAGACTATCACGCTATTCTGGACCTTACTGAAAAGTGAAGAAATTTTTGCCCAAAGTTGACTTTTGCGTCCGGCGCCTAAACAAGATATGTGTGGAAGCTTCACTTTACACCTTTACTTCATATCTTTTCATTATTAAAGAATGTAAAAAGTTTGATGGCATAGTGGTAGCGCTTCCGTCTCCAAGGAAGTAAGATATTTTCACACTCAAATTTCAGTCGGGGTCTTTTTGGGTACACAGTAGTTTGTGCTTGCATGGGTTGAGAGAGAGAAAGAGAGAGAGAGAGAGAGAGAGAGAGAGAGAGAGAGAGAGAGAGAGAGAGAATGTGCTGACCTGATTGGTCAGCCACTAATCCAGGATTTGTTTCCTTTGCAGGTTCAAATCCCAGTCTGGGTAAGTGTCAGGGCAAGACACTGATACCCAGTTGCTCCCTGACACCACGACTTAAGGCTGCCCACTGCTCCGGATTTGTGTGTGTGTGTGTGTGTGTGTTCACTTGATGGTTAAATGCAGAACACAATTGAGATTTGACAAACTCATATTGACAAACTTAAACAGCTCCTTTGGATAAGAATACTAATGGATGCATAATAAATAAAGTACTGTTTGTTCCATAATTTATATTTTATAGAAAAAGTTAAATGAAAAATTATTAATCAGCTTCACTTACATTAGTTAGTTTTACCTCTCTCAATCTGTTGAGCATCAAGTTAGCATAGTATTAGTATTAGGTTATTAGAATTTGATTAAGTCCCCCAAAAAAGCATGCAGCTACTAAACCAATTCGGAAACTCATAAAGAATATGAGTCTCTAAAACTGTTCGATTGTTAAGACGTGTTAAGATTTTTTTTGTTTTTTTTTACCATTATTTAAGTTATTACTTTTGTGTAGAGATGTAAAGAGAGTATTTTTATTTATTTATTTAAGTTAAGCACATATTTGAACATTTTTATTCTTGCTTTTTTTTTTTTAAAGTAGGGTCATCCTGCTTTTAAGTCATATGTTAGATATAGCATTGTAAATATAGGGTCAGTTATGTTATGCAAACAATCAAAAGGTTTCTTGACAGTCAAGTATTGATTGCATGCAAGCTAATTGGGAAAAAAGAACACACACACACACACACACACACACACACACACACACACACACACACACACACACACACATTCTTAATTTATGGCAGTAAATGATCAGTACTGTATACACTTCTGGACCTTTGCTTCCATAAAACCTGTGTAACCAGACCTCTTTAAATTTGAGTTGAATACCCTGGTATAAATCATAAGTAAAGTAATGACAGTATTGCTGACTTGTCATAACCGTGTTAAGCATCAGTATTTTGGAAAGGAGACCACCCAGTTGGTACTGTTTTGTGATGCATTGGAACATAACACCCCCTGCAGCGACAGTGGGGGTGGCAGACACCCTCATGTTGAAACCGCTGGAAATCAGCATGTAAAAATCATTAAGAGAGGGGCAGGTGGCGCGCTGGAGGTATAGGGGACTGTCTGAACACGGAAATCACACTTCATTATACACACAAAAACATTTAGCACACGGGTAAATACACACACACTTTAAATGATTCAAAAATCGTCACCAATTTTTTTTTACATTTAGCATTTTTTGTCAAATTTTACAGTTTGCACATTTTTGTATACCATGTTGAAAATGTAGTCCCAATGTACTTATATGGTTGGAATAACAACATAGTATGTTATGTATAATCTAGTATAGTATAATCTAAATGACTTGTTTGTTGATTAAATTATAGATACACATTCTATACTAAGACACAAAAGTGTTTTATATACAGTATGCTCTGTTTTAATTGTAAACCAAGTTGTAATTTCAAGTCTTGGTTAATATGATATAATCTACATTTGAAGACTGATCTTTTCATTTAAAGGCAAAGGAGTGAATGACAGCCGTATAAAGTTTTATCTTTACATTTACTTCTTTTAATTTTACAGTGCCCTTGACTCGGAGTATAAACCTCCCTCAGATTCTTTACAATGTTGATAATCTCTGGATCAAAGTTTATGGTCCTGAAGAGCGTGTGTGTGTGTGTGCGCGTGCGTGTGTGTGTGTGAGAGTGTGTGACTGACCTGGTTTTGGTTGATAAGAGGTGGTGTGTGGGGCAGTGGTGGTCATGTCGAGCCCCTGACTCAGGTAGGGTGTATAGTAGGGGTGGGTCAGGTACTGGGGGGGCATGTTATTGCTGGACAGGGACGGGTCTCCATACTGCATCTGCTAATAGAAGCAAAGAAAGCAATTTACTTTGACAATTATTTACAAAGTGTGTTTAAATTGGTCAAACACCATTATATGCTTTCCAATTCAACGATTGGTCTAATTATTTATTTTTTACTTTTTGTTTTTTTTTAACATTTTGGTTACTTTGACTTAACTGATAATAAATTATGTGTGAATATTTAAATATTAAATACCGTAAATATTGAACGTTTTTTTTTTACATAATATTTTTACACGTTTTTATCTCTTTAACTTTTGTATTATAAAAGAGCCCAAAGTGGCAGACACAGCCGACCTGAAAAGTAACATTTACTGTATTTACGCAAGTATAAAAATCCCTTATTTTAGGGTACTTACCCTTTAACACTAACCTTTAAATTAGAATGAAAGCCCCAAAATACTACTAAAATAGTCCTTAAAACAACAGTAAGTGTCTATTCAAATGCAGTGGAGTAAAGAGTACAGATAATGTAGTCAAGTAGAGAGTAAAGGTTGCTTATATTTTTGATACTCTATAAAAACTCTTGTTATAAAAGCTACACTTTTGACCTTAATGCTGAAAAATGACTTTGCTGCGCATTTCTTCTTTTATTACAATCCTTAAACCTCCCTAATCTTTACAAAACCTTTAATGTGCTTTTCCTGATCACCACAAAAATCTAATTATGCAGTCTGATAAATGTGTTTCTCAATATTTCAACCCATATTGACAATAACTGAAGAAGAATGAGTTGGTTTTCTGCACATGGGTTTTTAGACCAGATGACCGTTGTGGTTTCTGCTTGACCTCCTTATGAAATTGCTTTCTGTTTGCACTGTCTCTTCTGTACACGGACTGAAAAAAATCGTTTCAGCAAGTTTCGTCCCTACTGTAAAAAAAACTTTTAAATAAACCGTTCACCGGGCACCACAAAGGTTTTTCAATTTCACATTTATGGAATTTGATTTCTGTCAGCCAGCACTCCGTCAGCATTTACTGTCCACACTATCCACTGTTGACAGTTTTATAAACTGTTATTTAAACAATGTCAGCCACTTTTACTGGCTATGACAAATATAATACAAATCAAACTTTTTTCCCCCTCCAGTTCTTACGTCAAACAACCAAGAAAAAAAGAAGAGAATTTTTTAACAAATGTGCCACAACAAGCTTGAATCAATCTCAGCATCTTCAGCAATGTTTACAGTGCAGATTAAGCATTGTCTGTGTGCTTTATCTTTCTTAACCCTCCAAAGCATAAAATAACTGGAATATAATTCAAGCATCTTTCACTTTCACTGAATATGATTCTGATCTCTATCTCAGGTATGAGCAATCCTAGACAGAAATCTGGAAACATTGCCGTGGATTTTACGTGATGTTGTAACTTTGCATAAACTACAGCTACAGAAGCCGAGAGATCAGTTTTGTTACCGTTTATATATTTAAGCACAGGAAAAACACACACATATTACAAATATCAAAAGCCACGTACACAAGAACGCTGTTGTTTATATATAATGTGTATATTTCAGGGCAGCTTGGTTATTAGGAGTTGGCTGGAGGCCTTTTACCTCCCCGAACAAGCTCTTATCTGGCACCATCGGCTGTCTGGATCCTCCACACTACCCTTATATTTTCATTCTCCACCGCTCACTGAAGGTGGGACAGAGCAGGAGATGGACACACTGAGATAAAGCTAGATAAGGTGCTACATCTTCTCAGACTAATACTTCCTTATTAAATGAACCCTAATGGAGGTGAAAAAGTTATGATGGATTGTGCACAAGCAAAAACATTTCAACTTAAATTATAACTTAATGGTCTCAACTTCACTTTAATGTCAAGCTAAATACTGTACTACATTAATGTAATAGTATAAAACAACATATACACATTCTTCCTCAAAAAAAAAATGTGTGTTTGCACTTTACAAAATGTTTTTTTCTGCATAATTAAATGCAGTAAAAGTACAGATACCTTACTGTTGAAATTACTCCATCACAAATGACAAGTCACCAATTCCAAGAAGACTTAAAAGCAAAAGTACAGTATTCACTTTTTAAAAAAACGTAAGTATGTCCTCAATGTAACTCAATGTTTCAAAATTGCTGATCAAAATAAATAAAAAAGGACAAAAATCAAGCCTCAATCAAACTCAAATGTGCAAAACCAGTGACCCTGCTAGTTCACGTTTACGCAATTTAGCTCATTAATAGAGTAACATCCAGTACTTTCAGCATCCTGCAGATGGCAATATTGCCTTGTCCAATAACCACAGGAAACAGAGATGCTGACTTGTCGCACACTGAGTACAGATACGCAACCAATAATGTAGTCAAGTAGAGAGTAAAAGTTGCTTATATTTTTGATATACAGTACAAGTACAAATCAGCCAAGACTACATAAGTGAAGTAACAAAGTCCATTTACTCAAGTAATTTACACCACTGGTAAAGACTAAAAAGTGAAAATGTATTGACCGATAAATCTTAGTAAAGTTAAATTAATTTAAAATGCTTAATTGTGTGTGTTTTATTAAAACCTTTCTTCAAAACGTTTCTTTTTTTTAACTAGTTTTTTTTTAGTCTAGTTCCAGGTCAAATCTAAACATTGTAGATGAAAGCGAATCTCTCACCTCTACAGCGCTGCGCATAAACAAGACTTTTAGATCAGCAATTTCATTAACCTTTACAGTTCAGACACTGGGACACAGTAAAAAGATGGAGGCTCTGACCCTGGAGCAGTGTGTCGCCATCAAGGGCCCAACCGCACAATTACAGTATTGTGAAATATGGCTCCTGTCAGCGGTTCAAGTGTACACAACGAGTCCCTGGAGAAATATAGATTTAATTTATTTTACACTCGGCTTGATCAATTTGGATACAATGGCAATTTTTTGTGATATAAATCAGAAATCATATGCGCAGCCTGATCTGCCTTCTCCATATTAATTGAAGCTCTGGCTTGTGTCGCTGAGCTCAGACTGAATTATAGACGCTTGTGAAACAGTTGCGATGAAATGATGGTATATCAAAGTTGAACGGGCCATGACTTTGAGGATGCCCTCAATTTCATGCTGTCCAATTTAATACTAGAAAAGACAGATCTTTATGTGTGCACACAGATAATGCAAAAATAATTTGCAAGCGTTAGAATTTTTTTTACAATCTGTAAAATGGCTTTAAATAGTGAGTGTTCCAGAAGTTTTTTTTTTTCTTTTCTTTTACCAGAAATGTCCTGAAAATATTCAAAACAACAATTTATGAATTGTGATCATCTATTTATTTTAATATAAATATAACTATTATCACTTTCATACGCAAACATACTGTATATAAGCGCACACACACACACACACACACACACACACACACATATACACCTCACACTTCCATGTGAGACATATGTTGACAATTGTCAAAATTGTTTTAAAAAAATAGAAACTCTTTTTTTTTTCAAGTTTCTTTTCCTATACCATTTAAAACACTAATTTACAAAATAGGATCATCCAGCAAGAAACTGATTAGTTGAGGACAGCAATCATTTGTATTATTTGTATTATTCACCACACGCACATTTACATTTATACATACGTATATCTATATACTATGTGGGTGCATATACACACATTTATAAACACACACACACACACACACACACACACGTAGTTATTTAGACAACCTCTAATGACCGAATTAGTTGCGGTTCTGGCTGGAGAAAGCAGGGAAATGTAAACAGCGCATTAGAGGTGTAGCGTGACGTGAAAGCTCCACAGCTTCCTGCTGTGTTCCACCAGTGACTTGGAACGATGGCACAGGTATTATCAGCACTCACTGAAGACAGAAGCTCTCCAGAGCCTGCCAACTTCAACAAACCAGCCGGGTCCAATGACAACAGCCCCTATCAACACAAGTGCAACACACTTCATCGCCTCATTACCGCGGCCGGGCTGCAGGGGGAGCTCCGTGCTGGCGTTCACGTGGAGGCGGAGCTCGTGTGAGGGGGCGGGTCAAAGACACTGAAGGGTTGGCTGGAGACTGTAGGGGTTTGGATGGGGGTCAGTGAGCAAGATCAACATTCAGCTCCAGGGAATCTGTGGGGTCGTTTCATAAAGCTCCTAATATCATTGTTCACTACATAAATTCTATATGTCATAAAATTTCCATCTGGGGAAAACGTTCATGTTACGACATTCCTCAATGGCAGCATCCAATGTTAAGTCAGTAAAAAAAATGTAACCTTCCAATGTTAAGTCAGTAAAAAAAAGGAAGAATCCAATGTTAAGTCAGTAATAAAAAAAAGCATTGAATGTTTAGTCAGTAAACCTAACGGCTAAATTAAATCATCTTAATGCAACTGATACAAATATGTATTTACTGTACTTATATTACTAATAAGTATACACTTACACATATATATTTCCATATGAGGAAAAAGTTCAAGCTACAACAATCCTCAATGGCAGCATCCAATGTTAAGCTATTAAAAACACTAAAATTAGTTAAACGAAAGTATTTTAGAGCAAATTAAATATACTGTATAAATATATATTAAAAATGTATTTTTTTTTTTTTTTTTTTTCAAAATTACTCCAAATTTAGTACTTAGCATGACACGAGAAATATTAACTTTCATTCTCTGAAATTTACATTATTTAAGTAATGCTATATTACTGGAATTAATTTTATGTTTGGTTTGTTTACCAATTATGGCGACAAAAATAGAAATAAATAAAGAAAATTCAACATACAATCACAAACAGACAACACAAAACCTGCTGTAAAAAACACTTAAAGCTATTTGCCATGAGAGAAGAGATGCACTTATGCATTTGCAGTTAAGTGCACATGTACATTTTAGATGATGTACCACTGTTTAAAAGGTTAACAAAGTGAGAGGAAGTAACCGAGATGTTTCTTCACCTGGTACTGTTGGTACATGTTGTTGTTGTAAGGGGAATATATGGTGGGCTTGTAATAGTAGTACATGTTATCTGCCCAGAGATCCGCTGCATCCTCCATGTGCCCCCTGCTGGTGGATCCCGGCATTGCTTGCAGGTGTTTATAATCTGAAACCAGTTGAATGAACCACATAAAAAAACAGTAAACCCATCCAACTTCTACCAAAAATCATCACGTGTTCATTTATAACAAATACGTGTTGCAAAAAACCAAGAAAGTTGCAAAAAAGTTCTCTGTGAAGGTCACTTCAATGGTCACTAAGCAAAAAAAAAATGGGAGAGGCGGTGAAGTTCTCATGAACCTCGTGCCTCATCTATCGGCAACCAGAGAGATAACAGCACAAAGGTGGCACAGCCTGGACACTTCCAGCGTCAACTCCTCACCACAAGGAACAGCATGTCTTTGATACGTGTAAACCAAAAGTAACCACGGACACAAAAGAAACTGAAAAATGCCACAATTATTTTGTTCAAAAAATGTTGTTTTGGATAAAATTAAATGATGAAACTCGCTTTGACAATACTCTCTCTCACACACTTAGCCCCCCCCCCACACACACACACACACACGCACACATACACTTGCTTTTATACGACAAAGCTTAATATTTAGCCACGATTAAAAATTACCATCACAGCACCTGTGGAAAAACTGTATGAAATACGTAAATTAATACGTCTTGTGTTGAATGTTTCTGTATTTGTGTACAAACACCAAAACATGTATGAAAAAGTTTCCTCACCTTTTGGCCAGATCCCCCTTGTAAAAGAGATCATGGTTAAATACAGGTTATAAAAATAAAATGAACCTGCACCTGTTTGCTAAATTACCACATGAAAAGTTACATGTCAAGCATAGCATTTGTGTAACAAAGATATGTATAATAAAGAAACCTGCTCTTCTGACACTTTGGTGGAAACTTCACAAACTTTGTATTATTTTTGGCAAGACATTACACAATCTTACAAGAACAAACTCTTCCAGAAGCAATTTCTGAATTACACCATTCTTATATTTAAATATCGGCATACAAATAAAGACAAATGACTGATATAAAAAAACACTACACAGGAATAACAATTGCATGACTAACGTAAACCAGCTATAGCAGTACCAACAATCCTCTTGATTACGTATATTAAAGCTGCTCTGAGAACATTCATTAAAGTTTTCCAGCTATGGAGAACAACTATTCTAACACTATTAAAAGCCAGCACACTACTCGCCTGGGCTTGGAGAAGCAGCCCAAGTGCTGCCGCTGGAGAAGCCGAACTCCCCGGCCGCAGGCGGGGGCTGCTCCGGGTCTGGAGCGGCTAGGCTTATCGGTCTGAAGCCCAGACTCTCCTCCAAGACCTGCTGCCTCCGAAGAGCCACCTGACACCACAGAAAATACACAAGCTAGGAAACCGTCCCGGGCATCCTAAACACTGGTGTAATAACTCTAGTACTCTTGTAATAGTAATCCGATTACTCTCTCAATCAATAAAAGCGCGGCCCAAAAATAGAGCGGCGCTACTTTATAGTACACGCTATTTTAATAGTATTGTTTTTTTTCAGCGGTAACATTTGTAGTCATTATCAAATCGACACTCAATCTGATGTTTACAATTCAACAACTTTTGTTTTGTTTCTGTTGGTCAATATTTAATATTTGAAGCTTCAACAGCACGTGCCATCACCATCGGGCCCGAGGCTAAAAAAACAACAAATAAACAAGACGCCTTGACGTGACGCGTGGATGAAGAGTGAAATGACTGAAAATACACATTAATAGAGAAAATGATGAATCGTGGCGTACCTGCGCTGCCATTATCCGCTGTTTTTCAACGAGCAGTTGGCACTTGTAGCACTGGCATTCCCTCCAAACGCAGTAGCGCTTGTGGCCTTTCAAGGCGGTCAAGCTGCCGTGGTTCCTGCAGCGCCCACACTTCGGGACCTTCATGCCAACGATCGGGCTGGTTTGACCACGACTGGACACTTGAGCGGATGGTCGGCAGGTTATGGAGAGCGAGTGCGCGGGCCTGAGGCTTCTCCAAGGTCGCTGTGGGCAAGGTTTGGCACGCGCAGCTTGCACCAGCAGCTCCCACGCGGCAGAACGTTTCCCCGCTGATTATAATGGCATAATGATATCGCTCTAAACTGTATATAGTTGGTTAGACAAGGCCAAATGACAAAGTGTTTTTTGTGATTAGGTACATAAGTGCAGTTTTAGACGCTTGGCCTAAACGAAGAACTAATAGAAATAAAATTAGCAAGTATTCAACATTTGTATACAATTTTTTTTTCTTTTTTTCCCCCTTGCATGTATGTGGCTATTTCAAGTGTTAAACATGCTTAACATTTTAAATAATTAGATAAGAATGCTAAAAAGTTGCTAACCTTTATCAAGGCAAACGATTTAATTGTGTCATCCTTTGTCACATTTGGCATTACATTTGGCACCTGTTTAAGACTGGTGCGATTCTGAGGCCCAGTTGCGGTCTTTCCGTGCAGTTTGCATGTTCTAGCTGTGCTTGCGTGAGTATCCTCTGGGTCTCCAGTGCAGGTAAAATGGAATTTGAAATTTGACTGTGAAAGAGAGTGAAATTGTGTGTCTGTGTCCTGCTCTGTGATTGGGTGGTCACCAATCCAGGATGTGTGTACCCACCCTTAGGCCATACACAGAAGGGTCAAACTTTTAATAAAAAGAAAAAGATTTTATTCACGTCCGAGAACAGATTAGACTAGACTAGACTCATACCGAGAGCGAAAGAACTTCAATATATATATATATATATATATATATATATATATAATATATATATATATATATATATATATAGAGTATATAAAAAATGATAGAACCCCTAAGAGAAAAGCTTTAGGAACATTGCATGATTGAGCATGGGAGACTGCATATGTAATAACGAGACAATAACAAAAGCAAAAAATACAAGAGGCAGAGCGATGATAAGAGTAACATGGAAGCCAGCAGAGCAGAGCCGACTCTTTTAGGAAAGTTCCCATCACCCGTGGGAAACAACCTCCCCGACCTCGACTGTTCTTGACTCTGGAAACTCCAGATATTGAAGTTGGCAATATCATAAAGGATACAAAATTTAATTAACACACTTATGGGACAGACTCCAAAAGGACAAATGATACCGGACAATCAGGACACACGCTAAACGAGTGAGTACAATATTGAGAACTGCTAATACACGTACAGTAACGGTCTCTTAACTGTTAACATAACGGTACTTAATGTGATGTTGTTCAAGTTTATTATCATTTGTACAAGTTTCCTGTACAATTAAAATTGCTTTTCGCAATAAATGCCATTAAAAACACAGAATATACATTAAATACACATAAAAATACATTTTTGTATTTTGCTCAATGGATTGTATTTTTTTTTCTATCTTCATTGTTTGTCCTTGTTTTTATATTCATATCTTAATCGTATCCATTAATTTTGCATGTTTATCTTATCTTTTTATTGTACCTCTTTCTCGCATGCACCAGCACCACCCAAATGTTTAAACGCTGGACAATTGTAAAAGTACATTTCACAGTATGTTGTACCATGAATAATGTGTATGTGACAGAAAAGCATAAAAAATGCAGACCATACAGAAATACACAATACACACTTTGGTTATTTACAGAAAAACAAATACACTGCATTATGATATATAATCTGAAAGTGGCAGGTGCATGTAGCAGCTTGTGGTTATGGACTGACATTAAGTGTTGAGTTGACTGTTCAGTAGTTGAGTTCCTGCAGTCTAGACTTCTATATCTCCGACCAGATTGAAGGAGAGTGAACAGTTTTTGCTGAGGGTGTGTGGTCCTTGAGGATAGAGACTGCACTCATCTGAACTCTGTGGTAGATGGCCTGAAACCTCGCCTAAGACCTTGTGCCGCCAAACGTTATTGAGAATCCTTGGAGACATGCTGCATCTACTCAACCTCCTCAGGAAATACAGCTGCTGTCGAGCTTCTTTCACCTGCTGTGTTGTGTTGAGTCCAGGTGAGGTCCTCGCTGATATGGAGATTTACACCTCTGATCGGTTGATGAGGTCTCCTCCCCTTCCTCATGTCCACTATCATCTCTATGGTCTTGACAGTGTTGAGGGTTGTTGACATCACACCATGTCACCATAGTGGCCTCCTGTTTCCTGTAAGCTTTGTTTCCCTCAGCGATTCCTCCCATTAGCACAGTGCCATCCGCAGGCTTCAGGGTGAGGTTGTCTTTGTGGCTGGCAACACAGTCATGCATAAACAGGGACACACCTCAGTGGGGGACATAATGACTTCCTGTCAATCCTCATAATTTGGAGTCTGTCTGTTAGAAAGTGCAGTAGCCAGTCAGAGTGAAGAGGCAGCCCAAGTTTGGCCAATTCGTGGCGTATGACCGTGGAGCAATATATTCGTCACACAGCAAAATGTTTTTTGATCATCCAGCATTTAAACAGATGGGGGAGGGAGATTCCTACAAGGAAAATACAATATAATGAAGAAAGAAATACAATAAAGTACAGTAGATAAAGAAAATATTAATAAAATACAACATTTTGAAGATAAAAATACGTATGGAAAAATGAGTAAAATGCATAAAAGAGAGTAAAAAAAAGTGACTCGGTGATCCAGAAAGTTTTAAAGTGTCCAGTTTAAAGGTGTTGAAAAAGTGAGTTAATGATCCAGAAAGACGTTTTGTTAGTGTTCACACTTGGTCTCTTTATCTGGATACTGGACAGTGACTAAAGTGCAAGCCAGTGTGACAGTGGTCAGTGCTGGGACTCCCTGGTTCAGACTCCGTATGGCCTGCGGGAAGAAGCTCCTCATTCCCTACGTGTTTTTCCTGAACGCAACAGAGAGAAGTGTCGATTGTTAGGATGGCTGAGGACTTCCACAATCTTCCTGGCCCTGGACCAGCACTGCTTGTTGTAGATGTCCTGCAGTACAAGTGTGATTGGTGGGGTCCTTCTGAAGGCCTCGCCCGTCCTGCACACTGCTGTTCACAAACCAGGAAGTGATGTTTCCCGTCAGGACACTCTCAATGATGCAAGTGTGGAAGTTCCTGAGCACCTTAGATTGAAGTCTGAAGTCCTTTAAGCATCTCAGGTGGTATGGACGGTGTCGGTCCTTCTTCACCAGGGTGCTGATGTGGCATCCTGAGGAAGTTCTTCTGCTCAAGGTGGGAGAGGCATTTGTGTGTCTCTGCTGATGTGATTGTGAGTGAGGGGAAGCGAGGACAAGTGGTCCTCTCCTCTCTATGTCCGTCAGGGCGGTTTCCAGCGTGTTGATAGCGCTGAAGAGGGCGTATATTGCAGTCGCTAGCAGATGAATGTAGACGGCCATGATCTTTGCAATGAGTTTACAATGATTTTGTAAGTTAAAGCATTTTGTATAAAAACCACAACAAAATGAGTAAACATAGTCCTTATAAAAGTAAAACACTGTTTCCATGTAAGAATACTTCTAAAGAAAATGTAAAAATTGCATTGTAAAAGGTTGCCAAAAGATTTACTTTTTTGACATGATGACTTTGTGTCCATTAGAGGGCGACATTGTACCTCCAAAATCAGGGTTTTGTCAAGAACACGACACAAACCATGGAAATGTAGTAGTTTATTACCTTCGTAGGTTATAGGTCTTTTTCCATTTTTCAGAATTGTGACTATAGAAAAGTCCTCGAATATTGGACTTCAATCATTAGCATAGCTTTATTTATGTGATTAGTGTAAACATATACAACTGAAGTAGTACTTTTTGTAAAAACTTTTAATAGGTAAATATATAACTTCATGTTACAAAGCAAATCTAAAACTGTGATTTTTAAATAGACAAAATGGCAAGTATAAAACACCCAATCTAGATGCATTAACCGTTTTAAATAACATTGAACGTTTCCTTTACCACCCGTGGTGCGCTGAAAATCTGTGAGATTTGCTAATGGTGGAATAATTTAAATCCCTGGTGGAAAAGTAAAAAAAAAAGGGAGGGGGGTATATGTTGCTATATATATATTAAAGCTTGAAAGGCAGTGTTGGCCACATCTTATAAATTACAGATACCTTAAACATTTCTAGAAAAGGATTTAGACAGGGAAAAAAAACAAAATATATATCTTATAGAACGCAACATTTATATGGTAACAATCTTCTGACTAAATTGACCACAAACTCACAATCCAGTTGATTTCTAGTGTGTAATGCCATCATACGCTGATGATTTCAGGCAAAAAAAAAAGTACATTCAGGTCCTGAAGCGAAAGACATGTTAGCTTGTAAGTCCTTCTTTATCATGATTCAGAGAAAGAAGAAATGACCAATTATGTGGTAGAAAAGTGCTTAGTAAAATAGCCCTTTTGCAGGTTTAGATTTGAAACTTATCCTATGGATTTGGTATCAAGCTGATAATGTAGGGCTGACAGAACCTTTGAGAAGAGCCTGAATCACACAGGCCCGCTCCTTGTAGGACTGGGTGAGGTTTTCCTCCCGAGTCGAGGCGTTCCCTGTCAGCAGACAACACGCATACATCAGTAATAGATCATAATGGGCTTATTATTTTTAAGCAACAGATTAAACTCACTGGTGACTGAGCTTTAAAGTTCATGTGAGCGTACAGCAAGACAGCGATGTCCTTGTGTCCCGCTTCCAGAGCAATGGACAAAGCATTGCTCTCATCCTAGAACACACAAAACAACCAGTTAATTCATTACACTTACTTTAATAATTACAAAATAGTAGTTACTTTGTTACACTTACTTTAATATTTTAAATACTAATACAGCATTCTTAAAGTATTAAAGTATTAATATTTAAAATATAACAATTATTAATATTTTAAAAATGTAATGTAATATTCAAATCTATTTTAGTTGGGAACTATTATCAACTTCAATCATTTTCTTGCACATCCAAAAAATATTTCCTTGTTAATAGTATCATACTACCGTACTATAAAGAAACAATTGCTATGGTGCACCTTCAGACAAAGTTTTAAACTACATGTCAAAGTCATGACGGAATCTGTTCAAATTTGTTTCAAAACAATATGAATAGGATTATAATAAATACATTGTATTGGCATATTGAACAACCTTATTACTAATACCACATTTTTAAAATGAACGATTAATGTGAATTACATCTGCCTAGACATTATTCCACCAAATAAAGCTGAATGGTATTGATTTTTATTAAAAATACCAAATTGTATGCTAGCAGACAAAATAATGTAAATAATTTATTCAGCAACAGACGCTCGAAAATGCATAAAGTAACTTAGATCAGTTTACTGAAAACCTTGTGTTCAAACCTTTTAAACACGTTTTACATAAAGTGTAAGCATAGAGTAAAAGAAGAATCATTGAGAAAAACTACAGATTAAAAAAAAACCCAATCACAAGACTGAGTCTGTGTGCTTCCAGGGTCTACAAGTTACACATCATGTTCCATCATTTTATATTATTATAACAAAGTTTTATATATTATTTAGAGGGCAACAACATACAAAAAACGGGCAGCTCTAGTTGTGCTTACATTATCGCTGAGTGTGGCGTCACAACCGGGCTGAGCCAGAAGTAGCTTCACGATTTCCACGTGGCCGTGTTCACTAGCGCACATAAGAGCGGTCGAGCCTTCATCATCCTGGATGTTGACATCTGCACCACAGGCGAGCAAAGCCCTCACCATGTCCATTCTGCCGTGACTGACCGCCAGCATCAGACCAGTCTGACCAGCCTGAAACCAAAGGGTCAAGAAGATCAAGAGGAAGCCTAAAGGTTTCTGCACATTTACAAAAAAAATATTGTGCAAAACAGACAATATCGTAGTGCATAAAACAAAAACTATTAATACATAAATACTCTGTGTGTGTGTGCGTGCACGTATTTCTTAAAACAGCTTGAAGAGGTTTTAGACAATATACAATAGTCACACACACAACCGTTTGCAATTTTACATGCGGTGAAATGTTTTTCAAAATGTCTAACATTTGTGAATGAAGCGGTTCATTGCTTTCTTTACAGACTGTGTGGCATCGGGGACACGCTGACCTGGCTGGCTTTGGCGTTAACGTCTCCTTTGCTGAACAGCTCCTCCACCACCCTCATGTCCTTCGGAGCCTCCACGGCAGCGAGAGCAGCGAGCATGATGGGAGTGTAACCGGCCTTGTTCTGCTGATTGACATTGCAGACGTCTGTGATGAAAGAGAGAACAAGAGTCTGTGGATAAATCCCTGTTGTGAATAAATTAAGACCATCTCTTGTTTGATCTCCACAAAGGACATTGACTTTTGCTAACGTAAATGTGACAGTCAGTCAATCAAAGTGAGTCTGGGCTGAAGACGACAACAGGGGCAAAAAAAA
>CM051493.1:1362425-1418301 GCA_028031935.1 Paedocypris micromegethes
AAAAAAAAAAAAAACAGCACAAGAACTATTGATACAAAAGAGACAGACTCATAAAGGCTTTGAGATAATAGATTTGTATTCAGGAGTGGAGTAGTGGTCCCCGAGCTCAATCTCATTGAGGACGAACAGCAGGACAGAACATTGTTCTGGATGTGGACGTATTAACCAGCTTTTTGACTAGTCCTGTGACTAACAACTAGATATATTCAGGAATTAGAATACTTGAGAGTTTAAGAAATCCGATGACCATAGTCAAATCACCCGCAATCCAGTAACATACTAACCAGCATCCAGAAGCTTCTTCACAATGTGGAAGTTGGAATGAGAAACACTGTAATGAAGGGCCGTATTGCCGTTGCCGTCTGCCATGTTGACCACGTGCTGCAGAAACGCGGGAGACATGATCCTGAACGCATTTAAGTAGTCCTCCATCATGTCGGACATGGCCGTCTTCTGACTGGACACTCGGAACCATTCGTGCTGCACGGTGTTGACATATTGCCTCTGGAGAGACACACAGAACAATAACACTCTGAATTTATCAGGCATTTCAAATATCAGTTGATACGGTTTTATTATATACACATTAAAGATAAAAAATTCTGTTTTTTAAAAGAGTGAGGATATTTTTTTTCTATCTTTTTTACTCAGTATCACATGATATACATATATATTTTTACTACATTAATCTAGGTCATAAGTGAACATTATAGCTGATCATTTCAGCGCCAATGTTATGAAAGCAAAATGAAAAATTATATATTTTTTATCTTGGTCACATTTTTTGGATTACAATGAATCAAGTCATTTTATAATAAGATGTTGATCAAGTGTTGATCTGATATTGATTCCATACAAATACACACAAATTAAAGCAGACTTAGATTCAGACTTGTTTCTTTAGACATACATTTTTAAAGCAGTGATGTTTCCTCCAGTCTAAAAAAACAACATGCTAAATTTCTATCCTCCTATATAAACGTATAATATAGGTGCTACATGGCAAAATTGTCATTTTCGATTAATTAACGTACAATGGTTAGTATCACTTTGACACACCGAACAGATTGAAGAGTTCACACATCTTGATGCATCATAAACCAATCAGACTTCTCTGGCCCTTTAAAACGCATTGAACAACAAAAACTAATTTTGATACAAATGCGCCAATAGACAAAAACCTGTTGTCCACAACAGCGATGGACTATTCATCCATAGCAATAAACTTGAAACATCGAAACAACAGTATTTAACATTGAATGTATATCCCTGATTTAAATAAAACATGAATTTTTTATTTAAAAACGGTTATGAAAAGTAAATATCGTATAATGGTACTGGTATCGACATATCAATGCATTGTCTTTTGCTCATCTACTGCAAGAAATAAAAAGTGCTGTGGTTTAAAAATAATAAATTAATAGCAAATCTCACCACTAGTGGGCATCAGTGAGATCTGTTTGTTCTGCTTTTTATACAAAGCATGTGACCAGTAAAATATCCATTTGGAATTTAATCATTTTTGTTTAGAAAGTGTTGTCCAAGCGTTTAAACAAGCAGAATGTGTTGTGTAAAGAAGGATCCAACTGAGACTTTTAGAACTAAAGACTGGCCTCAAAATCAGCAGCATCTGCACACAGACTAAACGCCCCTCGAGCCCCCTGTTCGGGGGTCGGCTAAAATAAGTGTGGAACCAACATTCTTTTACACCACGTTAGCCACAAAGGAGCCGATATCCTTCCTGTTTCAGGCACGGTGAAGCGGAGCATGAAGAAACATCTAAGACTCTAATTTGCTTTGAATCGCTTGTTTGTTTGGCAAGGTCCACGAGTGAGGCCGAACTGGCACAAGCGCAATGAAAGGAGAGGATTTTAACACGTCTACCAAACAGAAATTACACAGGTCAAAGATTCAAACTTTAGCTTTAGTTCCTTACCAGATCTTTACTGGAAAGAGCCTTGGGATCATTAAGGTGGGATTTCAGCACGTTGCAGGCAGAAAGCATCTTCTCTGTCAACTCATACCTGGCATGAAAAAAACAAAAACAAATCTGTAAAAATTCGGAAAAGAAAGGAAGAATGCAGGTGATGAATTTGAATTTCCTATGTCTGAGATGCATTTCCTTTAATAAGAGCTAAATCATATCTGATGAATTTCTACTACAGACAACTCCTTGAATCCCAGTCTTCCTCCCAAATTTGCAGGAATGTTTGAAATGCTACTTCAAGAAAGACTATTTAAAAAAAGACTGCAGATATTTCAGGCATCTAAGAAGTACTTCCACGGTTTTCTTTTAGTAATCTATCTCATCTAAACAATACAAAAGTCTGTAAGGACAACAGAAAGCAGAGAGACGTATTGGAAAATAAAATAAAAATGAAATCTTGGTAGTATTTTCACACTGTTATTGCTATTTTATTGCCAATGTAAAGCAGAGATATTTTTGCTCTGCTTAATTTCATTATTAACAGATCTTTCATAGAAAACCTTTAAAAACCTTAAAAAAATAAAAAAGAAAGAAATACACAAACTACTGATATGGTTAAAAAAAAGAATGCTTATGAATAATTCAAAAAATCATTAAGTCTCAGCACTTGCCTCTGTCTTTTCTCCTGGCTCAAATCTTCAGTGTCTCTATCTTCATCCATTGCTTCCTGAATCCTGAATTCATCTTTTCTTTTCTCTTGCACATTTGGAATCCTGTCCTTCTCGTCCCCCTCATCTTCTGATGCTGAAGAACTGCTGTCTTCTGAACTGGAGTCGTCGCTTGACGTCGTCTCATATCTTGAGATGGAGAAATCAGACGTGTCAATTTTCTGAACAACTCAACTGATAACAAAATTCAGATGCTCTAACAAACATTTGCGGGCTTTTGCAACTATTTTCCATGATCACATTATCCATTTTTTATGGTTTTCAACAATGAAAAAAACAGTACTTACCCTCCATTCACACCAACAAACTGCAGGTTCTTTTTAGTGCCATTGGGTCCCTGATGGCCATCTTTCTTCATGATGGATTTCAGAGTGCTGTGGTTGCCTAGTTGAAAAAAGGGAAATTAGCAGGCAAAACAACATTCATTTTTTGTGTGTACACATGGCTAATAAAATATTTGTTATAATTGAACCAAATGAACAATATAGAAGTGACTAGTTATAATGGCACTTTGCAAATCTATCGTGCAATAATTTGTCCTTGTAGGAAAAAAAAATTTGACAAAAAAACCTGAAAAAGTTTTTACAAAACTACACGGAGCAAAAGAAACATCCCACAGCCTCAAGCTATGGCAAACATGTTAAGTGCAGGCTTTGCTCTGCCAAATACCAAAGACGAACACCACCCCTCTCCGCAGGCCTGAAAAAAGAACAGTTCTGAGAATTGCCAGAACATGCCCTAGTGATGGACACTCACATCTCTGCCACTATGCTGAAAAGACAGAGACTATCAGGGTTTCCTTATTATGACACTTAACAGAAGTAGAATGTCTTGAATTATATGCCTTGCAGCCAAGGATCCGTATCATGTTCTCCAGACAGAAAAAAAAAAAAACTTGGCTGATGGAATAGATGAACTAGAAGCATCACGAACTTTTCCACACATTGAGAAGGAAAACCACTGAAAGTACCATGCAACGCAGTGGACATTTGCTGATCCATTCGGCTTTTCTGCATAGCAGCACTCTGGAAATATGAGTCTTCAGTACACACACTCTCCATCCGTGCAGTCTCGGTCCTGGCATTGCTCGCGTGGGAACTCGGCGCAACCGTCCTTTGTGTTTCTGAGTGGGACAGAAAAAAAAAAAAAAACAGTCATGATAAAGTACAGAGTTACTCTTTTTGTTCTTCAGAAACAACAACTTTAAAAAATATATACTTGTTAAGAGTTTTATCATTTATGTGGCCAATATAGCTTTTGCTTTGCATTAAATTGTTTTTTCCCACTTCGTTCACTATGCTATACTGCATGTTTAGCCTAGTGTAGATATATATATATATATTTTTTTCTTTTTTTTTGGCATTTTTGGAAGTGTGTATCTTTTTATATATACATACATTTTATTAAAAATTAAGAAATGTATGTATGTATGTAATCACACATTTTAAAACATTATATTTAAAAATATTTGTTTGTTTACCTCATACGATATAGAAACGAATAATTCAACTGTAAACCTAATTTACAACGAATTACTAATTTTTCTATGGAATCAAATATAAAATATGCTTTAATTTCCACAGAAGCAGAGTATGACAAACACACTGGTCTTGTTGCATAACACCGTGGACACATGAATCAGCAACAGCAAAGAAAACAATTAGCCATTTAGCACAAACCGTTGTCTTCCAAGAGATGACAACATTGTTGGATTTTATCCAAAGCCCAATGCATTTTTCAGGGTTAAGAGAAAATGTTGTCCCGTCAGAACACATTAGGCATCACTACAATTACCAGTGGCCTGTACAGCCCCTGTCCCGACCCCAACATAGACATTAACCTAACTGAACTTTATTTATGAAGCACTTTACAAATACTCAAAGACCCAACCAAAGTGCTCCTGAAAATAAAAGTGAGCTGGTGAGTCAAAATAGAAAATGCCCCATTTTATTGTATTTGACTGCAAGAAATCCCTTCCTTTAGTAACTTTTTCATGAACTTTTAATTTGTGAGTTAAGTGTGCAAACTTTACAAGTAAAGCCTGCTAGAATATGACCCATCTTAAAAAAAAAACACACAAAATAGATATAGAACAAAATTGATTTTTTTTATGTACACAATCGTTTTTTATGTACACAGTTAAAAACTATTTGATGCTGGGTGAAATTCAAAAGTTGTTTAAGGCGAGAAAATGGAGAAATAATGTAAGAATAACCAACTTAAAAATGCAAGCAACAGGCACATCAAAAATAAAATATTTTGGATTTCAGTAAGTTGTGTACAACAGTGGAACGTGTTTAACTTAAGTGTTTAACTATTAAATGCTAAATCCTTATCTATTATATTTATCTAGTTATATTTACTGTAGTTAAAAGGTGGTTGAGTTTGAGCTGAGCTTTTTTGGGTTAAGTTGTGAACAACAATTAGACGCTTCATTGTTTACTGTCGTTCTTTGCTTTATGTGGTTATTGTACTACAGATTTGGGGGAATATGCATTTGGTTTTTCCTTTTATATACCTGAAATAAAAAAATACTGGTTTTCGATTTCAACAAAATGAAAACCAACCTTCCAATGAGTCGCTTGAGTCTTCCTGCAATTTTAGATGGTCGATACTGGAGAGCTCCTCGATACTCCCATACTTCATGACCGAATTGATGGATGATAAAGTAGTTACCAGTTCACTGTTAATGGAGCTAAACTGGGATTGCTGAGGAGGACCAAAGGCATCTGCCAGCTCACTGTAGTTTTGAGCAAGAAGTGTCTGTTGTTCCTGCAAGAGCCTCTGGACACGCTCTATGTAGTGGTCAAGGCCAACACCGGTCTGTGCCTGGCTGATCCCCTCTGGGGGCACGGATTCTACAGAAACACTCTTGACCTGGGTTGGCTTTGCAGACTGAGCAGGTCCACAAGCAATGTTTCGAGTCTTCTGACCAACTAAAAAGTTTTCATGTATACTTGAATGGCCCACCCCAGTCTCTTTGGTTTGACAAGCCGACGTTCTGTCCAAAAGATCATCAGTCGCTGTTGTACCGACTGAAACGGAGCGTGTTTTCAATGGCACTGATGCGTCTTTAACAAGACCATCACCAACTGCGATTGTTCGAGTTTCTATTAATACTGTGCTTACCACCTTGTCTTCTAAATACGGTCTTGTGGTTGTGCTGGAATCCGTGAGGACAATCCGTTCTGTATTGGTCAACTTGCCCGAAGTCTCTATTTCGGTGTTTGTATGCCGAGACGCACAAAGAGGTATTGCCATAATTCCCAAGTCGGATGTTTGAACATCAATGGTGTCAGTGCTCTTGGATGCCATATTCTTGTTAGGCCTCACTACGACGTCAACAGTACAATCCCCACATCCAGTAGTCCTATACCTCTCTTCTTGTTCCGTTACGAAAGGTTCTAAAACACAAGCAGACAAATCTGTGTTGATTCCTACTTCACAGAAATTCACTTCCACTCCAACACTCTGGCTGCACATCACAATCTGGCTTCCGACACATTGATCTTTAACTGCAGGCCGCTCTTGCACAACCCACTTGTCCATTGACAATTCTGGACCCACTGCAACACTAACGGAATCGGGTCTGCACAGAAGACCAACTGAATTAGTTTGTGTTGGGACACAACTGGTGCTTGCATTGCTAAACTCAACGTGATTGCCAACGGCTTGGCTGTGTGTGGGCACTATGGCTTCCACAGAAGTGCTGTACATCTCCGGCTGAGCCATTAAACTCTTGTCTGCCTTTTTTCTTGATCCAGCCACTTGAAGCTGAAGCTTTAACTTTCCCATTTCCATTTCATGAGTCGTCTCCTTGAGCTGAACTTCCAGTTTGTATATCTTCTCTTTCAGGGATTCAATGGTTTGATGTTGCATCTCAATTTCATTCTCAACTTCACTGCATGTTCCAAGCATGGCTTCGGTCACTCCAACTCCAGTGCTCCTTAAAGTCATCTCAGTTCCCACACCAACATCTTTGGTTGTCCCAAGTGATTTCCGAAGGACAACAATGTCATTCATGTTCTCATCCGCTCCAACACCAATGGACTTACTTTCACGGCTCCACTGATTTACATTTTGGTTGACCTTTTGTGCAGTGTGGTGATCGGCAAGCAATATTGCCCCGCTATTATCCTGAATGTTCCTCTCTAAAGCCTCTACTTCGGCTGTCAGTTGCCTGAATTCCTGAAGTCTTTGAGTATTCTGCTCAGTGTTCTCCAACTCGTCAATGTGAAGCTCAGAGCCTGTTCTCAACTGGTTCAGTGGCTCATACTGATCGGCACTTCCAACACTGTACGAGCGCTTCCTGAATCCACCACTTGGACTGTTCCCCGTCTGCTTTGAATTGTTCATCTGGGAGACTAGTTGCCTCTTTTCTTCTTTTAAAACAGAGATCTTGACCTGAAGGATCGGAATGGTCTTCACCTGCTCTTCAAGCTCTTTCAGTCTTTTTAGAGCCACGACCATCTGCTCTCGGATGTGTTGGAGGTGCAGAGGGCTAACATTAGTCACCGGTGTTGTCATGCCTGAGCTAAGGGGACTGTGGCGGATAGAACTGCCCATTGAGGATGTCAAATAGTGATTGTAATCCCCATTACCAAGATGACCATTATGTTGGAGAGAATGTGAGCTATGTGAGATTTGGCTTAGTCCATATGAACCACTGTAAGACGACAAGGAGCTTGAGGAGCCCATTCCGCCAAAGCTAGCAAGTCGTCTACGGGGCACCTCGCTAACCGGAGGCTGCATTAGGACCCGCTCCTGCTCCAGTCGCCGTCGAGTCTCCATTAGTGTCTTCTCCACCTGGGGATTATGGCGAAGGAGGCGGGGGGAGGGTGGTGGCAACTGTTGCTTGGTCTCCGGGAAGCTTACAAAGGATTGGGGAGATTCATGGATTGTAAGGTCTGGGGGGGCTACCTGGTTTTGCGTAGCAAAAAAGATGGGTGACAGTTTGTTTTCATCACTGTTAGATGAGGACAGGGAGTCTGTTGACGTCCACTCCGTTTGGCCACTGAAACTAAGTTGAGGAGCTGGACCGGGTCTGCCACCTTTTGGCTTCCTTTGAACGTTTATTTTCTTTATAGTGTTCCCTCTTTCAATGTCATCCACATACTTTAGGAAGTCCAGGTCTAGCTGATAGCCATAAGGAGTTTCCAAGCAGTAGGGGTCCTTATCGTCATCTTTCTCTACAAATAACAAACAGAAGATTGGGTTAAACATTCTTTCTTATCACTGATATGACACAGAATATTTACACAAATAACAAAGCAATAGACGTGAAAGAATTATTATTGAAAAAAATATTAAGAAATTAAGAAAAAGTAGTTACAGTTTTGTAAGTACAAACTTTTTTTTTTACAGGAGCTTTTTTTTTTATAAAAGTATCATATGCATCTGTAAAAAATGAGTGCACAGAAACATACAGAGTAAAATATTAACTAATTATAGCTGTTGTTTTCATTTTTGTTTACATAACAGAGCAATTTATAACTTTGTTAAATTCAAATATGCAAATCTGTCTGGACAAAATATACCGCAAAGACGGTCTTCATTTCTAAACACATTTGCTCAAAAGGGTGCAATCTAATTTAATTGCAAAACAAACTCCATGTGTTAGTGGAGTGTTTGCAAGAGGAGGGTAAGAGGGGGTGGGCTCCAGGAAAACACCACAGCAAAACGCTCTATCCACACATCTGCTTGGTCACTACAGCTGGCGATATTTTACAGTTTCAACCTTTCAAACTCAGCAGACAAGACACTTTCCAAAGCGATAACCCCAGTAAAAGTCTCTGGTCAGATTCAAGCCAAGAAATATCCATCAACATGGCTTATTGTACAAATTCCACACCAGACAGAGAATTCCTCCTGTCAGGAAGATGGACTAACTTTCTAAAAGCCAAGGTGCGTTTAGATATTTAAAAGAGCAGAAAGAAAAATAACAAAATAGAAAAAATAAAACACAAACCATGTGGTTATTCCCATAAAGAAACGTTTTAAACGGTTTAATGCATTGACATGCAACACTCTCGAACAGTCTGCTGAATCGCTAATTAACTTGAAAGTGTTTCAGAAGATGTTATTTACCTAAACCCGTATTGTTCACTTACCCACAATCTAACTTCACTCCAGTTGCAGAGACGTCCGTTCCTTTACATGCCGTAATAGAGTTTTATAACTAGAACAAGCTGTCGGCTGCCTCCTCTCACCCACTGTGTACTTTCTCAACCTTCACTCCATAAGGGGAAAAAAAATTCCACTATTGGTGTAAACTTAGCCCAGCTCAGCACTGCCTGTGATTGGCTAGCTGACTCCACCAATCAGGCAGCCCTATAATGATTCTTTTGCCTCGTCTTATTTCAAGCACATTTAGACGTTCTTTTATCCTTTTTACTCATTTTAGTGCCACTTTCCTCGAGGAAAACTATTTCACGCATGTCACAATCAATTTAAAAAAAAAAGCTAAATAATTCCAACCACATTTTGAACCGCTTTCATGCCTATATATGCCCAATACAGATTATTCACACATTAAAATCATACCCACTCTTATCTCATAATTTCTTTAAGAAGCATAATTTCATAATCAGTATTCAGTACCTACATTTCCAACCGTATTGAAACTCCAACAATCATTACTTTGTTGAGCAAGACGCGTAGCTCTGCTGAGTAAAGAACGACACAACAGCAGTGTCACGGAGCGCAGAACAGTCCCGTGTGGTACAAAGAACAGATACTTGTGCGTCGATTGCTGACCTAATCATGTGTGCACAGACTAAAACACAGTTGGGTAAATAAACGGTGTAGAATAGGGGGGACGAGTAGCTTTACAGCACAAGATATCATACACTAAAACGGACCTCAAGACCCAAACACTTTCTATCCATTCTTTGTTCTCACAAAAAGCAACTTAAAACTAAAAAAATAAATAAATATTACTATTCCTCAAAGCGGTCAGCTAGGATGCTGGTACTATTATGAAATAAGTCTAGTCCTGATTTCACCATAGACAACATTTGCTCTAATCGAAAAACTTGACTGACAAAATGAGAATTTACCGTCTCAGAATTCACGCTCACACACACGAAAAGCAGATGGTTTTATACACTCCTACTTCAAAGCATGAACACACAAGAAACCATTTCGCCAAGGTTTATAGTTGAACTTAAACACATACACTCACAAAAACCAAAATATTAAAAACAAAAATGAAGTTTTTGCATATACAGTGTATGTAATAAATTAGTTGTTTTCCGTGACTTAAAAGAAAAAAAAAATCAACTTTAATGCGATAAGTCTACAAATTCCCTCAGCTTTTCACGAAATAACGTTCCCCAAACTGTGGAATGTCCGTCTCCCAATCCTCAGTCCGTTTTCACTACACTATTTTTAGCCGCCTGCAAAAGTGTCTTGGCCAGCAAGTGTCTTTTCCTTCAAAAAGCGCTCACAGGTGAGAACACTGCGCTGTCACGCATGGTGTGGACCGCTAAAGCTTATAGGATTAAAACAAGGTATTTTGGGGCGGAGGGGACCATTGTTATTTTCTTTTTCTTTTTCTTTTTTTTTTTTTTTTTTTTACAAATACCCTCATATTCAGTTACTATAAATTTCAGTTTCAGGTGGAGCCGATGAACATGGTCTGTTCTTCTATTTTTAAATCCTGCACCTGGAAGATGTCAAATGTCTTTCAGAATCGTTTCGGGGAAAGCCACAGAAAAAAACTAAAGCCCACATCAATGGCCTCCCTATCTTTACAATTTCAGTACAAACAGTCTATTCTATTGACACTAGAAAAATAAAGCTAAAGAAGCCTTAACACACCGGTAGAGGAGCGCCATTATATGGATATTTCGCCATATTATGATCTTGAAAAGTACATATCAATAACAATAATGAAATTAATATATGTATATATTCAATAAGAAAATAATCAATTTTCTTACACGTATGAATAAAAAAAAACTTGTTTTTAAACACACCAAAAGTCAGTCTGCCGTTAACAACTACACATACAAAATAAGGTAATTTATCTATTTTTTAAACCTATTATTTTTAAACCTTTACGGCAATAGTTTCACATTAAGGCTTCATTGACCAACAGTGGCAGTACTGTACTGCTTGTCGTCTTCTGTCACTATTAGACTGAACCATTCAGCCAAACAGTCACACACACAAAACTGAAAACAGAGGCCCTTTTTCTTACTCTGTCCTGGTATTTCCTGACCCAGCCCGTGGAAACCACGTCAGCTTTCCAGTTTAATTATCCCAGGAATCCACGTCATCTGAAGACCAGTCCAACAAATACATTGGCCCATTAAACAGGCACAATAACAATGCTGGAACAGAGACGGGTGCTTCTCTAAGAATAGTTTCGTAACGAATACGCAGAGCAAAACAAAGCAGCTTGAAAGCATTCAGCTAACCTGAAGAACAGCACATCAATGTTTCCCTAGTCATGAAAAAAGCTGAATCACTAGTAGCCAATGAAAATGACGCCACTTAAAAAATAAAAAAATAAAACATATCAGCTTAAGACCAATTTAGATAGAAATGTAACCAACTATCCCAACCAACAGTCCCACTTGTTCAATTATTATATATTTGTATTCAATATTCTACGTTTTCAAATCTTGGGAAAAAAAATTGGTCTATAAAATCACACTAATATGGAATAAATAATTTAATATGAAATAAAAAATGAAATCAATTAATTAATATGAAATAACCAATATTATTATTTTTTTACTTGTTAAAGTGTTAACAAGTGTTTTTGCATCACCTTGCATCATTATTGACAAGTTTCAGTGGATAAAAGACTCTAATCTTTTCTTTGACAAGAACAAGTCATTGACCAAAGATTCTCAAAGAAGTCTTTTGTAACCACAAGTTGTATTGCTCACACTAAAGAAAAAAAACAAAACAAAAAAAAGACCCATTAAGTTGATTCGCTGTCATTGCATCACTCACTATAAACTGCAACATTAGAGGAGACTTGCAATTAGACACGTCGCAGCTCCTTCACTTCTCCGCCAGGATGAATGTGCACTGGAATGTGTTGATTCTGTGATTATGTGTTCAGGGTTTGACAAGGTTGACAAGCAATATTTCACTGCATGCCGAGAAAAGTCACGCTCTTGTCCCACGGAGCTCTTCAGAACTCCGCAAGTGTCAACAAAGGGATTTTTTCCCCCTAGACGTTTTTAAAACCCACCACAAGCTTACAACACAGACACAAAATAAAAGTCTATGCAGGAACTTAAATTGTTTCGTTTACCAAAATTAATCAAAAGAAAAGAGCAAGGTGTTACCTGAGCTGTTGCTGTTAGTGTGAAGGACTTGGGCCATTGCTGCAGACACGCTGGAAATCCCACTGGGAGTCTGAATGTGCTCATGCAAATGTCATGCATACAATCAGCTTGCCATGCAACCTGCAAATTGTACAAGATAATGTTTAACTCAAAACACCAAACTTTTAGGTGAATGCTCAATATAACTATAAATAAAAGTAATTTCACTACAACAAATTCAATCTGTGGTGGGGATAATGATTTGGTTTTATTTGAAAGCGGCAAAACAATAGTGATAAAACTGTGTTGCAAAATCAGACTCTGTGTGTGTGTGTGTGTGTGTGTGTGTGTGTGTGGGCATGACCTGGTGGTTAGACCAGTCAAATCAGGTTTACATTGAGGTCATTTAATATTTAACATCCAACAGGAGACTCTTTAAAAAAAAATAGTCACGCAGAAAGTCTTCCTCAAAATAAAGGCATATTTCCCCTTTTCAGCAATTTCTCCAATATACTTAAAAAAAAAAAAAAAAAAAAAAAATCAAGACTTTGAATGTTCTACAAGCTCCAAAAACAAAATGTTTGGAAATGATCCCCACTATATATCTGCTCTCAGCAGAACAACATTCCTCGAGCAGAATATTGACCGAGCAAAATACAGATGCAGATACAGCGGTGCGGCTCATAAATTCCTCATGGAAAAACAGCAGGAAGAAGTGCCAGTGGGAAGCCATGTTCTCCAAGTACAAAGAGTAAAGGAAGCTTGTAAAAACAATGATTGGCCAGACATAGACGTGTTATGGAACATCTCTTAAATCTCACAAAAGATTCAGCAACCACAATCACCATGTTCTGCACACATGCTTTTAGGAAATCATTGCCAAAACAAAAGATCACCTAAATATGAAAATATGGAAAAGTGTTCCATATTTAAACTACACGGCACATTTAACTATACTTTAAAGATTTCACATTACTTAATTTGTAGGTGACAAATTAAATTTGAATTTGATCACATGTTGTCTTTTAACCAATTATCTGAAAAAACTGATTATAGAAAACAATAAAACATTTTTTGAGTTAAAATGTTGTCTATGTGGTGCAAAGTGTGAAACTTAAGTGTCTAATTATAGTATTATATAATTAAGGTAGTATAAAATAAACGTGCAAGCTCTCTGAAAACAAATCAATATGCTTAAATTATTTGCCATATATGCAAACTATTTTTTTTTACCTACCTTGCTCTGTCATCATTAAACTTTGTCGACATGTGTTCAAGTGGAAAAGCGTCACTGTGGCTTTGCAGTCACCTAAAATCTCAAATGTCTATATGCAACGAGGAGTGTTTATTGCAGCTAAGATTAGCTAACTTGCTCAAATGTCAGCGAGATGACCTGCCTCCTATAAGAGGAAAGGCCATGTCAGTGTTGAAAAAATCTGTGACCATCTTTAAGGTCTACACCATTATTAGAGACCACCGGTGAAAACAAGATAACACCTACACAAACACTTGCACTTTATGACGTAAACCTGTTGCTTTCACAGTCCTCATCATGTAAAAACAACAAGATGGAAATCTAACTCACAAAGACATTTGGATCTGCAAGCCGAAGGTGTCAGGTTCGAATCCCAGACTGTATCACAGCAGAGTGCTTTTGAAACCACCCTAATCTACAGAACTATGATGCAGTGTACAATTATGGGATACTTTTATTTACAAAATTATTGATCACATTTTATTATTATTTTCTGACAATTAATATGACAGTAATCTAATCAAATAAAGGTAAGCTAACAATATTCACTTGCATATTGAACAATATTCATTTACCAAAGCAGCAGTGTAAAGTACTTGTTACTAGAAAATTTTTGGCTACTTTGTACTTGTCCCGAATATGAAAAATACAAGTAACTTTTACCCTCTACTCCACTACATTTGAATGGACAATTTCCGTTCTTCATTACATAGTGATTGTGTACAAGTCGGCATTTTATGCAACAATTTGCAATTTCATATGCGGACTGCAGGGTGCCTAAGGCACTGGATGCTATTTATATTAAAATGATTAAATTAGTAATTGCATTAAATTAGATTTTTAAATTAGACACTTCTTTTTTTCTGCCATGAAACATTGTCATGTTATATTTAATTTCTTTATTAGAAAATAAAGCCTAATAAAAGAGTTTCTGGTTTTTCAACATTTTGGTGTTTTTTTTGAGCCTAAATTCAGTACGAGTGAAACACTTACGTTCTTTTACAATTGGATATTTTACAACTTTTACTCAAGTTTTATTGAAATCAGTGACTTTAACTGAAATTTGTACAAAAATGTATGCATACTTTTACTCAAGGATTAATTTCTACAGTAGGTACTCTTTACACTTCTGTTTCGTAGGGGTTTTTATTTTGGCTGTTGGTTTGAACAGACTTAAACATCAACACTGAATCTATAGACTGGTGTTTGTTTGGTAATAGCTCTACATCCATTTACAAGTATTACTTGTAGTACTTTTATTCTGTACTTAATAGACCTTGTACTATACCATTTCCAAAATAAAACACTACAGCTCTTTTATCTTGTCTGATCCAGAGTTGCTGAAGTGGTCGTGTCTTTTTAAGCAAGCCCTGATTTTTATGTACATGTGTGCACTTTTATCCAACAAAGGATAATAAAACACATGGAAAATAAAACACAAAAAAAAAATAAACAAAAAAAAAAAAAAAATCAATGATCGCTAAAACAAACTCTAGAATTAAAAGCAACAATAAAATCAGTATAAAGCAAACAAAAAAAGCTGAAAGAGCATTGACAAAGATCCTGCTGCACAGAAACTTTGAGACTTGTGACTCAGGTAATTCCGTTCGCTCTGACTCCACCGCTAGTCCAACAATAGTTATGTTTGTATCTCTACACAATGAAATCAGAACATTTATAATTTAACAATTACTGGTAACTGGTAATATTGTTATAAAAAAAAAAACAATTAGTCACGCAGCTCTGACTTTGGGTGTGTGTGTGTGTGTTCACCTCACTTTCATGGGTTAAATGCAGAGCACACATTCCAATATGTCCCCTAGCAACCATACTCAGCAAATAAACCGCTCTATGACTCAGTTTGAATAATGTTCTTAAAAAGTCATACGGTGATCTTGAGTCAATCTCTCAATCACGTGACACGCGAGTTCCTGGTGTGAGGTTTTCCACATTAAAAGGCAGCTAACATAAAAGGCATAACAAGACAGTCAGCTAACATGAGAATATGTTCCAATACACGCACAAAATAAGAATAAAAAGTTTTTTAATAAATTACACGCAATAAGAGCTGTCAGCAAAAAAGTGGAATCATTCATAATTGTCTTTAAGAGCTCAAACAAAAAATCTAAATATCTATATGCATGTAGTTTAGAAACTAGGTCCTGATCCAGTTTAAAGCATCAAAATTTTGTTTCTTTATATCAATTATTAATTTAGTATGTCTTCTTCAGCTTGGTCATATCACATCTACAAGGTATGAATTTATAGTGCATACGTTCAAATACATATCTGATTGAATGAAGAAAAAAAGTAAACACGAATCATGATTCATTAAATAAAAAACTAAATTATGACGATTTTTTATAGGACCATATACTTTTTTTTTTTTCAATTTGAAAAAAAAAAAAATCTGCAAAAAAAATGAAAATAACAGTATATATATTATATATATATCGTTATTTTAAAGTACTTTCAATAACAACACATCATGTGTTTCCATTAGTGAACTCGATCCCAAAACCCCCGAATCCCACTGATTGCCCTTGAAAGCAGAAGCTGTTTTTTTGTTCACAGCACACAGCTTTCACATGCCAAAGCATAAAAGCATCAGGTACGAGTCCAAACACACCTGAGCTTTAACATGAGCTTCAGGCGGAGAGGTCGAAAAGGTTTAAAAACCTGGTTCAAATGCTTCAGACCACCACTCATGACTGCGTGCCAATCCCCCTTATTCCAAATCCAGCTTCAAAGAACAGAATTATCTTGACAAACACAAGGGGCTCCTGATACCACAGACCTTTAGTTTCTCACAGTAAGCAGACCTTATGATTAACAGAATAATATAGCAATTACACAATACAGCTATAATACAACCACACACTCATTACCCAGCTCTGATGAAGTGCATCTATTCAATGTACTCCATGATCCTGACATCCACTCTGAAAAGCCCACAGCATGCTGGTTAGCTCCAAGCAATCTCCAAACGTTCTGTGCTGGCCGTCAAAATAAAAGCTCTAGGTCAACTAAATATAAAGACTCATTTAAACCCTGGAGAGAAAGTCACTTAATCGGAGGATAAAAAGTGGTTATCGTGTTGCCAGCCTATTTTTGTCATTCTCTTGTCTCATCTACATAGTCTGTTAGCCATACATGGTGTGTGTGTGTGTGTGTGTGTGTGTGTGTGTGTGTGTGTGTGTGTGTGTGTGCGAGAGAGAGAGATGTCGTCTGCACATCTGCAGTGACCTGACATCATTCTTTCACACACTCCAGATCACACCAAACTTCAGAGTCTTTGAATTTTTTGCTGTCTGTTATTTAAAAAAACTGAACTTGCATAATTAGAATGAGCTCCTGGTTTTGAGTGCAAAGAAAGTTTGTATTTTGTGTGGGTTAGCTAGTAATTGGCAGTGTCTAGTCCAGACGATACAGATTTGGAAGACTGTTGGAATGCACCTTTGACCTGAGTCTGCTATTTTTGGAATGCATTTCATCTGTTAAAGCCCGTCTCTATAACAGCAGAACAACATCTGAAAAGCATGCGTCCTCCTCACACACATGCGCACACTCCCGACACACACATTCATGGAGCCTCACACTCCAGATCACTTACATAACACTTACATTTTTTAAAACATCACTTTTGAAAGAGAAAAAAACTAACCAAAAAACTGAATACAAAAGGAATGCTCAACGACCAACAATCTTTAAATTTTCCTAAAATTTTCGATTAATAACATAGATTTAAGCTATAAAAAGTGTCCAGTTAACAGTTAAACGCTTACAGCCTGAGACTTGTTCTTCCAACTGAACTTTAGTGGACAAAAAAAACAAGCTTTTCTTTATGAATTTCACTGTATGGGTACCAGCCAGTACACCCAGGCATTGTGAAGTTCTAAAATAGTGCATTTCCTAACAACACTGCCACCTAGAGGTCACACTCTTCATTATGTGAATTTGCAATGTGTAGTAAAATTAAAATGAAACAGCCACATTTAGCTTTACACCAATGTGTTTGTTTGACTACAAATGTACGTCCTTTCAGATCAAATCTATTCCAGTCACAAGACCAGAAAATTAAACGAAAAAAAAAAATTATAATAATTCGAAAGGCACATAAAAAAAGCTAAAATAAAGCATCATTGCGGTATTATTCATGACCCAACACTGAATGCACATGTTGTAACAGTCACGAAAAACTCATCTTCATTAACCCGACACAACCCCACCCCCTCCCATTTTTAACAAATGAATGTCCTTTTCAAACTAAATTTATCACTGGCAGTTTTTTTTTTCCATTCCCATCCCACCTCCTCACCTCCATCCAACCGTGCACTAGAACAAGGACTGGCTGGAGCCAGTTATTTGTTTAGTTGGCCAATAGAGTCAGACAAACGGAGAGGCCCATTGGCCGCTCTTCTCATGATGAAGAGCACTGTAGTGCTGATGGCTAACGAAGCCGCTTGGAGTAAAAGCCATGAAGAGACTGTTCTTCAAACTACTTTGCTTGAGCATTTGGGGCCTTTTGGTTATAATCAGAGGTCTTGAAAAAAAAATTGAAACGGTTCAAATATGCATTCACTTTCAGATTAAACAGTACAAAAATTATACGAGTGGACACCAGATATATTCCAACGTTTGTTTGTTTTTTATATGAAACAGGGTTCATTCTCCACTTCTTCTAAGTTTCACTCCGTCTTCCCTCACAGATTTTTAGAAGCCTGAAATGGCATATTTTCTTCAGTCTGGTGTTCCAACCTCAAAGTGGCATCTTTTCTTCAGTCTGGTGTTCTCAAAAAAAAACCTCAAAGAGTGTGAAAAAAAAATCTTGCGTAATGTGAAAAAAAAGTGTGTAAGTGAAAGTTTAATAAGCTAAACATCTTGCTAACCAATTAGAGTCGTGTTTACAAAAGCACAAAGGATTTCGTTTGGTTTAACCACTTGAGCAGTCGTTGGTATAATGGTGAGAATGCAAAAGGAACCATGCGGGTGGCAGTGAGGATGGTAAGAGTTGGGGGTGGAAACCCGGAAAATACTCGGAATGGGCAAACTTAATTGTTCCCTTTACAAATGGATAAATAGGAAACGTCCTCTACAGCAGCTTTTCTATGGAGGCAGGACTGAGTTTCCGCAGAAAAATTCAAAAAGAGTGGATTCCGCGTACTGCTTTAAGCTTCATCCGAAAGGTTTTCATTGTGAAGACTCGGTGCATTGAGCGTTACAGCGTTTGATTCAATTTGGCACAAGTCTCCCACCATGTTTTGCTGGAAACGCATGGAAAATCGATTTAGCTTCTTTTCTTCACACACAACAGGTTTGACGAAACCCCGAAGACACGTCTACGGCTGTTCTCTCACCAAACATCAGCAGAACAAAGACATGGAGCATCCTCTGAAAAGTAGTGGAAATCATTCATCTGCTATGGTTGTAATTGAATGAGCAACCGCAAAGAGGCCACAAAAAAATCCATCTACATTCTCTAGTACCACAGTGAATTCTGGTGAAGTAGTAAACCATTTTAATACCCAAACGTATTTTGAATGGTTTGAGTGATTAAAAAAAAAAAATGTAATAAAAAAAAAAAAAAAAAATCATGATAGTTGGTTCAATATGGATTTTGTCAGTGCGTCGCTTCTGAAATAATTTCTTTATACATGGCCATCTGTTGCGTCAGGACCCAAGCCACTGCTCCAATCTTCTCCCAAGCCTTTTATTGGAGTCTGTCCACCTCCCTTTTGTGTGAAATTGACGAGAATGTCCAGAGGGAGATCATGCATGGTCAAGAATCACTCATGGGTTTCATGTTTTATATTCGTTTTTCAAGATGGCATAAGCTCATCGGCAGAAACAGCATAACCCGGTCAGGGAAAGATAAGACATAAACAGAACTGGTTGATCTAACTTGAAAATTAGACACTTTAGCAGGAAAGAAAATGACAGTTCTGTTTGTTTTAGAAACGCAATCGCACCAAATCACACCTCCAGTGACTCACGTCCAAGACTCTCATACTCCACAATCAGCCCATCCCATTCCCCACTTGGGATTTGTCAGGCAGCGAGAGCACTAAAGCGTGCTCTTCACAACTACAACCAATGCAACGGACACAATCTGGCAGTAGAAAGTTTAATTGCTTCCTGTAAAACAACTGAAGCAGGAACAGGCCAGACAACAGCAAGACTGCATGACTTAAACAAGGCTTCCCATAAAAACAGACTTAAAAATAACAAAACACCACTTCCCTTTGAAAATGTGACCATAAATATTATATACATTAAATAATTATATAAAATGTCACTCTAGAGTTAGACACCATAGTATCTTGCTCAAAAACATTTCAGTAGTGGTTTGCTGGTCCAGGATTCAAACCTGAAAATCTTTGGTCTCAAGTCTTACACTCTAAATATTAGGCCCATTAACCACTGCACCAAAAGATGGACAGATCGAAAACTCTTGTAAACATTACTTGAGGAGGGAACACAAAACAAATGTGTTCTGTGTAGTAGTGAACATTCTCCGGAAGTTTAAGTTGCCTTAGGAACATTTCCTCAAGAAAAATAAAATTGTGGCTAAACATGGAGCTTGACAGGAGACGTGCTGCTTCATTGAATTTTGGGTGGACAGGCCACACTCATGGAAAAAGCATAAAAAAAAACCTTTAGTGGAAAAGTGGAAGAAAAAAAAAAACTTTATAGGAAAGTCCAAAGCATCACAAAAACCACTCTATCCCGACAATCTTACAGCTTTGTTTCAGGCTGATCAAATCAATAGAGCTGAACCTTGACTTACAAGTGATTTACTATACAGATTTTCGGAGATATTCGTCACTCAATCGGTAAATTTTATTTTTGCTGCGAGCAAAGATTTTAAATACGAACTTAAGTAGAGCTATAAAAAGTAAAGCAGAGAAAATTTCAAATGTAATGTGTATCTTGACTGTAATGCATTACAAAAAATAAATATCAAAAAATAACAGTCACCTGCTGTTTTGAGACGAAAGGCCTGTGTTTTCAGTTCTGGTGTCGGTCCGGTAAAGCACACACACAGTGGATGAAACCTCAGCCTGAGAAGAAGAAAAAAAAGAAAATCCTGAATCAAGACATTATTACAACTATTACAACTACAACGAATATTTAGGAATGTGTCGAGCAAGTTCTAAAACACTTACAGAAGTGGTAGTAAGAAGCATCATGTGTAGCACAAATGTGTAGCGCATGTTTACAGAGCAGCGGGTGTAATGTGGCTGATAGGGGAGTGAGCGCGAGATTGCACGATAAAACCTCGTGACATTTGTTGTTTATGTACAGTAGGTGATGAAGGTGAGATCAGTTCTTGGGATGTTCTGATGACATTCAAAACATTTCGATGGCACTTGATCTGGCACTTAATATGTCCAATAAGACTGTAACTCTCCTTGAGCTAAAGCCATAAAGATTTTTTTACTCATGGACATGATGATACATGTTATATATAGTTCGTGTTCAAACATGTAGGACTGAAATCTAACTAGGAACACTATTTTCAGCAGCAGATTAATATAACCTCAAACACAAGCAGATCTCTGCCCTTCTATTATCTGCTTTCTTCATTTCTGGGTCACGTGGAGCTTGAGTTATCTTACAGAAAACTGATAACATATTTTGTAAAAATATCCTTGCAAAAAAAAAAGAAAAATCAATAAATGATCAAAATTGCCAAGTTTGAAACTCTTCCCCTGTGGAGTTAGCGTGGGTTTCCTCTGGGTCTTCCACAGTCCAATAATAAGCAGTCAGGTGAACCAAAGTCTAGAAAATTGGCAATAGGTGTGAGTGGGTGTGTAAATCTGTGTCTCTTTTCTAAATTGCTCCCTTTATTTCTGGGTCACCAGAGGCTGTGGCCCAATCTTAAGATCTCTGGGTCTTAAAACCAAATATACACTTTGTAAAAATATCCATCTTCCTAAAAATAAATAAAGTAATACATTTGATTTATGACTTTTTTGTGTATGAAGTTTGCACGTTTTCGCAAGGGTGTCCTCATGGTTTTCAGTTCAATCCAACAGTCCAAAAACAAGCGTTGGATAGATCGAAGTCTGCAAAATAGTCCATCGGTGTGAGTGAGAGTGTGAATGTGTGTGACCTGCTGTAATTTTTCGAACTACAATCAAGGGGTTTATCCCAACTTAAGGTACAGAATTTCAGATATTTGACTCAAGCTCCCCAAGACCCAGAAATGGAAAAAGCTGTGAAAAATGGAAGGGATGAAAATCCTGGAGACTTTGAGATCATTGTCCCCACCAGACCCTCCGTAGATGTTGTCAGGGGTCACAAGGTCATGAGGTTATGGCAATACCGATGCAGCCTCCCACAGATAATGCAGTGTATTGTGTGGAGATCACTAGGGCTCTACTCTCAGCAGGAAGTTGAGAGCTGTGATAAGTGAGCTTTGGAGGAGAACAGACAGCGGCATTGTGACCCCGCGGGTCACTGTATGCAAACATCAAAGCTGGGCTCCCATTTCCAATCCATCCATGTAATTACAAAGCCTCAGAATAGGGAAACTTGGGAAAACAACAAACCCACGGGCCTGTGCAGATAGGTTAACACTCAGTGCTGTGCTTTTGGACCAGCAACAAAAAACTGATGCAAATTCTTAGCCAACACAATGATGGCCAAGAATAATGTCGAGCGGACATGGGCTTCTAAGTGCTATGTTTCTTGAAACACGGCTCAGTGCACGACCCTGACACCAGAGGAATGCCTGGGAATGAGCTCATTAATTGTCAGCATGGCTTAACAAATCAATGAGCACTGATCAAATTAGGAGAAGTATTGTCTATCGACCACCGCGCTGACCCTGGTCCCCCACTTTCGTTTGTGGAGGAGGAAATGGTAAATGGCTCCCGAGAGGTTCTGTCACGTAGCTGCTTGTCCATCTGTGTCTGGTGTTAAACGGAGGAAGAACGACAGCTTGTTCAAATTCACAAATGCCTTGAGCAGTTCAAAATATACTTATGCTGATAAATACTAGCTCAACTACCATTAAATGAATAATTAAATTCAATTCAATTCAATTTAAGTAAGATAAGAATTTGTTGCCAAGATTTTAGATGTTCGTTTGTTGAAAGGTCTAAAGCTTTAGACTTTCTCTGGTGCTATATAGCGTCTGGCAAGGCCTGAAGCGAAGGAATGTTAAGCAAGTCATCGCAACATGAGACTCTGATAGAGCACCTGATCACAGACTGTTAAAAAAAAAAAAACAACTAAAACACAAATGGACACATTTAAACTACTGTGTGCACAGTGTACCTAAACTTAATGATAAACTTGATGATAGTGTATTACTTATCCTCACAGGCGCATTTACACAAAGCTACAGCCCATGTTAAACTGAGATATCTACACACGCAGATGATGGATGACGGCAAGATATACAGATAGACATTGCTTGTTTCTTTCTGCCTGGTAAGAAAAAAAAGATACCATTTTAAAAAGAAAAAAATTCAATTTTGATATATTATGAAATAATTTTGGTTTTAATGGCTTTTATTTTTGATTAAATTAATTGTTTTCATTTTCGTTACATTTATTGTGATTAATGTTTTACTGAAAGTTATTCGCGGTTTACACATTTTCTTTAACCTTCCACAAAATACAATTTGGAGAAACTTGAAATAGTGCTGCTAAAATGTACATGTATACACAGTTTGCCTGCTGCTCATTTTAATAAACAAAGCAAGCGGGAAAACCATGTTCTTATTTTTTCCCAACCTAAACTGTGCAGCCATTTTCCCCTTCACTAAATCACTCTGTTTGGCATTTTCCCGAACATAAAAACAAAAAGAAAAGACACATTAGAAGGTAGAATCCAAATGTAAATTTAGTTACCTAGGTGAACCTGCCCCATTAGTGAAAACAGAAACCTGAGAGGCCTGTTATGAACTAGGCCTTGCTTAGCGAAGCCGAGCAATGAATCCCAAACAAACAGATAGAGCATGAATGTCTGGCTGAATTATGTTGGATAAGCTCAATTTACTTGTACAAGTTCGAGACAAACATTATAAACAAAAATAGTGTCATACATTGGACAGAAACTCACAAAATGGAAACCCACAAAGGAGAAAATAAATGTAATATATTTACACCTCAGGGAATAAAATATCAAGTCTTTTTTGTCTACATTGTTATTGCACATGAGAACAATTAAATCCTCTCTTCATCATCTTTTTGTTAAACATGGTGAAAATATTTGCTCAAATCTCTATTGTGTCCATCTGTCCGAGGGTCATCAAGGCCGCTCGTTTCTTTTGAGATTAAAAGCAAAAGGATTAAAGACGTTTTACATTAAACTGCTAATTACAACATTACTTGCTGCTAAAATAAAGACGTAAATTTTACTTTAAAAAGTTTAGGCAAAATGTTACAAAGACGTTATTTTATTCATTTTATTTTTAAACCAACATAAACTCGAGGTTGTTCAGTCAAACTTAAGACTCAGAAGCTATTTGGTGGACTTATGGGAAAACAGTCCATGTGCTTTATTCACACAGGCACAAATGGTCTTGAGAAGTGACCAAACAGGGTAAGTGTGAGAATCAGACATAAGACGCTGCAAAGTCATGGGTAGAAAAGGATAGTGTTCCAGAAATGAGCATGTACTTTAAAAAAATAGTAACCAGTTTCTGTGGCCAACAATTACATTTAAGTGCATATCTAACCTCTAATACACTAAAGACCAAAGAGAAGTACAAAAAAATGCAACTAATACTAGCTCCGAAAGCAAACGCATCTGTGAATAACAGAGTCACAAGCTCACATCCTCAGTCAACAAGTAAAAATGAAAGATCTGGTGAAATCCGCCAATTTAATTCAAGCTGTAATTACACAAAGAGTGTGTTGTGTTTCTACATGTGGCTGGTGATAACACCAACGTTGGGGGTTCGCATCTCAGGGAAAGGCTGAAGTTGAATTCATTTTTTTTAACAAATATATATATATATAAAACGAATCTCATTCATTTTAAATATACAGCTTTACTGATTACAAACAATGTGATGATTTGCACTAGGAATTAATCCGTGAAAAAAAAAACATTTATTTCCTTTACAACTTATTCTGTACAACTATTACAAGTTTGTTTTTGTTTGTTTTCATCTCTCAACATGCTAAGCCACACTAAAAAAATATGCATTAAGAAAAGTGATTACAAATGAAAGATTAGAACTAAAATCTGAAGCGTTTATTTGAATACAGGTACTCTGATACCTACAACTTCCTACAACCAAATCTTAATCTCTAATACCTACATAACATCTAGATTCCGCATCTGAACAGTTCATTCCACATACTATACACATTTCACACGCAGAACAATTTGGTATTTACTTTAACTTGGGCTTACGTTCCTTAGACCTGCCCGTTCCTGCCCTATAACTTCAGCTCAGCATTCATTAACACGGCCCTGCACTTCATTCCATTCCATTCAGCACTGAAGCTCCAGAGAAGAGAAGGGGGATGGTTCATTCCCAAACTTATTCCTCCTCACTTCAGCCAGACCCTTAGTGAGACACAGGATGTCTGACATAAAAGTCTATGGCTACTGAACAACTGGTTCTTCTTTTCTTTCTTTCTCTTTCACTAAATGAATCTTTCTTTCTTGCCCTTATAGTGAGGAGATTCATTACTGCATGAGCTTGACATTTGTAAAAGTTCTCAAAGGTCATTCTTTGTAAATCCACACTGCTACTGTGAGGTATGGGAAACAAAGACATTCAAATAAGAGTAAATACAAATGTTTTAAATATTAGTAATAGACGTAATTAAGGAACAACTTTCACAATCATGTTGAAACAAATTCAATCACTCTACACTGGAAAAAACACAAAGATTAAAAGGCTGTGCAAGCTATTATTTGCAAAAAAATGAATGGCATGCTGCTTTCACATTTTGAAGAAAAGGCTTAATGTCATGATGGACAAAAAAAGCTCTGTAAAACAACCGATGCTCTGAGAAAAGTGGGAGACCGTAGGTGTTTTCTTTGCAACAGTGACTAAACCCAACAACATCTTTGCAGTTTGCGCTCGTTGTTTTTGCAACAAGTCACTGCACAAGCCCTTCACAATGTGAAAAAAACAGAAGGCAATTAAATGGCAGAAAATAGAGAAAAAACATAAATGTACTTTGTTTAATATAGATGTTTATACACAATTATTTTTCCTGTATATACCTACACACACAAAAAAATATGCACACATGAACAAAATGTGTCTTGTGCGTGTCTGTCTGTCAGCGTGTGTTGGTATGTGTGTATATATATATATATATATATATATATATATATATATATATATATATATATATACACATTTATTATAATAATTATTACAATTATATATACCTTAAAAATATATACTTATCTACATATACTTAAAAAATATATATTCATACAAATACACACACAAAAACAAAATTGTATTGATGGATGTATCATTATACACAATTAAAAACCCTATTTGTGTATTTACACAATCATAAATAAATATATTGATTTACATAAATAAACAAAGGTCCATGAACAGCATTCTCCACACTGGAATTGTTTGGGAAGGTAAAGGGCTGGATTAGAACAGCAAAGAGTTCTAACCCAGCAGCAAAGTGGAAGTAATTTCCTCTATATAAACAGCCGGCAAGACTAGAGCATTTTTTACAGTGGAGAGAGACATAGGTGACAGTTCCCTCCATTCCCTGCCCCATACGCTGAGCTTTTGATCCCTATGTGCAAAGCTTTCTCAGCAAGGTGCAAATTGGCTTCTGCCATATGTCCACTCTCAATGCACATATTACGTTTCTATAAGGTAACAAAAGCTATTTACTTTAAGCATTAGCTTTTTCTTTCTAAATAATTAATATTCACATTGCAAACAGAAACTAACCAATGCATGTTCATTAAAAATGTATGTAGTATGTGTGTAAATTAGGCTAAATATTTAAAAAAGAAAAAGGTCTAAACATGGTTATTCAAAAGTAGAACTTTGGTTATATTATATACACGCACAATATACGCATCTATATCTATATTATATAAATACACACACATACATTTCTATGTATTTGGAAATAAAGAATAAATTAAACAGTCGTCCCACCTTACATTTAACTATAAATCCGTTCCTCAAAAAAGGAGTGAAATGGAGGGACCTCACATTCTTTAAAATGGTCTTTCATGTGCCACTGGAGAAAGGAGGCTTTAGAAGACTTTCATCTTAAAAAAGTTCTCTCTTTAAACTGAAACTACCTCCGAAAGATGTCGCCTTCCTCCATTCATATCCTCTGACCATAACCTCACAGAGTTGACTCCCTGTAGCTGGGCCAATTTTCCTCTGGATTACCCGCTAACAAAATGTCCCATCGCAAACATAATATGGTCTTTGATCAGGAACTTGCCTGTGCAGTGCAATAAGAAAACGTGTACGAAAGAATTCATATATTGTCTGGCGTTGAAAGAAAGGGTAAACATGCAAGAAATTACATTTCTAAGAGTCATTTGTTTTATAATCTGTAAAGGTTTGCAGAAACTGCAGGCCCCCCTTCTCCTGAGCTCCATAATGTATTTGTGAGGGTTTCTATTTGAAAAGACATAGCAAAAAACGTGCAATTTTGTGATTGAGTGTGCCGTTAGCTATAATAATTAACTGAAATAATAATTTTACAATGAAAAGCTGTGCCGTGTCACACTTTTCACATGCAGTCAATTGTGTACTTGTAGTATGATGTGTCTCATTTACATAAATCAACTATTCAAATCGCAGCATTTCCATGTGCACACCTTCATTGATCTTCAGTTGTGGTCTAGCGTTTGGACCTTCCATACAAGGGTTGCAGGTTTGAACTTTGGTCAGGTAGGTTCTACAACGGAGTGTGCTTGGACCAGACAATGACCTCTGTGTATGCGTGTGTGCGTGTGTGTGTGTGTTTGTAGATCAAAAACAATTTTGATATGGTCCCTGTACATAACTCGCCCACTCACTTTATTTCCAGTGCATAGTTGCACAAAACGTCAATTCACCAACAGTGCATGTCAGAATAAAAGACATGGGTGGCTCACATTGAAGTACATTACTAATTCCTTCATGTCGTCTTAATCTCTCAAAGGAAAACCCACCGCAATAATTATGTCCGGTCAAGTCAAGGACTTGCTCCAAAGAAAATGTTAACCCTTCTCTCACCAGACACAAGCTTTTATTTCCACCAGAAAACCCGTTAACTCCTAGCAAAAATACTCAAAATTGCAAAACATAAAAATAATTATACAAACCTGGTAAATATAACAAACAAGTATAAATTAAAAAAAATCATTAAATGAGACACACTTGAATAATTTAAGAGAATTGCGACACAAAATGGCCTTGCATTTAACACAGGTAACAGCAAAACTTCGAGTTACACTCTCAACAATCCCGAGTTACCAACAAAGAACACCTTAATAATGGCTAACTAAGAAAAGACAAAAAAGTCTGACTTCGTTAACCATTACATGTATAGAGTACTTACCTTGCTTTGTAGCCATTATCGAGAGTCCAACCAACTGAAAACTAGTTTAAATTTAATTCCAAGGTTTTGTTTATACACGTTTCATGGTTAGCGCCTTGTTTTTCCCAGTAACATTGTTTAACCTGGGTAATTGTCCTAAATTCTTAACCTAAACTTGGTAAGAGTTGTGCGTTTACTATATTGCGGGAAAAACAAGCATTTGCGGACCAGTAAATACGGATCATGTTTCGCACGCGCAGAGAAGTGCGTCATAATGCGTAGTTTCTAAACTTGTGTCGAGAGGTTTGTAGAAAGAAGTAAAGAAAGAATTAATTACCTTTCGGGGAGAAGTTTGTTTGTGCGTCTCTCTCCTGTCCTGTCCTCGAGCTCCCTTTGTAAAAGTCCCGGTGAAGTGTTTTCTTTCTGCTCATGCGCAAAAGAGCAACTCGAAACGTGCTGCGCCTGACCCGCGCGCGCGCACAATACGTGTTCCCTGACGCGACGCGTGACGTATCCAAAGTAAGTACACAAAGACAGGTGTTATGCTTAACGCTGCACTGCGTCTTCCAATGCGCTGAAAGTTGTGCACTTGGTGTAGTGTAAATGAAAAATGTATGTCAAGGCGGTATAAAGTCTAATGGTTTCATTAAAACGCAAATCTACATGCAATAACAAATGTCTACTCAAACGTCTCTCTCTCTCTCTCTCTCTCTCTCTCTCTCTCTCTCTCTCTCTCTCTCTCTCTCTCTCTCTCTCTCTCTCCTATTTTCTCTCTGTCCAATACATCTCTCTCTTTTTTTTCTTCACTCTCTCTCCCTCTCTCACACACATACCGAAAGTGATACAAAACCCTGAGGCCTCGAAGACAATGGCTGGCTATCTTGAACTTTACACTTTAACCCATAGTACAATTACAGAACTGGATAGGTTTTACATTTAGATAATTTACATTACTCTAGATCATCCATCTTATCAGTTTATACAGATTATTTGTTCACTATATACAATTTCTTGTTGCTGCACTTTTTGTGTCGTTGCCCACCTTATGTTTTATGTTTGTGCACCCTCCCAACTGTTGTGTGTTCTGTGTGTTTGGACCATGGTTCCAAAAAAACATCTAATTTCACTTCAAATGTCTCTGCTGTTAACAAGACAACAAAAAGCTTCTTTGACTTTGAGAACAGAGCTAGTTCAGACCTGGATGGGCTAATCATTTGGGATGTCACACAATTAAATAAAATCAAAATTGGGTGTAGTCAAAACGGCTAAGCTGCTAATTAGAGATTCGTCGGTGTTCTTCATTACTCAGTTCACACAGTTGTTATTACAAAAGGTGAATGCCCTTGTATAAAACAAGAAAAGGAGTATGCTGACCTCTAGCGGTTTATTGGGATTATCCAGTTTCCATGAGAATACACACACAAACACACAATGAATAAACAGACACCATAAACATAGGCATCCTTCAATGTTTACACTTTCAGACTAACATTCTAACCAATAACATAACAAGTCAAATGAAATGCAAAATGTGAAATGAAATGTCTTCTTGTATAAAAAACGTTTTTTTTTTCTTTTTGATTTTGATCTATGCTTTTATGTTTTAATTTGTGTTAATTTAATGTGTTAATTTCCATAATGTAATATATTGCTAATTTGAATCCAATTGTTTAAATCTCAAGAGAAACTTGTTTTAAAACTGACCGAACCCAGTTGATCAGAAAACACCCTAAACCCTCTGTTGGAAGGCCATGACCTTCTTCTTTTTAACCCTTCTGTCATGAGGCCTTCTAATATAGGTGGCCTTCTACTAGAGGGTGGTGCTGTATTTTTTTGACTACTGTAACTGGTTGTCAGACCCTCGCTTGAGGGAGAGAATGGGGAAAAAAGTGTTTGGGCTGTTACAACGAGTTTATGTCCTTGCCAAAAGACACAGGGTGTGATAGTCTTTCACACGTATATATCAAGAGTGGCCTTCTAATAGAGGTCAGTCAGTCATCTTCTACCGCTTCATCCTTTACAGGGTCGCGGGGAGCTGGCGCCTATCTCAGCGTCTTAGGGCCGGAGGCAGGATACACACTCTGGATTGGTGGCCAACCATTCGCAGAGCGGGACACACAGACAAACACATTCACACACTCACTCATACCTATGTGGTCAATTTTCCAATTCCAATTAGCCTGAAGCGCATGTTTTTGGACTGTGGGAGGAAACCGGAGAACCCGGAGGAAACCCACGCAAGCACGGGGAGAACATGCAAACTCCACACAGAACGGCCCCGGCCGGCCTTGAACTCTTTATGGCTAATTTATTTTAGTCATAAATATTTTTTTTTTTTTCGGGATTTTGACCTACGCATTTATGATTGCCATATTGTAATATCTTACTAATTTGACTCCAATTGTTATAAGATTAAGAGAAACTTTTGACTAAACCTGGTCGACCAGAAAATATTTGTGTTTTTTTTCCCTCTATTTTTCTAGAGGAAAAATATTTAGTCATTTGAAGTCCTTAAAAAAATCAAAACTGTTTAAAAGTGACGACTTGATGTGACCAGACACAGGTTCCTCCGTGAAACCTAAAACAGCTCGTCCCTGGCTAAAACTTTGGATCATGATGACACAGCAGAGATCAGTGGCCGGAGGGGGGCTTCCATTCAGACCCACCCCAGTTCCACAATACTACATTGTAGTTGAGAAACGCAGTCGGTCCATCATCACACTTCTCCGTCGCGGATCGGGCTCGTCTCATTGGTCCATTTCGCCATACTCCCATTTCCGCAACAGTTCCGCCTTCACAACTTAGTTTCCGCGAGAAACACGGAGTTTTATTAACACTATAGGGAAAAAAAGACATTTATAGTACAGCCGCTGCCATGTCGGACCGAGGTTCGTTTGACACTAATGTCGTGACTTTGACTAGATTTCTGCTTGAGGAGGGCAGAAAAGCCAAAGGCACGGGCGAGTTAACGACGCTGCTGAACGCGATGTGCACGGCGGTGAAAGCCATCTCGAGCGCCGTCAGGAAGGCAGGTATCGCGCATCTGTGAGTATGTGGCCGCTGCGAGAAGAATAGACATCAAACTTTTTCTCCACGACATATTTTCACATGTCAAAATGTGTAATGGTCCGTTTAAAATCATGGTTAAAATCATGTAAACTGTGAAGTGTCTGTGCGCGCGCGTTTCATACGGTTATGCAATTTAATCCAGTAAGGTCACGTGAACACGGGGTGTATGAATTGTGAATATTATACTTTTATTGCTATTGAATGCCCCTTTAAACTGTCAAAGCGTGTTGTTTGTGCGCGTGCGTTTCAGAACTGCTAAACCACGTGATCAGGGGTTGTGCGTTATATATGTATTATACATATGAGCATTACGGTATATAAACAACGTAATGTAACTTAGTAGTAAGTTGAAAGCGAGAATATTATGTTTATATAAATGATTAATGGTCAGTTTTTCTACATGCTAATGACTTTGGAACTCTGATGGCAGGTATGGCATTGCTGGGAGCACCAATGTGACAGGTGACCAGGTGAAGAAGCTGGACATTCTCTCCAATGATCTTGTCATTAACATGCTCAAGTCATCGTTCACTTCATGCGTGCTGGTCACTGAGGAACATGAGAGTGCCATTATTGTGGAACCAGATAGACGGGTAAGGCCAGATGCAATACACCCTGTCAGTAGAGGGCAGTGTTGTGTTTGGTTTATCGTGTTTGTTTCTATTTTAGTCAATAATTACTGATCAAACATTTAATTTAATTGATTAATAAACACACACATGAACATTTAAGTGTTTACATGTCTCCCTAGGGGAAGTATGTGGTTTGCTTTGACCCGCTTGATGGTTCATCTAACATCGATTGCCTCGCTTCAATTGGAACGATATTTGCTATCTACCGAAAGGTTTGTGCTATAAGAAATGTTATTCTTTAAGGCCTCTAAATGATCAGTACGTAAACGATGCTTGTGTTGACAGTGCACAGACAGTGAGCCATCCGAGACGGACGCACTGCAGCCCGGTAGAAAGATCGTGGCCGCTGGATATGCTCTTTATGGCAGCGCCACCATGATTGTGCTTTCCACCGGTCAGGGAGTGAATTGTTTCATGTTAGATCCAGTAAGTTGTGCCTTTTTATTATATATTTTTTTGTTTTATTATTTGTGTCTTGCCTTCAGACCCAGAGTTGGTGGGATTGGCGTCCTGATTCCTGTAATTCAGAATGTGAACTTTTTTTGTTGTTTGCCAGTTTATAAAACACGTACATCGGTTTTTACATTTGAACAAATTTTAATTTTATTAAAGAGGTTTCTGCAAAGATTGATTCTACAAAAAGAAATAAAAATGCTACTCTGTTTATAGGCTATTGGGGAGTTCATTCTTGTGGACAGGGATGTTAAAATTAAGAAGAAAGGAAAGATTTACAGTCTGAATGAAGGATATGCTGTGCATTTTGATCCCGCCGTCACCGAATACCTGCAAAAGAAAAAGTTCCCTGAGGTTGAGTATGATTTTATACTTAATGCTATACTTAATGCATTAACATTTACTAACAATTAAATGACTAAAACATCTGACTGAAATGTATAGTACTATTAAATAACATATCATTCATTTAAAACATTCGTATTTACATTTGTCATTAACATATATATATACACACATGTAATTTTTTATGAATACATACAACATTTGAATACTTTCTTCAAAGATTCATGTTCAAGTTGTGTTTTTTTCGCATTAATCAGATTTCAGCAGTGTGTTCCTGTCACAGTTTACCGACACTGGGTTTGTGTGGTGTTGTGTGTAGGACGGCAGTGAGCCTTACGGAGCCCGTTACGTCGGATCTATGGTTGCTGACGTGCATCGCACACTGGTTTACGGAGGAATATTCCTTTATCCTGCAAACGTCAAGAGCCCCAAAGGAAAGGTAAAACTGCTAAATAATTAATCGATTTCATGTGAATTAAAAAATATATGTACTGTACTCAATCTCATTCAAATCAGAACACAAAAAGTGTTGATTTTTGTTTGTTTATCTGTAAGTGTATGTTGTGTTCATTATTTTAAAATACATTCACCTATCCACCCATCCACCTATGATTGTCACGTCTACTTGCATATATATTGAATACATTAACTTTGATTTGTAAACTCCTAAGATGAATGTATAAATGTGGCTTTACTTTGATCTTTGTAGCTTAGGCTGCTGTATGAGTGCAACCCAATGGCCTTCATCATGGAGCAGGCGGGTGGAATGGCCACCACAGGAAGCACAAATGTCCTGGACATCCAGCCTGAGAGCATCCATCAGCGGGTTCCTGTGGTGATGGGTTCCAGCGATGACGTTGAAGAATACATCTCCATCTTTCAAAAACATCATAAATGAAGTCAAATAATAGAAGTTTGAAATAAAACACAGATAACTTTCTAGCACTCCAGAACAGAAGACCAATGTCTGTTACTATACTTTTTAACTTCCTGATTTACTGTGAATGAACGTACAGTATATTTACGTAAATAGTATACAATTTTTGGTTGTGTGTTTTTTATATTATTTTCAGGGATATATGCTTGCTGAATAAAAATTTCAAATGATGTTCCATTCCAAATGAATGACAATGTTGAACTTGAATTTGGTTATTTTTACGTTTTATTTGTCAACATTTGCCAAACAATCGGGTCAAAAGGACTTGAGATATGAGACATTTTGTATTGAGTTCTGTTAAACTACAATTTTAATGTTGATCTTTGTACAAAGAAGTGATGTGTGCAGATATTAGCCTATCAAAGCCAATAAAGTTGGTGCGGTTCACACAACAAAGCTCTGACTGATCATACTTTATTCAGCGTTTTTAATCAGTCATTTTATACACAACAAATACAACAAGCCAAGCTGCCTAGTGAGGAAGCTTTGACCTTTTGTGTAAAGGTCAGTAGGCACACCGGGCCTAGCTGACATTTGAGACTCGTGTTGCTCTTTCCGACCTCGTACATTCTTCCACAATTCACAGACTAGTCGTAGAGCGAATCCGGCAACAGTGAGGAGGTTCATTCATCAAAAAAAAAATTTGAATGTTTCTTCACAATACAAATAATAACAATATATTTGAGTTAAATCAAGAAAAAGTTGGTATTCTAAACTTAATAATCTATTTAGATTAGACGTGTGAGCTAAATATTTTTAAACTTGCAAATTAAATATGAAATTATAGAGTTCCCATCATGAAATTCAGTCAATCAATCTATCTATCTATCTATCTATCTATCTATCTATCTATCTATCTATCTATCTATCTATCTATCTATCCGTCTATCTATCTATCCGTCTATCCATCCATCCATTCATCCAGTTTTAAAAATATATTCTATATAAAGTCCTGCTAACGTTTAAAATAGAATTATCAAATAGAATATTATAATCATAAAAATATAAAGTATTACTAAGTTATAAAATAATTTTATAAACACTACTATTTTGACCTTGGAGCTGGATCCACATTACGAGAAAGAATGAAAATAGGGCTGTGGTTTGTTGGAAAATGTTTGGAAATGCATCAGCCAAACGGCCCAATCTGTTGACTGGAAAGAGTGTGTCTATACCTCTCCTTAAAGAATCTGTCTAAACACTGCATCTTGGGGATTAAAGTTTCAATTAAAGCACCAGAAAACAAATTTGCTGCACTTTCCAACGCTTTAAATCAACCACACGGCCCAATCAACACATTTCCATCCAATGTGAGTGCTCGTAACTTTTTGCTTTAGTTTGAGCAAACGGGACATATTTAAATAAAAATAAACACACATTATTATAGATGGGACTAGTTTAGCCGAATTCAAACATTCAGGCGGGCAGCAGTGACATAAATAACCAAGGCTGCTCCACGACTCGTGACCTTTTAACCCTCGAGTGTGTGGTTTTCCAGCAGTGGACATAAACTCCAACAAAGTGAGATTGCTTTATAAGCCCCACCAGTCACTTGACTTCACTACTGTCACTTGATCTCCTCCACAAATATAACCTTGGCTTTCACACACTCCATGCGTGTGTAGAGAGTCTCTAGTCAGTCCGTCTCTGCCTGCTGAAACACTGTGAAGATGTCGGACCAGTCAGTCTTCGATGTGGACGTGTGGACCCTCACCCGCTTCATCATGGAGACCGGGCGACAGGCGAAAGGTGCCACCGGAGAACTGACACAGCTCATCAATGCCATGCTCACAGCTATCAAAGCCATTTCATCTGCGGTCAGGAAGGCTGGACTGGTTCATCTGTGAGTGTCACGCTGTTTTGTAGAACAGGAACGTGTGGTGAAATGTGCCTAACTGTGCAGCCAGGGCATGGCCGGGCAGGTGAACGTAACCGGTGATGAGCAGAAGAAGCTGGATGTGCTTTCCAATGATCTGATTATCAATATGCTGCAAGCCTCTTACGGCTCCTGCCTGCTGGTGTCAGAGGAGAACAAGGATGCCATCTATGTTCCTGCGGAGAAGAGAGTAGGATGAGCGCACTTCTTCTCAAATCTCATTTTTCTTTATATATACCTTATATATTTCGACTGGTCTGACTGGTTTTGTCACAGGGTAAATACGTGGTCTGCTTTGATCCGCTGGACGGCTCCTCCAACATCGACTGCTTGGCTCCTATTGGAACCATCTTCGCCATCTACAAGCGGGTGAGAAGGGCTGCAGCATGTTTGACTGTGATGGATGTGCATGTGCATTCATGATGTTTTATGATTGAAACAGTTTGACGGGACTATGTCACGTGTGAGATGGTTGTGTTTCATGCTTGCATGTGTTTGTGTTGCTTTTCCGTGCAGGTTGAGGAGGTAACTGGCTGCATTTCAACCTGCTGATGACGCAATTTGGCTAAGCATTGAGTTTAACTTGATTTTTTGATCATTTGCTGCGGTATACATGGTGATGTAAAGACGCTTTGAGAAGACCCTGTAGACTTATAAAGCGCCAAAAAAATAAAATCTAACAAATCATTATAATTATTATCATCATTATTTTTATTATTATTATTATGGGGTGCACACTTACAGTACAGTTACAGTTAGTTGGTGTGTAGAATTGTGAGCATCAATGTGTACTTTATTTACACATATTTTTTATTACACAAACACACACAATAATCACATTTCTTAAATATGTATACTAATATACAATGTACAGTACACAGGATTTATACTAATTACATCCCCAGACTGCAGTTACAAATTTGTGCTGTAGATGGTGCCATTGAGTTTGAATTGTTTATAATTGCTGCTTTATTGTTACTTATTTATAGACTCGTAAGGAAAAGCAGAATTTTTAAAAGATGAATAAAAACGTTTCTGGAACTAAACCAGCCACTCTTTCTGTCGCCGTAACTCCAGGCCTCGGAAGGAGAGCCGCTGGAGACGGACGCGCTGCAGCCGGGCCGTCAGATCGTGTGCGCGGGTTACGCTCTGTACGGCAGCGCCACCCTCGTGGCTCTCAGCACCGGAGCCGGAGTCAACTTCTTCATGCTGGATCCAGTGAGTTCAGTCAGACAGTCGAGGCCTTTGATAACGTATGAAAGCGAGTAACTGTTTAAGCGCCTGCTTATCGTTCTGTTAAAAAAAACCCAACCTTATTAAGTGAATCATTTACTGTAAAGATCACAAGGTCAAAGTACAAAGACGCCAAACACAATATTGTTTTGAACTTATAAACACCGCAGCTGTACACTGTAACTGATCGGTAGATTGATTGGATTAAAATTTTCAACGCTTAATTTAGTTTAACTTATTTTGGACTAAATTCTAATCTTCGAAATGCATTTTCTTTCTTTTTGTTTTCTTTTAATTGACGTTTATTGACTGAATGTGACGTCATTTCCTGTACAGCTGTGCGCTTCGAGATCTCAAGATCATTTTTCTGTCTCAGGCAATTGGTGAATTCATTTTGACGGACCGAAATGTGCAGATCAAGAAAAAGGGGAAGACGTACAGCATCAACGAGGGATATGCCAAGTATTTCGAGCCCGCAGTGAATGAGTATTTAAAGCACAAGAAATACCCTCAGGTTGGTTTCATACTGTGAGAACAAAACAGATAGAGACACACACAATATTGCTTTGTTTTCAAACTTTTCAATGAAAAACCATATAGACCGTATACGGAAGAGCCTGCTTTTTCACCATCCTTTGGCTTATTTGGAAAGTTCAAAATGACAGTATAAAACGCAAGTAGAGATTTCTTTTTTACATTTGACCTTCAGAAGTGTCTGAAGGTCGTCTCAGACTGAAAGTCGTTTTATAATATTGGCACACAGTCATGACAGATGTACAAAAAAATGAATATAGAAATAATAGAGAGGGCCACATGTATCATCTTCATGGGCCAGATTTGGCCCGCGGGCCGCAGGTTGGCCTTCAGTACATTATATTAATGTGTGCTCATAGATGCTCTTAATATATTATTGAGAATCAAAGCCATGATATCGTTTTCAAACACATTGGTCTCTGGAATGAGGTCAAAAAAAGATTTACATATGTCACTTTTTAATATATGTTTTCTTTAGAACCTTTTTTATCCAATATTTTTGTTATGATTTAGATTTTCAGCATTAATAATTGCCTCAACTGAGTCCACGTGATGTATTCATGTAGCTCTCACATCATCTGATCAACACATGTTCAGGACATGTTGTAACAGGATAGGGAAATCTTGCTTAGTTTGCCGGAAGATCAGGAGACTTCCACTGTGTCGTGAACGCTTTGCTGACTAACGCTTGCTGACACGCTTGAATGTTTAATGAAACTTAACTTCGATGCTCAACGTCAGCTGAGATTTACGAACCTTACGGGAAAAGTCTCTCTATCTTTTTGTCTCTCTTTATTTTTGTCTCACTCCCTCTTTATTCTTTCTTGTTCTCTTTCTCTCTCTGTAACTATTTTTCTGTACCTCTCATCTATTTCATTCCCTAAATGTATTTTCCCTCTCAATTCTCCCCTTTTCTCTCTCTTTTTCGGTGTGTCTTTCTCTTGTTCTCTCTTGTTGTGTCTTACATTCTTTCTCTGTCTCTTCATCTTAACATCTGTCTCTCTCCCTCGTTTTCTCCGTCTATTACATTCTTTTCCCCTCCACCTCCTCTTTTTATTTATCTCTGTTTCTTACTCTCTTTGCGTGTTTCTCTCTGTCACTCTGTATGTCTTTCATTCTCAATCTCTATCTCTAGTGTCTTTTTTCTTTCTCTCATTCCATGTCTCTTATATTCTGTCTGTTTCATTATCTCTACTATTATCTCTCCCCTATCATTCTCTCTCTGTCTCTCTTTGTGTCTCTCTCTCATTCTCTCTTTCTCATCTAACATACTCTCATCACATACTCTCTCTCTCTCTCCCTCTTAATGTCTGTGCTCGGCATCAGCTGACGTCTACGTGTCTTAGATGCTGAACAGTCGTGACAAACTTCCTCTGGTGTGAGACTGGTGTTGTTTCCTCCTGTGTTTGTCCTGCTCGTGAGTCTCGTGAGGTTTTAGGATGAGGTGTTTGTGTTTTGTAGGTCAGTCGGTGGTCAGTTAGTGATCAGAGGTGACGTCACACCGTCTTTCTAAGAACACACGGTTGTTTATTCAGGTGTCAGATCAGTTGAAGTCGTCTGCTGGTGATAAAGAGAGACACTTTCAGCGATCTTTTGATAACGGTTGTTTTGCAGAAAAGCGGTTTGTCTTCAGGTGATGACTGTGTGAACTATTGATTTTCTCATGTCTTCACGTCCCTTAGTTAAGGCTAAGATAGACAACCAAATCTAATACTTTTCATCCATTTATCTACACATATCTGTACATATTTATCTACACATGTTTGTTTGTCACTTGTCTTTCTTTTTCTGTTCAGTTACTGAAACACTAGTGAACTTTGCTCTTGTGTTTCCTTGACCTAATGCTTTCAAATGTTCAGCAGTAGCATACATTTAGTAGTACACTTGTCATTTTATTTATACACAGACACTCTTTTTTTATATTTGTGTGTGTCTCTCTGTCCCATAACTTTCTCTTTTTGTGTCTCTCACTTTCTCTGTCTCTCAGTATTTCTCCATCTCTTTTTGTCACTCTGTTTCTCTTTATAATAATAATAATAATATTAATACATTTTATTTAGTGGCGCCTTACTAAGCACTCAAGGACACCTTATAGACAATATACATGTACAAATTGTAAAATCAAATAGTAAAAACAGAGATACACTACTGACATCTAGAGATAAATATGCTAAGATAATAAAATCATGAGTAATATACGGTAAAAAGGTGTGTTTTCGAAGCGACTTAAAATGTACCAGACAAACACATTTGCGTAAATCCAAAGGGAGAGAATTCCACAGTTGTGGGGCAGCATGACTGAACGCTTGTGCACCCATGGTGGTGAGCTTAACACGTGGCACAACGTAGATTTATATTTCTCCCTCTTTCTGTTTGTCTCTCTCACTCTTTCTCTGTTAGTCTTTCTCTGTATTTCTCACTCTTTCTCTTTATATGTTTGTCTATCTCTCTCTCACACAAACACACACACACACACACACACACACACGTACGTACCTGACAAACATTTATGTGATGACGTGTGTATTTCTCAGGATGGCAGTGCCCCATACGGTGCCAGATACGTTGGCTCAATGGTTTCTGATATACACCGTACTATTGCCTATGGCGGCATCTTCATGTATCCAGCCAATGAGAAGAGTCCGAAAGGAAAGGTGAGTTTTTTTTACAGTTTATGAACTGCAAAAACACGACTTTTTAAAGTACAATCTCTAGGCCTCTGGTGTGTTCTATATAAATGACTTTATGGTTTACAGTCAGGTTAGTGAGTTCTAGAGAGTTCTAGAAACATGCGATGAACTGTAGGGATAGGCAAGAATTCTACACGTGAAAACAGTGACCCACATACATTATCTGTTGCTCAAGCCCTTTATGAAGGTAAATGCATATTTACTCGTTTCAGTTTTACTATTGAATGTAGATAAGAACAAAACACATCCGTTTGAATTGAGCTAAACAAAATATTCAATGGGGTCATCCGGGGTGAATGAAATCCTTTATTGATAAGAGAAAGTCAAATACTCTGCTTCATTGATGGGCTTATCAGAAAGCTTCTGTGGCTCTTTTTTTCCTCACGTCTTTCATGTCTCTCCAGCTGCGACTGCTGTATGAGTGTAACCCCATAGCCTTCCTGATCGAGCAGGCCGGAGGTCTCGCCAGCACCGGCACGCAGCGCGTCCTAGATGTCATTCCCGAGACGCTGCACCAGCGAGTGCCGTTCGTGGTGGGCTCGGCAGACGACGTGGAGGAGTACTTGACCTTTGTCAAGAAATATAAAAAATAAAGGCCACATGCTTGAACTGGGAAGAGAACATGGGTTTTGAAATTACAATTATGTTTCATTCAACTGCATCAAATTTAATATAAAAGATCAAACTTATATTAAAGTGATTTATTTTCCCCATTCAGTTCCGCCTGAACACCACCTTAAGTGAGATTTGTTGTGGTGTTTTCTACTGCATTGTTCCAAAGTTCAAGTTCTTTTATAAAAGAATGTTGTTGGAGAGCTGCTACTGTTAATTACATTTACTTGCTGGTTAACTAGTTATGAAAACATCATTTAAAAACGGAAGTGGGTCATCAATAGTCATTTTACATTATCTTTGTGTACTTGCCTTTTCAATACTTGTATTTATGATACTTTCAATTGTATGTAACCATAGCAACAAAAACAATGTCTACTGATAGTATCAATTTCTCAAGAAATTGAATTGGCTGGATTATAATAAAGTATTAATAGCTCCATGTGTAATACCAATTATTAATATTATTCTACGTGAAACCCATTTTTATTATTTTCTGTGAGAATTCTACTTCAGTCCAAAAGAGAAATGGCAGTATATAAAAAAAAAAAACTCTTATTTTTAAGGAACTGAAAAATATAGTGCATCTTACACAATAACAAAGTGATCACCCTTATTGAAGCATGAGGAAAAATTGCAGACATGGAGAAAACAAAAGTAATTCAAATGTGATTCACTTTTAAAAGTTTAATTGGTCATAGTTTAAAAAAAAAAAAAAACATTTAGACAAACAGAGGAGGTATTTACAATACACTGAGGCACAAATCAACTCAGATCGTGGCATAAAAATGACCAAAACAATTGCATGAATTCCCTAAAACTGTCACACAAAAACCTAAAGCTCTGATGTGGTTTTGCTCGCGGTCTGATCATAATCCAGCAGTGCGGCAAAAGTCACTCCGCTTTACACTAGTGGGTTTCAGCGAAGCCCCCAGGCACCCGAGACCCTGACGCAGCCTTCTGGATCCTTCTTGACTACTGGAGGTGTCGGTGCTCAGACCAGAGGATAACTAGCGGCTGTAGCGATGCCACAGTGGTTACGCTTGTCCTTGGCCATGTAGATGTAGCCTTTATCTCCCCAGTTCTCACTCCAGCTGGAAGAAGAGAAAGCATTTGCCCACTCAGTCACAATAAGAGTCCAATCCAGACAGCTCAAGACCCACGTACCTGTTCTTGACAATCCAGAACTTCTTGCCATCGACATCCTCACCATCAAAACCATAGCCGACCACGAGGACGCCATGGTCCAGCTCTTCACTGCTGCACTCCTTCTCAAAGTAGATGCCTAGAGAGATCCAGATTAGAGTCCATACAGCTAGTAGTCTACGATTCATTCCCATGAGGAGCAATTCCAAACATACCGGACTGGTAAAACTGGAACGATTCGTGTCCAGCATCAATAGCCACAGACACTGGACCCACAGCGGCTACGGCTTTCATCAGGGCACGTTCCTTTCCACTGGGAATGTCGACAAAGCCGGTGTCGTTGGCAGCACTGTTCTTGGGATCATAATTACAGGGCTGGTCATCCTGGGAATTAAGAAAAAAAGTAACAGTTACTTAAAAATAATAAATAAATAACAGGAATATGAACAATCGTCAAGAGGACGTACAGTTCCCACGTAGGGGTAAGACTCCTCCGTGTCAAGACCACTGTTGTCCTTGATGTACTGGAAGGCTTGATCCATGAGACCTCCGTTGCAGCCCTCGTTGCCCTCAGGACGGGAACAGTCCACCAGGTTCTGCTCACTGAGAGACACCAACTTGCCCGTTTTCCTGAACATCTGGCCCTCCATGGCGCCGGTGGTGCTGAAAGCCCAGCAGGATCCACACTCACCCTGGAACGTTCAACACTTAAATACAAACCAGCTAAAATAAAATCCAGTGGTTCAAGTTCAATTTCAACCAAACAATGCAATTTCTGAAGAAATGTTGCGTCACGTTAAAAAAACGGTAAGTTCCATCACAAAGCTAAGGATGTTTTCTGAAATAGGACATATTATCCCAAGTTTCTACATTTAATATGTTCACTAATGGGGAAAAAAAGTTGAACAGCATGTTTACGGAAAAAAAAAGTGTTTACAACAATTGGGGAAAAATTTGTGTTTACAACAGGTTTACAACAATTGGGAAAAAACAAACAAACTGAAAACTGGCAAAACAATAAAATAGCTCAAACTCCTTATATTTCTATATTATTCAAAATATATGATTTAAAATTAGTATGATTTAATATATCAATATTATTTATTTACATATCAATGTATTTATTCCTATAACTTCTACATTATTTACTATATTATTTAAATCACCCTTCCCCCACACTTAATATAATAACATCATGCAAGACATGAGAAGTGAAGTGTACCTGGTCTTTCACGGGTGTGACGTATCCCTTCTCTCTCCAGTCCAACTTGTTTGGGGCTTCCAGGAAGTTTGGCTCCATGAACAGGGAGCCCTTGAACCTTCTGTCCTTCTTCTGCCCGAATCCATTCATGATCTGCTTGAACTCATCATGGGTCTGGGAATGAATCAGAACAATGAGTGACGTTCCCACAAACGCAACACAAACCTGTGTCCACTCACCATGTCGCCGTAGTGGTTCATCCCAAGTCTGTACGAGTGTTTGCCCATCGAGTGCTCCAGGTTGTGCAGCTCGATCTTTCTCAAGTTCTTCTCCCAGACCATCCGTCTCCACCCTTCTTCTTTCTGTGTTCACAGAGATAAGGTTAAGACCCCCTGGTTCAAATGTTTACCACTGTCAAACTAGTGGAGAGTCTTACTGCGTGGTAGTTTTTACTGTGCCAGGTCTTCCATTGGTCCCAGTGGTCGTCCAGCTGTTTATCTAAAGTTGGTGCAGCAAACACCGCACTGAGGCAAAACGCGAACACCGCCAAATATACCCTCATGACGAAAACACTGTAAGGAGAGAACAACAACAACACGTCAGATGTTTGCATCGCACTGTGGTAACGACGGAACAAGTCCGGACAGTTTCACACGCACTCATGCTATAGTAATGTCGATTAAATGTTCGAAAAGCTTTGCGGTCCTACAACAACATTGGAGTTGATTTTCTGCAAAGCGTCCGTTTGTTTATATAGGCCTCGGGGTGACGAAGAGAAGACGGTGTTCCCGTCTGTGCGGTCACGGGATCTGAATAGTTCCAGCCCACAGTTCCAGGAAAACAAAACAAAGAGCGAAACCAGGCCACGGAAATCGAAAAAAAAAACCCTATTGGAGTAGTTTAAATCAAACCATTCATAAAAACGGTGCGTTGTAAAGACGAGCTCTGGAAACGATCGATTCGTAGAAGTGGATTCATGGAAGTCATATTAAATGTTCGATTGGCTTTTTTTTTTTTTTTATTTAATGTAAGGTTAAAAGGCAGGCGGTTGAGTAGTAAATACTTGCGTTAAGGCATCTAACGGGATTTCAATATTCAAAGCACAATGAAAACCAACAGGGAGTGAAAAAAGTCGTCGTACTCACCTTGTGTGATTCAGTAGAAAATAATCTGACTCGCAAACGGCCGGCAAGTTTATAACGTATCTGAAGACAAATTCCTCAAATTCTCATTGGACGAGATCGTGGCTATGGATGCGTCGTCACCGCCCCTGATACACGTCATAGCATGTGACCTGTCGGCACGTGACGACGATTGCTCAACGGGAATAAAACAATGATATTGACGAAAACGCAATCACACACAACTCTTAACAATTTGCATTTAAAGCAATTATTTTGACAGTCAGTGCTAGAACAGGTAATAAACATTCAACATTCACACTTCAATTCAATTAAACATTTGACTATTTTTGATCGGTTTCTATCATGATATCATAATGTACATTTATAATTACAATACATGCATATTTAAATGATTCATTAGAGCATGAAATAGTAGCATTTAAATATATGATACTGTGTATTTGAAAAAGAAGAGCACTGTAAGTTTTCAAATTTTGACCCCGTTTCTACTTGTTTGATCCCTTGCACATGAAGCAACCTATTTATACACAAAAGTAAAAAAGTAAAAAAAAAAAAAATGACAGTATTGAATTTTCTATCAGTCTCCGTCTCTAGATCTTATCTGTCTAAACTACAATCTGCAAAAGCATTCCTGCCATTTTACACTTACAGTACGGCTTTCTGAAACTGCATTGAATTGACAGTGAAAAGCATGTTGATTGATGGGCATTTGTGACAGAATTGAAAAACAATATCTTCAGATGTGAAGACCAGGCCGTTATCACTTAAGCTTATCAGTGCCTAAACAATGATCAAGAAGACGGGAGCAAAACACCAGCTCATGTGATTGCCAATTGCAGCAATATCTGAGATTTAAGGTTTGGGCAAAATACACACAATAAACAGATGATAACAAAAGAGAGAAGTGACACTGGATTGCAGATTTCACTCATCGTGTTCTGAGTTACTGCAGGTTTTGTCTTGCTACACTCCCCAGTTTCTCTGAATCTGGCAGATCATGTGACCGATTATTCATCGTCAGCACCTCGTCATTAACGTTTCATTGGGGCGAGTGGTATGTGGAGTTGATTCCATCAGCATTAAAAGCCATTAACCTAGTCAAGCTTTACATTTATTAAGCGTCTGGATAATGTTAGCAAAATTGTTTTCCCTTTACACACACAATTTAGCACATATATATGTATATACAGTATACACATACAGTATATACATATATGTGTGTGTATGTGTGTTATACACATAAATGGTCAACTGGGAATATAAAAAGCTATTTTGTTTACATTTATATATATATAAATATACATTTATACATTTACATTTATATATATATATATATATATATATATATATATATATATATATATATATATATATATATATATATATATATATACTAAAACAGCCTGCAGTTCCAGGAAACAGAATATAAAACAGAAAATATAGCACAGTTGAATAAACAATTTATTATAAAAAAGATGTACACTGTTCAAGGAAGTATTAAGAACACAACATTCATAGACATGCAAACAATTTAAATAGAGAAATAGCATGAGGGTCTTGTGCAAAGACTGTGCAAGTCGTAAATACAGCAGGGTAAACTCCCTCTTATTTACCCTGTTTAAAGTCACATGTAAAAGAGTCTAGATGCCTAGGCTAAACAGAGAAAGAGCTTAATACATACGCCTTAATGACGATATAAAAATGTGCCTTGTGGAATAAGAAAACAGGACGGCCCAGATTCCCTTTTATTCCCTTTTCCATTTTAGGAGAAATAAATGACACAGCACTGAGCTAAAGGCCAAGTCACAAACTGTTTAAAATGACCCAGAGTCACAAACCGTTTAAAAAGAGGATTTCAAACCGTCTTCTAGATCAGCAAGAGCGGCTGTAACAGGAAATCTGCTGCCACCTACCGTTTTGAAGTTGAAAGTGCACTTTAATCTCACTCTCCCACACGGGCGATATTTTACACATCTAATTTCGTTTGTCATTTAACCGCCTGGAAATCTGGAAATTTGTAAGTGTAACTGTTGGGAAATCAACTAGCATGTGGGATTTTGTGCTTCAAACATCTTTGCTGACAAAAAGCCCCGTGAAACGCTTTCCAAGGCGTTCCGTTTGCTCCCAGCAGATGACACACACACACACACACACACACACACACACACACACACACATCCAGTTAGAAACTCAGTGAAGATGGCTCTCTGACCATAGCTGACCATCCAGAAGGCACTCAACAGCTCGAGTTCTGACCAGCACTTAGTGATCAGCCATTCTTCCTTTCCACTGAACACCACTTTCTCACATAAAGTGAAGTCGGACATACAAAAGAGCACAAGCAGGTGAGGAGAAAGCACCCACTTTGGGAGCGTGAGACCTGCGGAGGCACCGTGTCTGTACATTCACAAATCGCACACGACAGGAAATCGACTAAAACACCTAGCGGGAGACGACGGAGCTGATGGAGTTGTACGAGGTGCCGCCTCCGTTACACACCGGGCTGTAGGACTCGGGCGGAGTACCAAAGGGCTCCAGGTTCACCCGGAACACCGGCGCAGCTCGGAGGAGGAAATCCGCCGCATCCCGACGGCCGAGTTCTCGTAGCTTGCTGACCAGAACCCCTACGGTGGACTGGGTGTGCTGGCTCCACTCCTGCAGAAGGATGGAGGTGGGACTGGGCAGGGAAAGCAAGTCCGCGGGTGGAGTCCCGTTAGCGCTATATTTAGCAGCTAGCTCGCTAAGGCCCAGGTTCATGGCCAGCAGGCACCAGTCCTTCCCCAGGGCGTCGGGCGGGTCCAGCAGGCGGCAGAGTTTGCGTCGTGCCAGGTGACCCACCTCCGCCGCGGGCACCACCCCGCCCAGACAGCCTTGTTTGTAGACGTGTGTGCACCCTAAGGCTACGATACTGACGAAGCTTTCCCGGTAGCCGCCCATGGTGTTGGAGAGAGCGTTCTCGCCTCGCGCCTGAGCGCGGAAGAAGTCCCGCGGTTGGTAGAGCATGATGGGTCCGTGGTGTTCCCTCAGCTGCTGAGGGCTTAGATAGTGTCTAGCTGTTAGCAAACCAGGCAACGTTGAGGCTAACAGACCTTCCGCCATGGAGCAGAGCGTGTCTAACAGGCTATAGCAGCGTCCCGGGTCGGCTTCGGGTCCTCGCAGCTGTACTTCCACACCCTGGCCGTGGTTGACCAGAAGAACCAGAGCCTCCACAGCACCCAGTCCGACCCGGGCGCCGCCGCTCCACAACCGCACATCTTCCGTCTCGGTTTCCGGCTTCTGCTGTCGGCTCCAGCGGCACAGGTTGACCTGTAGTTTATGGAAGAGTCCACAAGGGAAGGGCGCCAGGTGCTCAGCGGGGACCAGACGGACGCCGCCGTAAAGCAACGTGTCGTCCCCTTCGATGTCCTCCTCATCCGTCCAGGTGTGCTGAAGGCCTCCTGTCCTTATTAGAGCCGGAATATCAACCATTCCCGGATTGGTCAAATCCCGCGCACAGATGTCCATGGCATCGAGCACCTGAAGAAGTTCGTCGATGTCACTTTCCGACACGAGGTTTTGCAGCTCCTCGTCACGGTAACGGCCTCGGTAGTGGTGGATGGCTTTGGGGGTCTCGATGGAAAGAAGCTTTCCCAGCACATTGCCACACAGCCAGCGAGGATCCAGGAGGACGACGTCCTGCACCGTCTCACTCTGCATGATGTTAATCTAAAGGGGGAAGAGAGGAAGAATTATGATCATTATGATACTAATGCATCGTATTTGTGTGAATATAAGCACCCCCCTGATTTTTCAGGCACAAAATAAAAATTCCCCAAAGTTTAAAATTTCAAGCTAAATACTTCTCTAAAAAATACTTGTTTTTCTACTTTTAACAAACCTAAACTATGTCGTTTTTACTTAAATAACGGATTAAAAAAAAATCTATTCTTGTGACCGGAAGTAGTTGGTAAGTTGTTGGTTGAACTTTCCCATACGTTTGTGTTTTGATTTTCATATGTAGTACATCTCATCTTGTTTTGGCGAACACTTCTGCTTTATCAGACCCGCCGGTTATTAGGACCAAATAAACACATTTACATACGTATATATAATTATATATACACATTATTTTCCCAATTTTCGGCTATTAAAGCATTGTCTGAGTAATAAAAAATGACTAACACTGGTTAAAACAAATGACTAAATCACAAGTGTGTGTATTTGCTAAGTATTTGCTAAGCTCTGTAACAGTAGTGGGCGGTCGAACGGCAGAACAGGCCTCAACCCACAGCAACGCGCAAGCATCAGAAAAGTGTTGTGACAGTGAATTTTTCGAGTAGAGTGGCTATGAGAGATGTGATGTTAATAGCTGGAATGGCTGTAATAACACAGCAGTGTTTGAAAACAAAAAGGTTTAATGATCTGAATCAGTCAGCAACAGCGTATACCACAGATGTGTACCCATCATTTAGATGCATGTCAATAATTCATCGTTTTACACTCTCACGGTCGCCCACACACACCTCTCCCATGGCGTGAAGCTGCAAAGCTAGTTCCCGCAGATCTTCTTCACTAGCTAGAGGGTTGATTTGTTCCTGAACATCCACGATAAATTGTTGCCATGACATGAGCTGATTTGGTCCGTTCAGCTTCCGCCATGAAGGGAGAGTGGACAGCAACTTCTCCGCCAAGTGAGTCATGGGCCTGCAGGTCTGTGAACCAGAGTGTTAATAATTAATACAACGTAATATTAGTATTTTCACATAATAACATTAGTACCAATCGCATAATAATATGCTTTTCTAGATCTAAAAAATAAGTGCAAATTAAACGTTATGATACCTTAATCTGTATTTTGGACTTAAGGTTCACCTTTAATAATCGTCTATTATCTTTTTTTTTTAATGTTATACGTGTCTATTTCCAAATCCTTTGTCACATATAAAAGTCAACATGTTTTACTTTTGAGCCATCATACATTACATTTTGTAAAACAATTGTAGGATTATACGTTTGCATATTATTCTGGAATATATGGTAGTAAATTTAGCACCTAAATGTTTTTTATACAATAAAAAATTAATACAATAAAAACAAAAATGTTTATAGACAGATATACAATTATATAATCAAAGCAGGAGATTCAGTGGGCAGATAGAAAAGAACGTTCCGCAGGCTTGTGTAGGTGTAACAAACAGGAGATGTAGGAGGAGAAACACGTCTTATGATCTATTAGTGATGGCTCTGATTTAATGTGTGTGTGTGTGTGTGTGTGTGTGTGTGTGTGTGTGTGTGTGTGTGTGTAGGTGTGTGTGTGCACTGATTGAGGTGGTTTGAACAATGTGCGCATTCTAGAGGTGCAGAAAGATTTGTTTGTTCTGTAAATAATTTTATTTTCCTTTATTATATATTATACTGTATTGTATTGTATTGTGGTTTAGTATAGTAAATTACATAATTTCTTAAATAGAAAAATAAACAATGTTTATAGTCAACATATTAAATGATTTTCTCATTATTCAAGATCTTAACGTGCAATTTGCTTTACTAATCAGTATTTGGTATGTTTTATTTATCAGCCATTTTTTGCTTGAAAAAAGTTTTAAGTTTGGCTAAAAGAATGTTTCCTCTATTCTTCCTACAGGAAAAGCAGTTCAGGAGTTCTTTGAAATCTGAGGTGAGATCGATCGCTTCAGATAAAAAAGCTTCTACGATCCTCAAACTCAATTGTTATATTCAGGTTCTTTGAATGAAACTCAATCTTAATCGCTATTAAATTGTGAAGTGCATTGCAGACTGATCTTACAGAGATAATGTTGTTCCGAAGCTCTAACAGAAGGTTTCTCAGAAGCTTCATGTCTCTGGAGTTGGAAGCTCCTACATCCATTACAAAAAGCTTCTCAGCAATCTGCAGATCATTCCCAAATCTGACAAAAGCAATGACAGTCGAATTAAAAAAAGAAAATTATTGACTCAATTTAGCTTCAGAATTTCAGTCATTTCAAAATTTTTTATCATGTTTTAGATGATTGAATCCACTAAAAACACAAAAATACTATAAGTTTTGATGGTGTTTGCTCACCTATTTCGAACGTCTCTAAGAAGGGACCGTTCCTTGTCATAGCTGAAGTCTCCTCCGAACGACCGGGGCAGATTCACGATGTCGGCATGTGTGGCCACCAGCACCACACGCAGTGGATTCCGGATCTTTCCTCCGAAAGCTGCGGCCACAAAACAGCATCTCATGTAACAGTTCCTCATGTATTCACATACACATCTTTAACGCCATTTCTTTTGTAATACTGGACAAATATTAACAACTAAGTAGGAAAAATAAATAGAAGAAAATGAAGACAAAACTAGATCATTAGATATTACTGGTATGTCATTAATAAATGATTTTAAACTAAACACAGCATTTTGTTTTTTAAATCTCCCAAAATATTAAAAATGTACATCTTTACATATACATGTTTATTAATAATCAACGGAAAAAAACAAACCAGAACAAAACAAACTTCATGTTAAGACTAAACTTGATATTTTGATGATTGGTGAATATTTAATTAGACTAGAAAAAAGGTCTGGCATTAGTTTTATTATAATTAATTTTAAGCTTCGGTCTGCAGCAGTTTAGTGCAATTTACTTAAATGTATTATATTAAAAATCAAGTTTACTTAATCGCTTTTTATGATTTTATAATTAAAAAAAATACATTTAACTAAATAAAAATAATTACAATAAAACAATTAATATTGAATCAACAATTAAATAATATATAAATTAAATTCATTTACTAAAACAAAATTAACAATTAATAAATACTTAATTATTAAGTCATTTTTTATGAAAAAATCAATCTAAACTGTAATTAGTCTTCTATATGGGCATACACACCAATATTGTCCTCGGGTAACATGAGCGACTTGAGGCAGTTGAGCCAGAAGGTCACCTGGTTGACCTGAGTCTCATACGGCTCTTCCAGGCTAAATAAGACCAGGTGAATTGCCGTGGGGTCATTCGCAGCGAAGTAGTCATAGGAGCAGTAGTAGACGGGATTACCGGAGAACTCCCATATGCTGAAGTCTCCAACACCTATAGAAAGAACAAATGCAAACATTAAAAGCATCCATTGGCGTATACACATTACAGAATAAAAAAAAAAAACTTTTTACCATTTACGTTGCCATTCTGGATGTCGATGGCTCTTGTGGCCGTGTCGTCAGTCGTGGTGAGAGCATTGTGAGCAGGAGTGAAGACCTCCAACACTCCTTTGGTCAGACTGGGCTCAAACATCATACTGCGGCTTCGCACGCTCACGTTCTCACAGCCCGGGTAAAGGTTTGAGATACTGTGAGACACTACACACAAAACACAAGGGAGCAAAAGACAATATACAGACATAATTATAATATAATATATATATATATACTTATGCAAAATCTAATTCATTAACGTACATGTTTGTGACATTTTAAGAGTTTTCTAAAAATCCACCAGAAGGGGGCGCTCTTGGTTCTCGTCCCAATTCTCGTCTAAATACATTTTTTATATATATTTATTTATATAATAATGATTCATTAAAATGTTCTTTTCCCTGCTGTTTGTTAAATGTCAATAATAATTTTAAGAGGCATTATTTTTCAAGAAATGTATTACACATGTTGTGGCAAACTGATCAAAGAAAAAAAAAACTTTTGTTTTGATAATTCCATAAAAGCTCAAAAAAAGTTCTGAAGACACAACAGAACTAGCAGCTTTGATTGAACAAAGACCTGCCGTCGTATTTTCACCAATTTGCAAAAGTGTCTGTCAAACTGTCTTGCACAGGAAATGAAAATTCCTCGCGCAGTCAACACCTTCTGACACTGGGCATCTAAAAAAAACGTTCTCACAGGAACTTGTGCTCGTCTGGTTTGACAGAAAAAGCTGTCACGACCACATCCTTTCAACAGCGTGATTCAACATAGCACAATCAGAGCTCACTTGACGCATTTTTCATGTCCGCAAAGGCAAAAAAAACGTGAGAAATTGTTGTAAACTGACACAAAAACATCCAGAGATCTTGAAAGTGAGCCTTCCTCACCTGCAGGTTTGGAGGTGACTGGTGATGCTGGGTGTCGGACTGGGTTGTTCAACCTGGTCCTCCTTCTCCTAAAGAAACTCCGGAGGATTCCACATTTTAAGGACTCCACCAGCGTGCTCTTGCCTGCACCCGAGTAGCCGAACAGCTTGAGTTTAATCCGGGGTTGGACGGTCTGTGTAGGCCGCAGCTGCTGGATGTAAATACTCTTATGGTTGTCCTGCGAGACCAATCACAAAGGGCATGTAAATGAACGCATCCCAATGGCATTACAAAGTGGCATATGTGGCTGTGACATAATGGCAATGAAAGTTGAATAATGCGACAAAACGGGGGGTCATTTACAGGCCCCCGACATGATGTGATGCTGAATAATAAATGACATGCAAAAATATATCCAATGATCGTCCACATAAAATTGATGTACAAAATCCCATGAGATTGCGACGATAAGGGATTTGCATTCAAATGCATTCAAGTTGTGACTCGGAAATTAAGGATGGAGACCTTTTTCAGTTTAGCCAGCAGCATCGTGACTTGCTCCTGCTGCTCCGCATTTGCAAGATCTTCTGCCGTTTTCCCGTCCTGCAGCAGACAATGACAGTGATAAATGCACCGAAGCCTCAGAACATTACAAGCAACCGGACACAGATGAATGAGTAAATCGAGATTAAAAAAAAAAAAAAAAACATTCATCAGCCTTTCAGTTCCTCTGACAAAACTAGACCAAGCTGTAAAGTGTAAAGAGTGGGAAAAAAACACACAGAGAGAGAGAGAAAGAGAACCCAGTGGAAAAGGAGAAAAATGGTGAGTGGTGTTTGTGGAGTGTTTTGTTATGTTTTATGTGTTGAGCGAAGGCTTTTATCCGGTAGAAATATATTTGTTTTGGATTTATGGCTTAAAAATCCTCATACACAAATTACCCTTATAAGTAATATTATACGTAATATTGCTGGATCAATAAAACATCTGGTTCCATGTGCAAAATGTTTCACATCAAGATACATTACAATGAATATTATTGTATTATTGTATTGTAATATTATTTGGAAATACGTATATCATTATAAAAAAAGAAATATCATAATACAGTACAGTACAAAGTTACCATTAAAGTCTATTTCAGCTTTATACGTTTACATGTTTTAGTAGAGACCTTTAATTCAAAGCATCACATCACAACAACCTTTTCTCTTTTTAGATAATCAAACCCACAACCTTTGGTGGGCAATTAACCCCTCAAAACTATACACAAATATAATAATAATACACTAATACTACATACAAATTAACAGTTTTTTTTTAAACCGCAAACGGTGAACCCAACGTAAAGCCCAGTTCTTCTCCATTACTCCATCAGAAAACACTTTTCCTCATCTTGACAGTGAACAAACAACAACTAGTAAAAATGTGGAAAAATTAAGGCTAGAAACTGCTTTAACAAGCCTAACAGCCCATGGTTGTATGTAAAACACGCTGGAAATCTCAGAGGATTCGGTTCTCTTTCCCTGTAAAGCCCAAGGCAATTTTGCTACGTGGAAATAAATATCTTTACTCAAAATCCACCAGAGTCACAGCCGTCAACTGAAACCATTAAAGATTTAACACCTCGGGACACACGTGCACACCTGGTGCCACAAGCACCACAAAAAACATCTGTGCTTCTCCCACACACACAGACACACACACACACACACACACACACACACACACACACACACACACACACACACACACACACACGTGAAAGAGGATGTGGTGTTGACAGCAGAGGTGTAAAGGCAGCAGTGAGAGCCACAGCTTTGTTTCCTGCTAATGACTCTTATCTACTGCGGCTTGATTAATCTCTCCCTGCTAGAATTAATGAGATTTGATTTGATTTTAAATCTTTGCTGCAGAACACACAATGTTTCCTTGTCGCAATGAATCGCTCATCTCCAGCATCGGTCTATTGTCTGTGTGAGGACGCTTCCTTTTCACGTACTGATTTCTGATGATCTACCGAAAGAGTACAGCAACATAAAATCATCTCGGGTCGGACATGGAGTAAATGACGAGTGCGTTTCATCACACTATGACTTGCTTGTCAGAATCGGTTTAGAACAAATGGGTGGCCGCCACTAAAAAGCTGAAAAACAACTTGCTTTTTTTCAGTTGGTTGTTCGGTGACTGTTCAAAGTTCTATGACAATGTAGATGTGCAATAGAATAGCATAGACTTTACTTTCATTGTATGTCAAACATACATACATACAGTATATACATAATATTGGATGAGCTTTTTTTGTAATAAAAATTATTTAAACCAAAGTAACGTACATTTTTATACAAATTAATTAAGTTATTTATAATGAATACCATTATATGAATAAATTCAGGTAAGATAAAAATACAAACACGCACACACACACACACACGCACGCACGTACGCACGCACGCACGCACGCACACACACACACACACACACAATATGAAACAGACAAATATATAATGAATATAAAACGAAACAAATAAAAACACACTTACACACACAAAATATGAATCAACATAAACATAACACAAAACTTTGTGTTTTCTATGTTGCTACATGTCATGAAACACGAAAAAACAAAAAATAGTAAAACAGAAAACTGGGAAATCATCTGCAGTGCTGCGGAAATCTATAACGTTCCGCATGTAAAAGCCTTTCCGGTCTTGAGCCGCTCATCCATTCACCCTTGGCAATGAATTATGTATCCTGAAAATTCCCATCTGCTGTAACAAGCATTGTGCATCGGCGGCTATGTAATATTAACAGGAGGTGGTGACGAGGTGGAGGCCGAGAGGAGACATGGGGAATTATTGATTAGAAACACGCATTGTTTAAGATAAGTAGAGTGGGGGCTTCTGGGAGGAACGCTGCCCTTCACGCGGAATGTTAATCGTCTGCTCGCACGGTTTCATTAAAGTGTCACTCTGGACAGTGTGATGGTCCCGCGCTGCTCGTACACCCGGGTCGGTGAAGTATCTCTAGAACATGTAAGAACAGGCGAACGAAGTCGGTCCAAGAGCGATTGGGTGTATCAAGGTCTCTGGTCAGTTCTAATTGAGCTTTCAGAGTGAAAAATATCTAAATGGCTTATACCAGGAGGATAGGAAATGCATGTTGTCCTGGAAGACAAATGAACATTCGGCAGAGGAGACAAAATGCGGCGTTGATGAATGTGGGAGGACGCGAGTACAGATTATTGTGGTTAAAAGATAAAAAGACATCAGTGGTTGGTGGTGATCACGGTGGGTTTCAACGCAATCGCAAAATGGCGCACAAAGAAAAATATACAATTTAAAAATGTTAAAATGAATAACAGAAAAAGTGTTAACTCGTTTGAAGATTATGCAGTAAAAATTACTCAAATTCCAAAATCTCACAACCTTGGTATATAACGGCATTACATAAAAAGTGCCAGTAGTTAAAAAAGTATAGTATAGTAAACATACAGACACTTATGCAGGAAATTACCACAAAATGTAATTTTGTGTGAATATTCCATCATCATTTTCTTCATATTCAATACATGTATAATAGTGTATTAACTGTTTTGGTTAAAAATTATAATGTGTAAAACATTTCAGTTGAATCTTCACTTCCTCATTTGTCTTAAACAGTCAGCGGAGATCCGGATATAATCGAATTTTGCCAAAAACAAGAAAATATGACAAGAAACAAACAAAAGAGATGCAATGCTATAGCCGGAAGTAGATCAAAACACTTCGGTGTTCAAGATATGGCCTAATTCCTAAACTGCTAAAAACACTTATATAACATTTGCCCGCTCGGGATGAAACTAGTGAACTTACATTGGTGATGGCCTCAGTGTTCGCTCCAGACATACAGAGGTGACGCACCACCTCCAGACCACCATTACTAGCTGCCAGATGGAGAGATGTTCTTCCAAACTGCAAACAAATACAAATCATCACTTCAAAATGCCTTAATTTCTTCTGAACTGTACAACGCAACTGCTTTTTCCAGTTTCTCACAATTTACTATTAACACAATCATCTTTTTCTGAGCTGTAGTTCCAACAGGAAGTTTGTAAGACGCAACCGACTTTTAAAAAAATAATAATATTGCATATTTTTAACTGATTATTTGAAAATATGTCAAAACAAGAAGACAATTGTAATGTTGCTGTCATATAAATAAAAATCAACAAAAACAAATATTCAAAATGCATTTCACAAGCAAAAAAAAAAAAA
>CM051493.1:1418318-1456386 GCA_028031935.1 Paedocypris micromegethes
AAAAAAAAACAAACATCAGGTACTAACTTTATTAGGAATATCCAGATTAGCTTTAGCGGCACACAGCTGCATGACCACTGGAAGGTTGGCATCCTTGGAGGCGATGTGGAGGGGGGTGTTGCCGTGGCGATCCTGGTGATCAACATAGCAATGGTGGCTGAGAAGACACCTAACCACTTCCACTTGGCATCGCCTCACTGCCAGATGTAGAGCGATGTGACCGTCCTGGAACACACACACACACACACACAAGATGGTTTGGGTTATTACCAATTTGCATGTTCTAGCCTTGGATTGTGTTTATCTGCATTTACCTTATCAGCTGAGTCCATGTCGGCTCCGTGTTCCAGAAGACATTCCACAATGTCCTTGAAGCCACGGGCGGAAGAGGTAAGCAGTGGACTTTCACCCTCACGGTTGCGGGCGTTGACATCACAGCCAGCTTCACACAAGGCTCTAGCCACAGCCGAGTAGCCGTGCCAGGCCGCACAGTGTAACGGCGTCTCCTGCTCCTGTGGAGGTTTGAAAATAGCATTTGGCATTCTGGCCGTAACACTTGGAAATGACCTTCAGCAGAGTCGGTTAACTAAACAATATTAGTCTCTGTCAAAGCTAATTCCAATGATGAATTGCTCTGGTGTCCACTAAAAGCAAGCTGTCTCAACAGAATTGAGAACATGGTGACGTTCAATAATGTCTTCATAAGGCTGAAAATAATAATGCATTTGAAGGAAAAAAAAAATCTTTAATACGGTAGAATGTACTGTAGTTCATATATATTGCAAATAGACTATATACTACTTGTGTCCTGAAATGTATTTTGTTATGTAATTAGATTTAAATGTCTTTGTTCTCAACACATTTATTTAGCAGCACCTAAAATTTAGCTTTTTTTCTTTTATCAAAGTGTGACACTTGTTATTAGCGTGATTCCTAAAATATAAAAGTCTGATTTTTTTTGCAGCATCACTTTTTCTGATTTATTTTTTGGAAATTGTTTTAGTCATTTAAATATTATATGTACGTACACTTACAATGTATGTATGTATGTATGCATGCATGAAGCATACATAGTACACACAACACACACACACATGTGAATAATAGTGAATAATACATACATGGTAAATAATACATACAAACACACAGTTCAATTTTCCAGTCCAGATTCTCCAGGTGTACAAAGACATTGCAAGAGTAGTAAATATAGAAATAATAAAAATAAAGTCAAAAAAGTATAATAAATGTATTAAACTCTAACACATTTATAATGTAATAAAAATATTGTGTATTTAATTGTATTATATTGCAAAACATTGAGTCACATTTTGTACTTGCAAAATTAGGTTCTGATTGTACTTTCAGACACAAAAATATATTTTACAAATACACATTTATTGTGATTCTAATTTGATTCAATTTGAGCAATTGTTTCAACAAAGGGATTTGGAATCTGAGCTCTCACCTCTCCACACATGCACTGTATGTTTATACTGTCAGCGTCTTTACATACACTGCCACATATACAGTAGCTTAAGATTCATTGGGATATTGTTTAATCAGGAAAGTCTCTTAATTGGGCAAAATTTTAAACAATTCCTATCACATAAGTCTAATATAGTACACTTGTTTGGTACATAATTCATTTTCATTTGGACAGAAAATGTGAAAAAGAGTAGAAAGAAGCAGAAGTGGTCTGTGTACTACAGTACAGTCTGTGGACATGAAGCTGTGGTTCATGGATCTATAATCAGAGTCAAGTGTTTACAAATGTTGGAGTTTATTAAGCTTAAACTGCATTTAATTAATAGTTTAATTAACATTTACTGTCTTTACTATGTTTCCATACGAGTGAAAATTGCATATCATCATGATCTGTTCATATCTAAACAAAGGTACTCAAAGGTAATGTAAAATCTTTATGTAAAGGCCTTATGTAAAGGTGGAACCAAAGCTGAGTTTCCAAGTGTGTCGAGAAATTTCGGACAATGAATAGCAACTTGTGAGTATTATCTGTTTTGCAAGGGACCTTGAAATCCTCAGTTGCCCAGAAATGACGTGGTATGCAAATGAAGTAACTCGTGACTTCTTTGTCTGTCTTTAATAAATACTAGTGCTTTCTGAAGAATGCAGGCAGAATTACGATGACAGAGACTCTGAGAACATCTCAGTAAATTAGATTCCAGGTGTTCGGGTTTTGAGGCATTCTTCAGAAATCAGAAAAACTTTGAATCTACCAACTCTGCGCTGAAGTGTTTTATTTCATTTAAGGAGTTTCGGGAAAGGCTAAGATCCATCTAGTAAGCCGCTCGCGGTAGAAAGAGTTATCACCGGATACGCCCGACAACAAAGATAATGAAACTAAATCTAATTTATCTAACCAATTAATTAAAATGAACAGTTTTGCTCTTGCATAAATAACAAAGAGCAAAAAACAACCCTAAATTGAATCAAACCGATTGAATTGAAGTGCCTTTGTTAGTCCCACAGTGGGGAAATTGCATCTTACAACAGCAGAAAAGTGAGAGGAAAAAAAAAATACAATAATAAATACAGTATAACAAAAAAACTCATCATTAACACAAGTTAAACAGAACTTGACCAAAACAAAAGAAAATTGAATATTACTTTTAAATGAAACACCTAAATTGCACGTTGTCTACAATCTACTAGATGGTAAATCTACTTGGTCACAAATTCGTGTGTGTGTTTACTACATACCCTGTCCAACAGGTTGGGATCGGCACGGATGCTGCAAAGGTACTGGACCACATCCACATTCCCGTAGCGCGCTGCCACGTGCAGGGCCGTTTCTCCAGACTGAAGTGGAACGCAAACGTTACTCATAAACAACACGCAGATTTTCGTCTACGATTCAATTTCGAGAAAGCATATTACTGACATGACTAAGCTTAATAATTATCTGAAACAAAACAACCATATGGATCTGTACATTAGATGAGCTTTCAAAACGGCTCTATTGGAAAACCAGTATCAGGCAGTAACAGACATTTGCGAGCTGCATTAAAGAATTTTGCTGATGTTGAATAATGGTTCCATGGAACAAAATGCTGGGTAACCAGAAAAAAAAACATCCTTGTATGCTGAGAACTGACAAAACTAGACCTGAATCAGCTTGCAAAGAGGCTTTCAGCAGTTCAGGCCGAGGGGAATATTTCAGTAACTTAATTTACACCCAGCATGAGGCTGAGGACAGTCGTGTTTGGCACTTCAGAAAGACTTAACGCCGTTTTACTACAAGATTTCACTTGACTGAGTGCACTTCATTTTCTAGTGAGGCTGTCAACAAACATTGCATTCAACTGGACACCCCAGGCCAGAGGGTAACCATGGCAACTGCAACAACACCAAAGGGAAGCACAGAGGTGTGTGAACTCTGCAGGAAAGGTTTACTGGAGGGAGAAATTGTGTTGGACATGGGGAAAGCTTGAACTGAAACTAATCAGTCCACTCCCGGGGTCGAGTATGTGTGTGTGTGTGTGTGTGTGTGGAGATGGAGGTACCTTATCTTGGATGTCCAGAGGGCAATTCTTTTCATGCAGGAATCTCAAGGTCCCCACATGGCCATGTCGGGCGGCGTAGTAGATAGCGCTGGCTCCAGTCTGAGAGAAAATTGCGAGTTGTGTGTATTTGCAGCATGTTTGGTATCGCGAACGATTATCTTCTTCACATTCTACTCTACAAGTATCATGGAATATTCTAGTCTTTGTTCGCCATGACCGGTACTATATTTGGTTTCTTATTGTTGTGTGTCAATAGAATAGAGCACTGCACCTTATCAAGGACTTGAATCTCTGCTCCCTTTTTCATTAGCACATCAATGATCTGGACGTTTCCACAGCCTGCAGCGATCAAAAGTGGAGGGGTTCCGTGCTGTGGTGCAAAAACACGGAAAAAGATGCATTAAAGGTTATATAACTGGCTGTTGGTGCATTTGATGACTGTTCTAACTACTCCAGGAATTCCAAATTAGAACAGGCTTGTAAGTTGAAATGAGCCTGATTTGTTATTTTTTATTCAGAGTACAGAGATTTGGCCAAGAGTGATTACCACTGTTGCTAGAGGAATAGTTCTCACATGAATAAACACACACTAAACGGCAATTTAAAAATGTAAATTTAAAAACTATAAAAATATATAATACGTATAATAACGTTATCTTAGGATTGCTAAATATTAAGTAATAAGTGAAATAAAGTAATAGAACAGCAGCTCGACACTTTCACAAAATCTTTTTTTCTCAAAACTATTTAAAATCCGTTTTGTGGATCCAGTGAACTGCATTCATCTGATATAGCCGCATTCTCGTGCAATTATTACATATCATTATCGTGGTGATAATGATTAACTCACAGAGAGTTTTCCAAAGCGCACGTGAATTCAGCGTATCAGCAGTGACCCTCAGTTAGACGTCACTGGTCTGTAGTCGTAAAACATTCAAACCGTTTCTGGTGCTTTGCTTTCAAAATTATTATCTAAATGATGCCTTTCTTATCACCTTGTTGGGTTGATTAATGTCATAGCTTGTCAGGGAACCCAGCAGATGTTTCAGGCCGGGAACATTGTCATCGTTGATTGCATGAATGATAGCCTTCATCACAAAGGAGTCCTCCTCATCCTTAAAAAAGTGAAAAATAAATTACCGTCTGGATAATATAATTATCCAATTAAAAAACAACACGACAGACCTTATGAATTTTGCACATAAGTTCAAGGTATATTGCAAAATCTCTTCTTGATATAGCACTTAAGTTTTGATGTGATTTTTAATATCTTTTTGATATAGTATTTAATATAGTACATTTCATATTCAGGAAGATATTCTGATGTGAAAAGGGCAAAATTTAATTGATTCTGATACTATTTCCGTTGGCCAATCAGTTCATTTTGAGTTTTCTGTGTCTTATTCCAGACAAAATTCAAAAGACTTTGCTAAAGGCACTTGCAAACCACCTGATAACTGCGACAAAATTTAACACAAACGTTTGCCTTCACTTTGCGTTCACCTGACGTGCAGAAACGTACCTCATGGATTGATCACACAAATTAACTTGCATTTCCAATTCAAAATGTGACATGTTCTAAATTGAAACCCAATAATTTCAACACCTTTTCCAATTTTTGTCAGTGATATTGCTCAATACCTTCCCCGTAAATGTTTATGAATTTAGTGTTAAAGGCCTTGAATTCAATCAAATCCACATTTTCTTTGAGACAGGTCACAAACACTTCACAGACTCTTTTTTATATTTCTTTAATGTTTGAGCAGAATTTCTCAAGCACAATCTGTATTCAAATGTTGAGTATTCAAACTGCTTTTTTTTCAACTTGAAATCTAAAATCTATAGCAAACAAATAAATCTAAAAGCAAAACAGAACAAGCATTTTTCTTTCCTCATTTTATCCAAACGTTCCCTGTTAGAACCAATGGTTTGTCAAACACAAAGTCTAAACCTTCTCTCTTCACTGCTGGTTGGTCCGTCATGAACAAACCGGTTCCAAACAGCTTTTGACACTTCAGACACATTTGCAGCAGAGAACCCAGAGAACCCAAAAAGGAAGCGAGAGTCTGCGTCTAACATTAAAGGATGTGCGGAACACCTGTTTAAAGAAGAATTGTAACTGGAATAGCAATAACACTCACAAGCTTGTTTTCTAAAGGACAAGCATATCCGGTTACAAAGAGCACGCGCTTGAGAAAGCTCTACACAAACTCTACAAACAACAGCTAAGGGCTTTTTCATCTGATATCAGCTTCTCATGTTTACATGATATTTGTGTGACACTGATAGGTGTGTGTGTGTGTGTGTGTGTGTGTGTGTGTGTGTGATGCGTTTTGGATGTCACATTCAACATTTTCATTTTTACAAAAGGAAGTCTCAGATACATAATGAAAACAAATGTAAGCCCTGCGACTGGAAGCTCTTACCAGTGTGTCATCACTTCGTGCCACACTCATGTTGCTTCTCGACAGGAACGACCGGGAGAGTCGGTTACATAAAGAAATGAGACGCACCGATTGCTGGAGAAAGAAAATAAATGCTCAATTCATAATCGCTGAGAGTGATCAAGAATTTACTCCTTTATAATCATTTTGTGCAGTACCTTCCACTTTCTTCTGGCAGCAAACTTTTTGAATTTCTCCATATTAACAGCAGACTCCTTCCGACTCAAAGCCTGCTGCGTATCCTTTGGCTGAGAGTATTAAAAAAAGAGAGTTTTGATGACATAATATAAAACACAATAAGAGTATTGATGCAATTACTTCTGCTGAGAACTAATTTCCAGGTAGACAAGTACAAACCTTGATCCAGGGATGCTGAAGACTGTCCAGGATTGTCATTCTTTTTCTGCAATTAAATGCAAATGTTTATTAGTGGTTCAGCATAACCGCTTGTAAATAACGGACTTTGAGGAAGAACATTTTTAATTACAGAAGCATGTCAACACAAGAAACGAAAATGACCGGTCAAGCGGAAAAGAAATGCAATTATGGTGGAGAAATGAAAATTAAAAACAGGAATAACTATGGTCTCCACCTTTGTGTGCAATGTACCTGGATCTGTGTGTTGACACAACCTACATTCGTGTTAGTTAAGGGAGGCATGACTTGTGGTAAAAGCATTTGTATCTACAAAATGGTGCCGACTTTATTATTATTTAATATTTTAAAGCTGAAAATGGAAAACTTGCTTAAATATACGATTTTACACATGTCAAGCAGGTCATTTTTACTTTGGATCTTTGATCAGCAGACGTGCGATAAAGTCTTTGGCCAGAACACTGGTGTTGCTGAAGAACTCCTCATCAAATTCATAATCCACTGCAGACACGTTCGCAAGCGTCTCCTGCTTATTTTCCCCAAGGAAAGGCGAAGCACCACTAAGCCTTAAGACAGACAGACAGACAGACAGACAGATAGATAGTGGGCAATTGATTATGAAAAAATTTTCCTCAGTACAAAAGCAAAAAAAAGATTTTAAGAGACGGATGAAAATATTATTCAAAGAATATTTTGTTAATCATTCCCACTCCAAATAGCAACATTCCTAAAAATTTTATTTTTTTTAAGAATCTATGATCTAGAGATTATTCATCTAGTGGGAGTATTAGTTAAAAATCAGCAGACTACTCAGAAATTATTATTGCTGGTGATGTAGCCTCGATATAACAATGAATAGTGAGAAACTTATATGTCCATCAGTGTATAATAATATTAAGTGGAGGACAGTTGATGAGTGATCGACTCACATTTCGATGGGTGATAATAAAGGGACGTTGACGTAAGATAAACGCTGCCGGTAAGAAAAACAGACAGCTGATGTATAAAATTACACCAATAAAACCTAACACAGCTTTATGAAATTCAGCAATTGAACTGTAACCGCCGCCATCACTTGTTATGTTCACTAATACACTCTGAATCACTGACACATAAGAATTTGGTTCCCACCAGAAACAGATTCTCCCCAAGGCTCTTATCACAAGCCACAGACAAGTTCCATTGTTTATATAGCTTTGTGGTGTGTTTGCTTCCCTTTCTGATTAACACACACACACACGCACACGCACACGCACACACACACACACACACACACACACACTACTAAAGGAAGTACAACGAGAATGTGCTCAGAAGATACACTAATAACAACTATTTGTCATTTATAAATTGTTTGTTTGTATCTTTTATGTAATGATTCTACGTTCAATAAGTGTTTGTACATAGATGTTCTGATACAGATGTAATAAATGCATCAAAAAACCGAATAGTAAATCAAAGGTAATCAGACTTGATTGGTTTTGTCATATACTACTGGTTTACAGAATTTGATAATGCAATCGTATATTTCGGACCAAAGGCGCATTAATGTCTAGATAGATTCATGTCCATTATTCAATCTTTACACATACTTTTAAATTATTAGTTCATTTTAGAAACCTTTTATTAGGACTTTAGGCCACCTTGTAGTCTGAAAAATACAGTTTTTAAGGTAGTACCTACAATCGATTTAATTTGTAATACTATTCCCTTTTATTGTATAGTTAAAAAAAAAAAAAAAAAACACTACTCACAGAATGTAAGTGATCACACCAATACTCCTAGGATTAGACAGAAAGAAACAGAGGATTACTAGAAGGTAATCGAGCAAACATGAAGGTTGAAATCATTCGATGATGCTGGTTCTCACCACATGTCAGCCTCCAGGCCCAGAGGCTCGTAGTTAACAACTTCTGGAGCTGTAAACACATTTTGCCATTAATTTTTCAAAAACACAAATTCTGAAAGAAATGCAGAAAGTAAAGAAGCCTAATTTTTTTTGCAGCTCAAGTTCCTTGCTTAAATTTAAGCATCACAGATAAACGTGGAAACAAAAGCTATTTCAGAAAAGTGTAGATTCGCTAACAAGAATATATTTTGGTATATTCACACTGTTCACACTGGTAAATGAGTCATGGCTTTGAAGAATGTTTGAGTCAGATGTGATAATGAGGAGTCTACACAACAAGAACTAATTTAGATCCAGTACCTGCACAGAACTGTGGGAAAGCCATCGCTGCTTGACCCTGAGGTTAAAAATTAATCAATAAACGCATGACTGCGTAATAGGCTAATCGGTCCAATACTATTCTGGAACTGTATTGGATTAGTGGCTGGGGTCTTGCTTGAAGCCGCATGTGCTGTATAGGGTATGATATGTGAACCATGGCCTTCATTTGAGTGTGTGTGTGTGTGTGTGTGTGTGTGCGTGCGTGTGTGTGTGAAGTCTGCTGGGTCATCACTGCCTGCAGTCGCACTGGCTACTCATTGTGTAAGGCTGGATGTAATGCCGGCAACGCTTTGAGCTGGGTGTAGTAGGGGAGAATGTGCACGTCTGTGTCTTCTGGAGCTGTTGATTCTGGTTTGTTGATGTAGGTTGTGATTGACCATAGCAGAGCAAACTCTAAATGTACAGAAGATGGTTTGAAACTTTGGTTAAACTTTGGTTTGAGCAGAGGTGAATAAAGAAATCTATCTCTACACCAAGATTAAGAAGATGTCTTTTCTTGGTTTGCTTTAGCTATCGGTATAAACAATTTGAAATTGCTAATGTTTTTTGAAATAATGTAAGAGCATCGTTATGGTGATGAGTTTGGAAGAAACATAAATTTTTAATATATTATATGCTTCACAATGTGACATGCTCATTGCATAACTAAAATGTGTAGAAATTAAAAGAACAAAAAAAATTCTGCTAAAAACGTTTGATGTGCTATTAAAATGCTCTTTGAATTCTCAAAATTCTTGTATTTTTTAATCAATCCTGGAAAAAAAAATAAATCCAAAACAAAAAACAACATGAATTAAAAAAAAAAAAAACATTTAATTCAATGAGTAAATAATTACAGTTGATGTACAACATTATGTTAAATATAATTGTTTAGCTATACACAAACATTTCTCTACGGGATTCAATGAAATGAAATAATATTATCATCATATATTGAATAGAGAAGTTGTGGCAAAGTTGGACTTTCGAATCCCGTTACAACATGTTTCACAACAAATGAAGAGTATTCATTTCAATTTTATAATAACACTTATAAGTAATAATGGAGTTGAGTAGTTAGCAAAAAATTGTGAAAATAAGAACATAAGCCGAGTTGGGTCACAGCGCTATTCCCACAATTCCGTTTTCCTTAAATCATATATTCAACACATTTGAGTTCTAGTTTTGAATTCACTGTCAGTATGAATGCTCCAGCAGTATTCCTCACACATCTTTCCTGCAGCTGGTGTAAAATGACAATCATCCAATTTACATTTGTATATATTTGGTAAATGTAGCTGCTGAAACTAGATTTACTGCATTTCCACCCAGCTATGCACACCTTTACGTTTAGCAGTATGAGAGAATCTGAAAATGATGAGAGCAAAAGAGAATGTGCAGCTAGAAATCACCTTTATAGAAAAAGGACAGGATCACACTGACCTACAAACTCAGGGGTACCAAAGATGTTTTTAAAATCGTTGCCAAAATCAATCTTGTGGGCCAGGCCGAAGTCAATGAGTTTAATGCGTGGATGAGGCACACTCCGGTTCAGCAGCATGATGTTCTCTGGCTGAAAAACAGATAGAAAAAAGTGAGAACTACAGATAGAAGTGAGAACTACTAAAAGGTGCAAAACAAGCACATCTACGAGAGAGAGAAAGAGAGAGAGAAAGAGACATAGAGAGAGAGGGGAGAGAGAGAGAGAGAGAGAGAGAGAGAGAGAGAGAGAGAGAGAGAGAGAGAGAGAGAGAGAGAGAGAGAGAGAGAACATGCCGGAAATGGTGGAAATGCATGGAAATCGCATGCAAAGCTAGAGAAATGCTCTCTAGAAAGCCCAGACTCACTCGAGACTCTCCGTAACAGATCCCTGCTCCAACATTCCATACAAACAATACTTCCTTCAGTGAGCTTTATTCATTCATGACTTAATCTCTTAAAAGCTCTATTGACTTTAAAATATTTAAAAGAAATGCAAAGAAAAGCAAAATGTGCTTCCAGAGAAAATGGGTCTAACCATAGTTGAAATCAACATTAAATATAGATTAAACAGAAAGAAAAACATTAATTATTAAACATTAAACATAGTTCTAATTATTTCCAAGTAACTACTGCATATACATGAAGATAAGCACCACCTTTTTTCTTGGTGTTCTGATTAAAATTCTGGCTAGATACTTTTCTTAATATTTATTTTAACAAATCTAACTTTTCACAAACCTAACCTTACTAATAAATAAAAAATAGAATGTTAAATATAATATCTAAATGTAGTTAATTCAGGTCAATTTGCTATTATTATATCGTAATAATATATTTTAATTTCGCTTGCATGTGAGATATCGTAGCTTAGCCACTGCAAAGGGTTGCCTCCGGAACTAAAATGTAAAATGTATAAATTAAAATTTTAAAGAAAAGAGGACACAACGCAGAAGTGCACCGCTGCAAAAAGACGACATATTTCCATTTAGTTGTGATCGCTCCTGACTTAAAAAATGGAAAAATAGGTGCTTATATTTACGTGCACATTTCAAATATGCGCATATAAGCAACCGCCCCCCTCCAGTTTCCGAGCTTTTAAAAATGGAAAAAAAGAAATTAAAGTGTAAGAAAAAGTTAATGATCATAGATTTGACATAATTACATGTTAAATTATGAGCAATTATGAAAGATCTGACAAATGAGTGGAAAACAAGCGGCAACTGATTTGTTGTGTGTGATCCGCATGATGCTAATCACAGTCTGGCACTAGAGAGAAACAACTAGAACTCTGAGGTACGATACCTTCAAGTCAAAGTGGGCGATCTGTTTGGAGTGTAGGTAGCTGACTCCATCCAAAATCTGCTTGAGGAACTCGGTGGCTTCCTCTTCACTCAGCGATTCTTTGTCCGCCAAAAAGTCAAAGAGTTCTCCACCTGCCACACTGTAGTGGGGACACACACACACACACAAACACACACACACACACACACACACACACACACACACACACACACAATTGGTCTACATCAGTGCTCTTGCAGTGTTTGGTCTACTCAGCTTAGTTCAAGTGTCAACACAACACATTAGTAGTATGTATTTTGCAAGATTTACTGATTTATCCAAAATCTCACTGTAATCTCAACCTGTAACGTGACCTGTAATCTCAACCTGCACATAAAATATGTAACTTTATATGATTGAGCTTAATAACCACATAACTACAAACAACAGGCTGTACATGACCCTCATTGGCAGAGATGACAAATGGCAGAACTGTCAAAACATAGCTGGATTACCAACTCGTGGCTTCTAAAGGAACACCAGCTTCTTTGTGTTTATTGGCAACAAAAGAAAGCTAATAAGTGAGATGCAGATTTATGACAAGATAACCTGTAATAAAGAGTGTTAACAAAAGGAGCTGTGAACACGGCCTACAACAAACTCTGTGATTTCGTCACAAAACAAGACAAAAGAAATACTGTACATAATAAATCAAAGGCAGAAGTTCCTCGTCAACTTGTCACAATCAACAGGTGAATAAAAAGACAAAAGTCGGTTCTTGGAAGAAGAAATGCCATAGAGTAGAATGTAAAAATAGACAAGAAAAGTAATTATTTGATCATCAATAACTGGGATTATAAAAAGGTGTTGAGTGACCAGAAGATGAAACTTGACCTTCAGTTACAAGGTCCGAACTGTGTGCTTGCTTTCTTTAGATTGGATATTTTACACCAGATTTGTCGGTCAGAAAGCAGAAAACGTTTCTTAAACGTTAGAGGGGGGGGGGCAGTAAAATACTGTAAATGATGTCCGTTTGATGAAGTGTGTTTCATATTCTCTACACGCCTCAAGTTAATTCACCACAGCATCACGTGCTTTTCTTCAAGCTCTGTGATAACGAATAAATTACAAGCCTGTATGACTTCAGCATGTATCAAATCAAAACCATTTCAATCGTTTTCATTATAACTGCTATTGGTTTTACACTCTAATGAAGGTCAAACGTGCCCAACACAACAAAATAGGGTTGAAAATATTGTGAAAAATGTTCATGTTTCTGATTGTTGAAACTCAAAATGAAAAATTAAATTAAACTACCGGTACATGAAATTGGCAAAGAAGACGACCACACAAAAGCACTTTACACGCATTGTGTTTTTCAACCAGCCTTCTGTCATTCACATGTCAAGCTAGGAAGCAAAGCTCATTTAAAGCTCAGTAAAACCCGTATGTGCGCTCTACCATCGACCTTTCCAGTGCGTGGTCTGACTTCAGAGGACCATCCATTAACACGAAGGCCGACAAAACGATCCTGTTTATCCTCCAGCTTCAGAGTAGCATTATTCCTTTCACCTAATTTAAATACAAAACCAGCCTGTTAAGATCTTAATCTCTTTTGACCATCCCATTATATGACTTATGAACTACATAATATTATCAACCCTATTTATGCCGCTCTCAATAGAATTATAATTTTTCCAGACTTATCTTAATCATCACTCATAAAAACGCTCCACAACCAGATTCAAAAGTTAATTGAATTCACAATATTTGACCTAATCTAGAATTTTAAATAAAAACAGATGGAAATGATGTTGTTGATGAGTACTTGTGTAGACAGCACAGGCATTTTATGTTGTTGCAGTTGTTTATTTTTATTTTTTTTTTAAACTGTCAGAAACGGAAGAACACGTGCCACAAAACTGGCAAAACTGGTTAATCTACCTAATCAAGGTTTTTTTTTTTCAACAACTATCATCAATATCATCAAGCAATCGCTTTGTTAACAAAAGCTGATGCAACTCAACGTGAGAAGCTCTTGAAAACCGCTTTCGCTTCAAAGCAAAACTGTGGTTTGTAACAAAGGTGGTTAGTAACCTGGTAAACTAGGTTAGTCATCTCAACCTTGAAGTCCAAACCAAAAGACCCAACGCTTTATACATATCTGTTATTGAATTCATCATTCACAATAGTAGAGCAGACTCACAGCTCCAGGATGAGAATGACCTCACTCTTGTTCTCAAACACGTCGTGCAGGGTGATGACATTGGGATGCTGGATGTCCTTCAGGATGCTGACCTCCCTTTCAATGTCATCTTTGGAGACCCCACGACGACTGGACTTGTTTCGTCTCTTCTTGATGAATTTGGCTGCATATTCCACGCCGCTGCTCTTATGACGACATTTCTTTACCAAAGCAAACTGACCACTGCAGAAATAGTGAAACAAAGAACAATATTGTCAGTGTCAATCCAAACGCATGAACTTCATAGAGCATAAACAAGAAATCAAATACAGCAAACCTAAGAAAGCTAGCTAAGTTCAAATACTGATGTTTTTCCATTAAGTCGATCATTTGATTATGATGAAAATATAAGTACATACAAAACAGTGCACAGTACCGTATTTCTCAGACTATGTGGCAATTTAAAATCGTAAAATAAATAATTTTCAGATAAGTGCTTTTTATGTGAAAAAGATTAGAAAATTGACGTTTTATAACAGTGCACCTTATAATCCAGTCATTCCAGTGAGTCATATAGTCCAAAAAATATAGTATATAACCTCTTGTTCAAGTTAAAAACGCTAAGATCAGTGCTAATCAGAGATCAGTTAAAAATGAAGGCTACGATGAGCATAAGAACACAACAGATGGTATATTTTGTTCTGCACTTCATGTTCACTGAATGTGTCATGATTGAAAAAGTTTAACCCATCAGTAAAGAAACATAAAAAAAAGGTTTAGGGGGGTTTCGACCCAGGACGTTTGGCCCCCGGGGCTTTGGACCCGGACGATTGATCCTTAGGACGATTGATCCCTAGGACGATTGGACACTCGGATGGTTAGACCCGAATTTCGTCACGCGGCTTATTAAGAATCATATCTTCGGCCGTGTGAGCTAGACATTTGGGAGGCGGCTCCTTTGCATTTACTCCAGCGAAGAAGCATAACTTTGCCCCGATTTGAGCGCCTTTGTCCCGCAAAGAAGCACTTATAACGGTGGATTGACCGGCGCCGCGGCTTATTAAAATTCATATCTTCATGCCCGTGCAAGCTAGAAATTTGACAGGCATGAGTAAAAACCCATTCGGATCAAAGTTCGTTTTCGCGACGATTTTCATCCACGGGATCGCACGGAATCGGTCCTGATCGGCCCGCGGCGCGCAGCCGCTTTGCTTAAATAGCTTTCCAAATTGCCGATACTTGTTTATCCCATAAGCGTGTGGTGAAATACACAAAGCATGCTAAAGAACAGTCCAAACGTACAACCGCATCAACGTAGTCACCTATTTGAAAGCCATGGCCTATTTGTCTTGTCTTTAAATGTGCATGTGAAAATTAAACAGAAAAATGTGTTAATATATCTCTTGTTGTTTGGACTTTTTTTGCGGCGCCGGTCAATCCACCGTTATAAGTGCTTCTTTGCGGGACAAAGGCGCTCGAATCGGGGCAAAGTTATGCTTCTTCGCTGGAGTAAATGCAAAGGAGCCGCCTCCCAAATGTCTAGCTCACACGGCCGAAGATATGATTCTTAATAAGCCGCGTGACGAAATTCGGTTCTAACCATCCGAGTGTCCAATCGTCCTAGGGATCAATCGTCCTAAGGATCAATCGTCCGGGTCCAAAGCCCCGGGGGCCAAACGTCCTGGGTCGAAAAGTCTGGTCACCAAAAAAAAACCCCATAAATAAAGAAAAATAAATATTCCATTTTCAATATTGACAACAAAATGCACAACAATTATCTTGCACTCCCACGCTATCATTTTCTCCCACGCTTACACAAAAAAACATTTCATATGATGAATTAAAAAACAAGATGCTCAAAATATTACAAGCCTTTTACATAGAACACAAAAATAACACTTAAAGAACATTGGCCGCAGACATGTCTCAACATTCTACTTGAGAAGGTATTTCCAACTCCGGCTGCATTAGTCACAACATGCACTCTGATCTTCTGCCAGAAACCAACAGTAACCAAGCAGAAAGGTCACAAACTGTCACGACTGGCAAGAGAAAAAAACAGACCCAATTTCCCAAAAAACACATGAATATCTATCGGAAAGATTGATTTAAAATGACCAGATGTATTGCTTTAGCAGAGGAACGTTTCCCTGTTCATAACAATGCTTATTAGTGTTATTTCTGACATGGTGTTTGTTATGACAAATGACTCCCGGCTATTGCTGAGACATCAGATTAGAACGCAAGCAGGTTTAACAGGCCACTTAAAGTGCCAAACACGGAGCACACAGAGAGAAATATCCTAATACAATGTGTGTATATCTATATCTATCTTTCTATATATATTTCTCTATATCTATCTGTGAATATCTCTATTCATCTACATACATAACAGATACATGTGTGTATATATTCGTATATATGCGTGCATGCCAATGTATACTATATATATATATATATATATATATATATATATATATATATATAGTACATTCCTCACACACTTTTATCTCTCTCGCACAAACACACATACACATATATATACATATAGATAGATAGATAGATAGACAGACAGACAGACAGACAGACAAGAGACGTCAATATAATGATAAAAATACATTTATATTTTATAATCATGATCCTGTGAACTATTTGCTCTTTAAAAATGTGGTGGTTTAACAGCTGGGAAAATTCTGTCCAGGGAAATGACAAATGATGGAAAGAAAAGCCAAATAAAACCACGAAGGAAAAAGTCTTTGGGACGGGGCTTTCTGATGCAAATACCCGACACAGGGCTCCTATTCTTCACTACACCACCTTTTGTCACTCAGGCACCAATTTGGCTCCACGGCATTAAGAGACAGTAGTTTACGTGTTATCTAGCGGTAAAAGATTCTCTCACAGTGTTGCTGGGGAACGTTACAGAGATATAGAGCAATAGCTGGAATTGGAAACTAGAGTAATATGTGCTCACCCTCCAAACCATGTTTTACTTTTAAACAAAGATTAAAGATAAAGGTTTTAATGAGTTTTGATGAAATGACAGACGTGGTGGTAATTTGAAAAAATTGCAATTATTTTGCCAAAAAGCCCCTGATTTACATAAACCGTAGAACTATGATGAAATGTTAGGATCTTAAACCGTGAGTTTTTCAGCGGCTGATCAGTGTGTCAAAAATAGTTCTTATATTTACATATATAACATGGAAATGATCTACTACATTAAAAATGTATTAATAATCCTAGTGAGTAGCTTCAGACATGTGGCTGGACAATACCACTTTCCTACTAAAAACCTTACTTTACGATTAAGATTCACACAATGATTTACTCAAATTTCACCTGCTTGCCCACTTGCTTTGGTTTCTGTTAAGATGTTTTCTGGCATCACATTCTCTCAGACATTGAGTGAGTTGTGTAGAAGTCGGATAAATCGAGCCGACACACGTTTCATGCTTTATACGTTTCTCGACTCGGCCCTACCAAAGGTGGGACATAAACCCTGAATTGGTGACCAACCATTTGTAGAGTGGGACACACTGACACACACTTTTAATGCCAACTATTATACAATTAATCATTTTGCGCATAGAACAATTTTTCTAGTTCTGCCCAGTTTGTATCAGCATTCAGGCGTTTCATCAGCACTTTAGTCAGAGAGTTCGCTCTGTGCGAGGAGGGCATCAGTGTCAGTTTGCATAGCAGTGCTCAGGGCAGGGCAATGGGAGAGAAGGGGGTCCGTGTCCGCCAGAAAGAACCACAGCAAACAACATCACACACAGCCCCGGCAACTATCCCACAAAAGAGACGGCATGTCTGTGTCTTTATACGAGTTCCCAGGTCAGAGCTGCTCCTCTCTGCTGTGGACGGCAGACGGAGCAAACGTGTCTATCAAGAGCTCACAGGCCGCTTGTGTTCCTAAAACCATGAGTGCCATGGTGATGAAACTCCCTGGTGATTGCTGTGGCACAGAATGTCAGTGTTAAAAACAGGGGAAAAAAAAAAAAAAAAATCACACAAAAAACAGTGGGAGTGTCTTTGAGCAAAACACTGACCCCCTGACACCACAGCTTATTGCTGCCCACTGCTCCGGGTTTGTGTGTGTTCACTTCTGTGTGTAACGTCACTGGATGGATTCAATGCAGAGCAGACATTTTCCTCACGGAGGAACTTTGACGCCGCACCTGTTTTTAAGCAATTTGAGCAACAATTACGGCGCAACAATTTCATTGTGCAAAAAAGAAAAAAAAAAAACAAATCTTTGGGAGTTTTCGATCAGATGAATTCATAATTCCGTCATAATTTTCACTTTTAATCAGCAGCAAGAGACACACACGATTCCCCCACTAAAGTGTTCTGATAAAAAGCGGTTGTTGTGTTCACCTCCAAGGCTTGTGGCCTAATTTTTATTAAATTTTTTTTTTATTTTATTCAGTTTTTTATTTATTTTGTGCTCATATTAAGCGGACGTTTGGCCCAAATAATTGAATGACAAAAGGCTTATGTAATAGATTATTTATGTATTACTTTTCAAACACAAAAGTATTACGTTAACATTTCACTAAATGTCGTACCACGTATATGTATGTGACAACATTTTTTTTATTTAAATTAATTGGTTATTATTCATAATAAACCAAAAAATATATCCATAAAGTGTATTCTTTTACACTCTTAGAAGAAACATCTACACCAGATATGTGAACCCTTTGTGTGAAGAGCAGGCCAATCAATCCCATCGACATACTGATGAACTTCTCTTCCACTCAGCAGAGAGCTCAATCCACTGGCTCATGAAATTGGTCCAAGAAATTGGCCTTTATATTGTATGGCTTTTAAGAATGGGATGTCAAATATAATGGCTTTTTCCTAAAACCCACCAGGACAGTGAAAGCAGATAATATGTCAGAAGAACAGTTCTAAAACACAAAGAAAAATGGACACATTAATGTGCTGGACACACTGATTTTGTTGTTCTTTGTTATGTCTTTGTATACAGACTTCCGACTTTTGGAGTGAAACATGAGCTGGGTTGGGGAGGAGGGTTTGAGGAAGGGATGTGAACTGCTTCTGTTTCCCTTTTCTCCCTTTGTGTCCAGCTTTCTGTGTATCACTCAACCATCAGACCAGGCAATATTGCTCTTTCAAGCCAACGTGATCTTTTCTAGAAGTCAAATGAGTGGGACTGCTAACTGAAAAGCATTTTGCTAAATAGATCGGGTGGTACATGCAGTGGTGTAAATAGTACCTGAAAAACCGAATGGAGTAAAAGTATGGATACCATACTGTAAAAATTACTCCATTACAAGTTACAAGTAACCAATTTCGAAGTCGTAAAGTATACAATTTTAAAAGAGCTTAAGTATTTTACTCGTACTGAAATTAGGCTAAAAAAAACACCAAGAGATGTAAAAAACAAACTCCATGAGGTTTTATTTCCTCAATGTTCCTCAAAAATACCTCAATGTTTTAAAATGGAGGGTCAAAATAGATAAAAGGAACAAAAGTCAGTCTCAGTCACTCAAACGTGCAAATAAAAGAACAATCGCTAATTCATGTTTTTAAGCTCATAAATAGCATCCAGTACCTTCATCATCTTGCAGATGGTGTCTGCCCAAGAAATCAGCCACTATAGAAAATTATTCTGACTTGTCACGCACAATCACAATGTAACGAGTATCAGTAAGCGTCTATTCAAATGTAGTGGAGTAAAAAGTACAGATACTCATTGAAAAATGTATTGAAGTAGAGAGTAAAAGTTGCTTTCTATTCTTTATACTCAATACAAATTCAAAGGATACATTTAAATACTTAAGTAACAAAAGTTAATTTCCTTTAAAAGTATTTTTAAAGACACAAAACCACCAAAACCACAAACGTCCATCATAGTTTTTCTCCATCCGTTTTCCTGAACTGTCATGATAGTAAAATTCAATTTCTGACCCAACAAAGCCCCAAATGCAAAAGGTGTGTCTCTGCACAGGACACTGTATTTGTTTGAAGTGGTCTTTTAGAACGCCTGTGTGTGTGCTTTTAGAATTGCGAGCTTATGAACAAAACAAAAAAAACAACTCATGAATACAGTAACTTACAGTTTCTGCAATAGTGAACACATTCACACAAACCAATCTCAGGTGTGCTTATTGCAGTGCATTGACTTATCACATATCTAAAAAATGTTTGAAAGGCAAAACAAACAAATAAGTAAATAACAAAACAACTGATTTACTTAATTACTATGATGAGGTAAGTGTGCACCAATCTCCAGTAGTAAAGTTGGTGAACGAATGAATGGTGGGCTTGATCGTGGGCATGTTTCAGTGTTGTCCTTTTGTCACCGGTAACCTATGGCATGTTTTGTGCTCTTTCTTTCTTTTGATGCGTTTTATTCCAGTGACCCTTTCTTCTTTGGCTGAACACCAGTCCAGGTTGCCATTAGAATTCAGAGAACCTTTGTTGAGCCGCACACTCATTATGCAGCATTTCAACTGTGAGATCCACAGAGAAGCATCTACTATTGCTGACCAAGAGAATGTACAATCACTAATATTATATTGGTCTTTTAATTTATTAAACATAACACACCATTTCTAATTAAATGTTAGACTGAGCGACGTCAAAGTAGTTATTTTTAATAGCAAAAAATTTTAATATACAGTTCTAATTTGACTAATAGCACATTTAAAATCCAAAAATGTACAAATTGACTATGAACCTTGTTGGAGAATTGGAAAAAATTGTTTCATTGTTTTTCAAAAAAAAAAAAAAGATTTTGAAAGACGTTTTAATACTGGTGCCCTAATTTGCCATTATATAATAAAATATTTTACAATCAATGTGTTTGTCCGGCATATATATATAAAAAAAAAAAACTCACTGTAAATGATAGGGATCTGGCAACATTGTTATTTGTAGGCTAACTCTCCTGTATTTATGGGCTGTAATCATTTATAAAATTTGACATCACAACAGACCTAGAAAGGATGTAGGGGACACTAGACTGGACACTAGACTTCTGCAGAACATAAGAGAGCTATATTCCATGACCTTGAACCATCGGCAATTCAAAGACTGACATTTTCTCAGGTAATAAAGTGCTTTGGTGAGAAATCATCTGTGAGTCTTGAACCAATGACCTTTGACCCTTTGGCTCAGCCACGGTGCTGAACGCTGAAACACTAGACGGTCACTTTACACTCAGAACAACAGATTCATGCGGATTCCTTAACCACGCACTATTCATTTGCAAAAACCCAAGAAAATCAAAGAAAATCAAGAAAAATCAACTAATTGAGTGAGGGATACTGATATTATTCTAGCTCAGGGAACATGTTCGCACTCTAAAAGAAAAGCATTTTCACTTTGCACCAGATTTAACACCATTTCCGTTTGCAATAGCGGCAAAGGGAAGAAAAGCGTCTCTAGGGCCTCAGTGAGTATGTGCGAGTTGAAAAACCCAATCATTGTGTTATTCCTTGTAGACGAATGTAAATTTGACCATATGTCTACATATTTACACCCCTGGAATGCATATTTACCATACATAATCTGCAAAAAATATGATTCTATATACCCACAATTTGCTACAGGAGCAATACAATAATGTTTCAGTAAAAGCAAAACAACAACATCTTCATTAACACCAGTGTACATTTCAATTTGGCCTTTGGCTCCGTCTGATAATAACTACTCTGTATAATCACGCTGCCTGGGCTTTTGACCCCTGCGAGTTTTGTGACAAAGCGTCTTTTGTCCCGGGCCACCGCTGGCTCATCGGCCGGTTCGGTGGGGTGCCCGACTGTTTAGCAGAACACCAGCCCCCAGACAGTTTTCAACAACCCCCATATTATTACACCAAAATAGCCCTGCGATAAGAGCTGTTAATAATCTAAGCTGGTCTGATCCATAAACAACCCTGAAAGCACTACAGTACTGGGATTACCATACATTTTATCTCACCGTTTATTGAAAGCTCTGCACTTTTGAACTTTTTGGCGAGGGGGACCCTGTGGGAATATGGCTCTTTTTCAGCTCTCCTGGCTTTTCTTACACATACTGAGCTTCAGTCCCAGCAGCTCTTTCATGAGGAATGCTTTGAAATGTTTTGGAAATTTTGAAATCTAGACACTTCAAGATCCTTATATTGGAAAATAAAGATAAAAGTTATGTCCTGGCCAATTCAAAGACAGATCTATGGTCCTTTCTAAAAGGGAAGACATCAAGATTGTTACGGTTTTATGATAGAAGGAAATCCAGTCTCAAAACCTTTGAAATCAGTCAAAAGTTATTTTTAATAATTTGTATGAAGTATGTATAAATGTATAAAAAAATAACATATATTTGTTCTTGTTATTCAAGTTTCTCCTGTTCACTATGGAAAATCACATTCAATTTTCCAACAGACCAAACTATTTTTTCCATAAAAGTTTAAAATTGCTTGTGGAAAGACAAGCACATTAATATATGAATTGTGTATATATTAAAAAAAATGTCTTCCAAGACAGTCTTCCATTAATTGTTTTTCCAAACTACAGCAACTCCTGGGCCTGACGGCGAGAGACACGCCCTGAATGGATCCCCGGCCAATCACAAAGCAAGACATACAGTACACATTCACACTTTCACTCACAACTTTGTACAGTATTTCCTTCCTTTTTGGTTCCTGAAAACAAATAAAACCTAAATATAAAAAGAGTTAGACTGTGCTTCATATCCGTTCCTTCTTCCCATGTGATCAACACCAACAAAAAAAAAAACTTAAAATTCGAATCACTTCACCACACTAATGGTTTTTGGGAATTATGAAAAATCTCATTGCATTCTTACTTTACAGTTACTCAAAACAAGCATGTCTCTTAGTCATATTAGATTAGATTAGTCATATGTGCCTAATGGCAACAGTGGGCACACATCTATATATCTTCTTAACACAAAAAAGCCCATTTAGATGTGCATAATTCCAATTGATAATTTTGATATGTGAGTCACACAGCTTCATTAGTGAGAAATAAAGGTGGGTGGACAGTTAAGAGGGACGAGAGCCCACTAATCTTTAGCACCCAAACTGCGCGTTATGCAATACCTCTTAAGTGTCGTGGTGCCACACAGACGTAACCAAGGAAACAGAGCCGTGGACAGAATAAAGCTGACACACTGGGGTTTGAGATGGGAATCACAGACGTCTCGAAGCCTCAAGAAGAAGAAGCTGGTCAGCAAATCTAATACTAGTCAGTACACTTCCTCACACAGGAACTAGATTTTCTATGATGGAAACGACTTGGTGAAGTGAACACAGTTTGAAAAGCAGAACAATCATTTCTATAAACTTCCCACGTGATTTGTCAACAAGCTTATGTAATTCTCTAACATGGAAATGACAAAGAACAACACTTCACACACACAAAACAATTACCGTATTTTTCAGACGACTGTATTTTCAGAATACATATAAGGTGCATTGGTATAAGGCGCACCATTAATAAACGTCTGTTTCTTAATAGCTTTTCACAAATAATGTACTGGATTAGAAAACATATGAAGCAAAACAAAAAAAAAGTCATTCTCTCTAGACAGATAAGTTGTAGCACGAAAACAAACAAACAAACAAACAAACAAACACGTGTTTTCATTCATGCTCCACAATTCCATTTTATTCTCCCCTCAACAAGAGTTTGAAGATTTTTGTGATATAAGATTAGAAATGAACTATGTGTTTGCCATTATGTTAGTAACAAACTAACAGACCTTGGTATTTCAAACTTGTATATTTTAAATAATTGTTAATTTTGTCTGCTCTCTTCTTCTCATCTGTGTTACGTAATACTACGCGAAAAGCTGGAATGGATTTGCAAGTCTGAAAAATATGGTAGCTAGGCTAAATGCCAAATTGTCAACCAACATTTTTTTTTTTTATTTACATCTAGTTATTTAAAAAAAACGGCAGGTTCAAATGACAGTTTGACACTAAGACCTATTCGTCATACAAAACATCCAGAACACAACCAAAGGGAGAAAATTATAGGCAAAAACCATGAAGTGTTGTTATGCACGACTTGTAAAACTAAACTGGCACCAAAGAGGCATTTTGTTGGAAAAACATCACGGCTTTAATGATCAAGATGATAAAACAGTAGATCATTGAAAGTCTTTACATGAGAGGAAGTGAAGAATCAACGATTTTTAACAATTTGTCAGTTTTGTTAGTTCATGTAGCCGCATACACAGCAAGCAGTGACAGTATTATTTGGTTTAATATCATGCTCGTGTAGTCGTGTACTGAATTTCTTTGAATAAAATCAAGGGTGTAAACAGAGTAATAAATCATTGTGTTTTAAACTCTCTACGTGGAAGGCAAAGAAAGTGGGTTTCATCACCAAACAGCTAAATATTTCTGCACATTTGAAACTTATTGTAACATTTTAATCACTTTAATTCACACAATTGGATCCATTTTTGCCAAGATGCCAGGCATCTCATTAATGAAAATGTTTAAATGTTAATTAAAGGCTAAACGTTCTTGTTTATTGCATGACAGAGAAGGAAAGTGTGTGCAATGAATATTATGGAGAGACGCTTCCACAAAAAAAAAAAACCTGTGAAGATACAGAAAATTTGAATAAAACCAGACAAATTGTATAAATATGTAGGTACATATTGTTTTAAATACATTTAAATGTGCATGTGTGTGTGTGTGTGTGAGAGAGTGTGTGAGAGAGAGAGTGAGAGGGTGTGTGTGCATGAAATGTATAAAATGTGTGTTGTATGAGAAAGTATATTGGATTAGCAATTAAAATCTGGTCGGGCTAAACATGAAAAGAAATCTGGATCCAGTCGATATATATAATATGTACAAAGAATTATGAATAAAGATGCAATCGTTTAAATAATACATTTAGTATTAAAATGAGCTGTGTTACATCAGCACAATGTACCAAAAGATTAAAATAGAATATTCTAATTTGAACAAAAAAAAACACAACAACAACAGATTAAAAAGTGAAAACATTTCGCACTAAAACAAATCATAAAATCTTAAAGAAACACACACACACACACACACACACACACACACACACACACACACACACACACACACACACACACACACACATATATAAAATCAGATATATCAGCGTAAGAAATAATGGGGTTAGTTTAGCAGAAGCAAGTGAAACCGACATCAGAACCACATGGACAACGATGAACTTTGTTTGTGTTTGTTCAGACTGCAAACACATCATTAATCACTTTTAGCCTGGACATCGGTTTATCAGGTATAAACTCAAAGATTCTCTCTTTCAGCTTCAACGTCATCTGAAGTGGCAAGCCAGGGCAACCCCCTCTCTAAGCCGCACCAGTACTCATTTACAGAGTTGAACTTTAGCGCAAAGCTAATGGCTGCCTTCAGTCACACACAAACTTTAAACAAACAAGCCGAAAGCTAATAATAATGTAAAAAGTTTCAATGCTGCAAAAACATTACTGCGCACATCAAGCATGTGAGCACATGTGAGCAAACTCAACACAGTGTTTCCAGAATGTCAAAGACAATTATATATGTTTATAAAAATCACTTTAGTTGGATGGATGGATGGATAGATAGATAAAACTTTTTTTGCCCCACTAATGAGAAATGTTAATAAATTATAGCATCAAACTTACTACGTATGCAAAAGGAGTGAGGTGCATAATTTTATTCATCTACACTACTGTTCAAAAGTTTGGGGTCACATAGACAATGTTGTGTGTTTCGTGAAAAGGAACAATTTATTATTTATATAAGAACAAGGATACGCTGTCGAGTTTCACATGGAATTTTGACCATTTTGTTTGATTGGCCCCACAAATGTGATGCTCCTGATTCTCAATCTGCTGAAACCTGCTTTTCTTTAAAAAATAAGGCATGTATATTGAAATTGCAACTTTATTTACAATTTTTACATTTTGTGTGAACAGTGAATATGAAGCTCTAAAGAGGCTGAGCAAGGTTACAGAAAATACTTCCCCTGTCCTGGTCTTCCATTTGATTTGCCATAATTTGTAATACGTGACCCAGAGCATCAACCTTGCACACAAAAAAATATGCATTAAAAGATGATTAATTAAAATAAAAACAATATGTGAAATTTAATGATAGCCTTGTCTGATTAAGAAACATCACGTGCTCATTCAGCACTTGCTTTCTGTTTCCACATGTGGTTTATTATTCATCTGAAGTGTGTGAGAAAGCTTCAATTTAGCCTTCAGTCCTCCCGATGCTGCTAAAACACAAGCTTTACTGGGTAATTTAATCAAAACGACGTAACCAATCCACTGTCAGATTCATTTGCCGTCTCCTGTGAGCATGAAAGACTTTTTCCTCACTGTGTCTCACACACCGTCAATCAAAACTCATTTAGGAAAGTGAATCTAATAGTGGACGACCCACAGACGACGGAGTCAAACTGATAGCTGTGTCTGGAAAGACCCCCAAAAAAAAAAAAAAGAAACAGAGAGTTCCCATAGCAACCCTGGGGAGGAGACCTGGAATCCAGCATGGATCTTATCTTCCTAATGTCCTAATGTAGACAGAAACTGACATTCACCTGGTTTCGATGCTCAACGCTAAATGTCAAAACATACATGTTGTTGAAACACATGACATGGTGGATTACTATGTGGTACAGAAGACTAAAAACAGCAACAACTAAAAACAAATAAGTGGTTTAAGTAAAAAAAAATGACTTAAAATTTTGACCAGGCTCTTGATTTGGGAAGGAAAAAAAAAAATAAATAAAATAAATAAAAAAAAATTCACAGCCTGTACATGTTACCTGTACAGAAAGACAGGTTAAAAAAGGAGCAAAAAGATGAAAACAATGCAAAGAAAATCATACAAGATAAAAAAAGCACTTGATATCAAACACAGAGTCTGAATTCCTTCCACAGCATCACTTTGCCAGTATCTTAGCAACAGCTTTAACCGTGTTAGCGCCTTGAGATCTGTGTAAAGAATTCCAAACAAATGTTCACACAAATCTGACAGTGAATATTGACCAAATGTGATGGAGAGAATGTCTCTTCGCACCTCTCACACAAAATCATTTGCTTTAAAGAATCATCATGAGAATAACGAAAAGAATTGACACTGGATTTTAATCGGAAGCTGTTTTCCGACCTGGTCCTTCTGTGGATTTATGCATAATTCCAGGCGTGGATGAATGAGGATGTGTTGACTGTGCAAATAAAGTTGTTTAACAGATAATCCCAAAGTTTCCATGCATTTCGGGATTGTTCATTCGTGTGTAAAAGCATCCGAGCAATTAGGCCTTCAAGAAAAGCTTCGACTAGGTTACTATGCAAACATATTTGTGTATAAACACTTGCCAATGCAGGTCACTCGCCATGACGCACAACCTCCCTATCATTCTCCTGCTGACCAGTGCCACCTAGAAAGGTGTATTTACAAGCGACTGTATGAATATGCCACTTCTTATATAACCGACATTAACAGAAAAAGAAAATTGCCGTGTTGTATCAGTTGCTCACAAAGCCTCTGCATTGGCACTTATTAACACTGCGGTCAGATGTGGTCAGTTTAACCTTTGGACTATCCAGGAAGTCCTTTTCAAATTCATGGTGTGGGTATTGAGCCAAATTAATTCAGAGTGATTAAAAAGCCGTATGGAGAAAAAAAAACAACAAAGAGAGGACGGAAGGGGAAAAGTGTTACAACTGCTTTACGGGTTCAGACTAATACGGCACGGCAGGATGGTGCCATGACCCTACTGGCACGCTTGCCCGCCAAAACCCTTGATCTTATACATTCTCTCCTCCACAGACCGGAACAGGCTTCAGTAGAGACGACTTTACCCGCCTTAGTCTTTCACTAAATCAATCAAAAAGTCCTTGGAAAACTTTAGCTACATGTGCATCTTAAACCAGGAAAATGGTTACAACTCCCTGTCCCACAAATGTACTTACAGAAAGCATGTAATTTCATAAAGCTTAGCTGTCGTGCAAATAGAGTTGACTTTATTTGGCCAAATTATTAAGTCCCATGATGTTTTTTTTTTTTAAGTTAAAGACTGCATTCTATTACATAAGGTTAATGCTGTCACTTTGTACATTGTATACTTATTTAAGACAAAATACCCCTTATTGGAGGTCTATAAGTAGCCATTTAAAGTTTGCGAGTGTGTCCACCACACTTGAGTTCAAGATATGAAATGTTAAAAACTGAGCACTATTTTTGTTTAAAAAATGACGGACACGGTAAACACATGAATTTCGAATGCGTAAAAATGTTTATTTATTTTTTGTTATTAGATGAACTTTGTAAGAAACTGTGGTGCTTTGTTGTAAAATCATTACTGTTGCTTTAAGGGGCGTGTTCAACTTGCTCTTTGTAGTGCGCTAAGTAGTAAAGCTGTCACAAGCTCTTCAGTGCTAGTTCTTTATTCATCACCGGACATACCCAATGTTATAGAAATATAACAACTTCTGTGTTTGCCGTGTTTGTGTGTGCGTGTGCGTGTGTGTGTGTGTGTGTGTGTGTGTGCGTGTGTGTGCGTGTGTTTTGAACAATAATGGTAATTTTGATTATTTTGTTTTATGTATAGTATGTCTAATCTTAAATCCACACACACGGATCATGCCGCTTAATAGAGAAGGTCAGCTACGCATTTGGAACAAAATGATCCCAATGAGCCTTGATTAAGCAGAACTAATGTAAAGAAAAAAATGTGACGCAAGTAAAACGAATGATTATTATAAAGATAAATGCCCCTTTTAACACTTTTTGGGGTTCAGCAATGTGGTAGCCATCTTTAATTCCACCAGTTTGGCTTTGGTGATGTGTTGATCCTTGAAACTGAAACTGCTTGTGATTCTCAAGGAATCTCATTAGCATCTCGGCCTGGGTAACAAGTTCTCCAAAGCTTGCTCTTCAGGCATTGCAGTGAAGCAATGAATAAAAAGATGAACTCCTCCCATTACACACACACACACACACACACACACAGTCAGAGCTGACAGACATAAAGAAGAACCAATTAGTGACTGGACATACTGGGAGCAGCCGAGCTTATAGTCAGGGTGAGAGTCTAAATGTCAGGGAAGCACACAGATAAACTGACATGGACAATAAAACACATTTTAACTGACTTATCTGGACGTTTAGCTTCAATACTGAAGCTAAAAATCATAGTTTTGAGAGAAAATAAAACTCAGTCTCATGCATTTCTCAAATCCCAGTCATGAGAAATGCATATGTGCTGTTGCTCAAAGGTTGTTCAATTACGTATAACCAGGGATTGAGACTCAAGTCAAACCATGAGAAGTTGTAACACAGTTAAGACTGGAATTGACCACTGTGGCTAGAAGGTGTTATTCGGGTTTATCCGGCTAATGCCAATCAAAGTGTGTACAGGAGACCATGAAGAACTTGGTTATTTTCCTATAGAATGCCTCGTCTGTCTTTTGAGCTATAAATCCAGTCGACAGTGCAATGTTTCAGCTACTCTTAAGTGGACCACCCGGAGCAGTTCCCATCAGAGGAATAAAGAAGCATCCTCACTTAAGGGCTTCCATGGGTCAGAGCTCACAGGGCCCATTAACACAGCTCCAGTCTTTAAAGATAAGCTGAAATAGTTACGATTACAATAAACCAGGCAAGACGACTGCTAAAGATGACTTTGCTTGGTTTTCATTTCGTGGTCTTGTTTTTTTTTTAAGGAATGACGACATGATCTTATACGCACACTGTAATTGGACATGACATGGAAAATATGTGGTTTGTGGTCCAGATATTTGATTTCAGACCAAGTCCCAGGCGCATTTAACGGACTGATAAATGATGTGACGTACACCAACAATACGTCACTGAGATCTCAAGGCCAGATGATAAAATTCAAATATTTAGTCTCGTCGAATAACGTTAGGTGAGAGTTCATTAACGTGAAAATATCAACTCTGGAAATTGATTTCAGAAATGTAAAGCAGAGACCAGCATTGTGTATTTTACAAGTTGATAAAACCCACAAATAAAAACATGCATCGTTTATGTAAATTTAAAGATCTAAAGATCACCTAAGAGATCAATTAGAACTTGACCAGACTGCATTGGAAAATCAATACTAATGAATATAGATAAGATATTGATCTCTGCAAGAGAGAAAGTGAATACAAGAGAGAAATTAATACGGCCTCTTTGCATCTTTCCAAAAGCAGATTAAATCAGCAGTAACGAAACTAGACGACTTTCGGACACATGCAGTGTGTTTATTCATACGACAGACGCTGACAGACAGAAATTGTAAAAACTGTAATATTCAGATTTCCTTCCATGCCTACGTCTATAGAATAATTCTACACATGCTCTGGTTACATGTGCTCCAACTCTTTTTCTCTTTAAATCAAACCAGTCCAAATCCCGGCAACCCACACAGGGAGCGGACTCATCTATATGCGTGTACGATCTTTAGCCCACGCACACAACAGTCAATGGGAATCTACCAAACTCCATTATCACAAGAAGCAGATCAAAAGAACATCTCCTAACAAACCAAAATCAATTATGCACACCCATCCGATTTGAACAAAGTGGTCCGAAACTGAACGATTCAATCAAGGCTGTTCTCAGTAAACCGGACAGTGTCACATGTGCTTACTTACTGACAAAACACAAGCTTCTCTGAGTAATATAAATGTGAAACATTTTTGTTCATTATCAATCCATCCATCCATCCATTCATTCATCAGCTTTAATACATTTTGAAACATGTAATGTAAAGTGTACAATTTTAATTATTATTTGTATCATTAGTTTTATTATCATGTGCATTTTCAACATAATTTGTGCCACAGATTAATCGCTACAACCTACTTATTTTTCTACAAACATTTTTCAACTTATTGTGTCAAGTTTTCTTATTTAGTTCTTTTATAGAAGTATTTCCATAAGTATTTTTTTATGCAGCAGAGCACAAATAATAATTTAGGGGTGAATAAAGTTCCTTCCTTTCTAACGAGCTGTAAATAGTTATAAATACCCATCTCTCCATCTATCTATTTATCAGTCTGTCCGTCCATCATATTTCATTTCACTTCAATGTCCATCACTAATCTATTTAACCGGGCGAAAAAAAACTGTCCATCAAGTCTGCGCAGAGCAGGCTACTGCAATTTGTCTTGATTAACCTGTCAATCTGGGTTAACAGAAGTGAAACTGCCATAAAACAGAGCCATACATCCACCCGAAACATATTATTCAATAGTGAACAACCACTCGCAACCCACTACACCAGCCATCCCTCACTGTCCAGGACCGAGGTGACACAAAGCCACCCGCCTAGGACTCGGGTCAAATGTGCCCACCTATTCCTGGGCAACAGCCCTGAAACATAATCATTCAAAATAAAAACAGTCTGTACCTAGTGATGTTGTAAAAAAATCAGCACACTCAAGCACCAAAGTGGACGTTTTAACGCGAATAATGCTCGAAAGATAAGGCGCAGATAAGGCAATCAGGTTAACAGCTGCTTCCAACGGGCATTCAAAGCATTTCACCTACAAAACCTGAAACGACATTAAAGAGATTCCGCGTCACATACCTGCCGAGCTCGTCTCCAATCTCATAATAATCCTCCACATTCTCCTGGTTGAACACAGTCATGGTGCTCCCGGGCGCTTCCAGTTCTCCCGAACAGCCCGAATCAGAAGCCCATCGCTGTCAGCTTGAAGACCCACTCATAGTCGTTCTGCCGAGAAAGAGAGAGAGAGAGAGAAGAGGCGCGTGGGGCAAATGCGCGTGTCAGAAACGCTCGCGTCGCGCGTGAATCGTGCCGCGCCGCTGCTCTTCTCTCACCCAGATCGAACTCAAACTGTCGCGGCGCGGTCAGGCGCCTTTCAGCGGTGGGTGGAACCAGCGCGCGCTACAAAGGCGAAGGTAACACAGCTTGGCGTTGCCAGAGAAACTACGCATTCGCAATTCATGCATTTACTCGCCGCGTCAGTAAACACACTAACCAGTCGGCGATTGTGCAAGCTTGAATAAAACCCCCATGTTAAATTCAACAATATCGCGCGTTTGTCACTGCTCGCTCCAGTTTGGTGTGTGTGTGTGTGTGTGTGTGTGTGTGTGTGTTTTTTTTTCAAACCCGGAACACGCGAATTTCAATACGAGCTTGTACAAGTTCCGTACTTTCATGCCGCCATGGCTGTCACTGTCCAGGGAGCAGGTGAAGTCCGACGCTGCTCCTCACCTTCCGCGAGAAACATGGAAGTGTTGTGTTGTCTTCATGTAACAATGTGTATGGCGTGGAGCTCCCGGTGAAAATACTACAGCACTCGCGCTCTCCGCCAGAGGGTGACGCTGTTGAGTCAGATGAACACACCTGAGTCCAGTGATATTTACTTATGCATTAGTTTAACGGAATCAGATTAGTTTAACTTTAAAACAACGCGTAATACGTTACAACATCACAATTGCATCATCTAACGTGACGGGGTGAAATATGCGCTTATAACATCTTCAATTCACACGTAAACAGTATGCTATAGATTATATGCATTCATTTGATGTCACGTACTTTTCACGATTTCTTGATAATTACGGTAAGTATCATTTCATTATTACGTTGAACATGTTTTCATTATGATAATTGTGTCCCAAGCTTGAAACAATGATTAAAAATGTAATTTGGAACAGCCACGTTAAATTAGCATACATTATCCTAATATTCCAAATTATATAAATGGTTGAAAGTTCTAACGGAAATTGGACAAAGCAAGTATAGATAGCATGACTGTAGGTTACAGGAACTATTACTGTTTTTGTGAAGTGTATTGTGTGTCGTTTGGGTATATTGACAGCGATGTGTCAAGAGCGCCACCGTGTGTGAAATATGGTAACTTTTTATTTCAAATCACGTTGGGCGAAAATTAAAGTTTTTTTGTTCTATGAGAAAAATAAAAACGTCTTTTGTCGTTTATGAGTTAGTTCTCGTTTTCTTAGGACACTTTAAAACAATTTTTTCTGTATATACTTGAAACACACACACACACACACACACACACACACACACACACACACACACACACACACACACTATATATTATATAATATGTATAGATTTTTTTTTACATTCTGAAATTCAAAAACCAAGCTTGTTTGTGTTAACAGCTGTATTAAGTATTCAATTATTTTCATTGTGCTGATAGTTTTACTTCCAAACATATTCAAGTTTGTTGTGACAGAGAAATACCGCCAGGTACAACATAATTCAGTGCGCGTTCAGCCGTCATCTGCAAGGTCACTGGCCACCATAAATCACCAGTGTTTTCACAGCTGTTCACACACATTTATGCTCTCCTACAAACACACACGTGCAAGTGCATAACACAAATATAAGCATGGGGACACACGTTCAGTCATTCTAGAAACACCATATGAGCTCCCTTGAGTCAGACTTTGCCTTATTGATTCAAAGTTCCATCCAAAAACACCAGTGTAGACATACCGACTTTAACTCACACACCCACCAATCAGATACATTAAATCTATTTAAAAACCAGTCTTATTGGTCATCCTGTTGAAGACACCGGCATTTTGATGATTTTTACATAACTGAAAAATACATTTACGATTATAAAAAGCATCTTAACCGTGATCAGCCGCAGGCTTCGGTGCAGGAAGAATTTTACTTTCACATAAATTTTTTTTTTTTTTTTTTTTTTTACAGTTTACAGTTTACATTTACAGTTACTGTAGCACTGCCATATCAACTTCACTCTGGTAAGACTACCCAAAGCACAATACTTTTTTCCACAAACAGCAGCAACTAATCAACTCCATTCCTAAAAACAGCAGCAACTACCCAACTCCTTTCCAACAACAGCAGCAACACATAAAAATAACCTTAAACGTATTAACTTGATAACCTTCAAAAATGAACATACTAACAAAAACACAAACATTTCACTTGCAAATTTTTGAACAAGTGAAACAAACAAATCACCCTCTTCTATCTATGCTCCTCTATGGGTGATGTGGATGTTCTCTCTTTCTTTAGCAACAATTCAATCACTGTGTTGTATACAGATTATCTATGCGCTTAGTATAATCACAAACGCCTTTTAATTGTTATTAAAAACTAATGCTGTAGTCAAACTTGCCTTGATCAATCAATGGGACTGAATATGGCGGTATTAACCAAGGCTCAAATCTGATTGGTTGAAGAAAAAGTGACATCTTGTCAAATTAAGCCACTTTATAAGCTCTAGAGAGTTAAAATACTTAAATACGCACGCGCACACACACACACACACACACACACACACACACACACAACACACACACACACACACACCGACACACACACTCACACAAAAAGTCTGATCTAAAGTTCATGGAATGAGCTTTACACACAGATTTCAAATCAAGAAGGACAGCCCAGCACCACTTTACTTTCAAATTCAGTGAACTGAAATGAAACGGAGGAAATTGGACATTTTTTTAGCTAAAGGCCTCTGGTGCAGAAGGCCAATCTTAATTTTCAAAGCTTCTTTTTCAGCAGACTGAGCCAGATAAAGTCCCGGAGATGGAAGTGCTCAGCAGAGGTGTAGGAAAATTCTTTTTCTTCACCCCTGTGGTGTTCCTGTCACGGGATAATGTGTCGCTTCGTGCTCTCCTCACGTCCACACACAGACCTCACAAAATCTGACCAGTTCGTGTGAAGACTAGGAATATTATTAATCAAGCGTCTAAATGTACTAATGTCGTCTGAATTCATATGACATGAAAACATCAGCATCAAGCGTCTACAGCCAGGCTAAAGCCACAAGGCCGTGGTGGATTAGAGCAGCCACAGTTCAGCGAGCTCTCCCCCGGAACCCTCCTGTATCTAATTAACTTCATTTTGCCCCTGTCAGTGATTCCAGTGTGAGGGCGCAGCGTCTGCCCTAACAGGATCTGGCACCGCTTTCATAAATTCTACAATCTTCTTGACTAAACATAATGCCACATCCAGCACCATTCAAGCTGAGAGAGAGAGAAAGAAAGAAAGAAAAGAAATTGACTGAGAGAGAGAAAGATAGAGTGGGAGAGAATGAAACACAGACAGTCAGAAATATAGAAAGAGAGAAATGAAACAAAGTTAAAGAGAAATATTTTCTTATAGAGAGTTATAGAAAGAAATACAGAAAGATAGAATAAATAAAAGAAAGATAGAAAAAATAAAGAAAAAAAAGAGAAAGAGAGATTGTGTTAGAGAAAGAAAAAAGAAAAAGAGACTGAGCATGCCAAAACAGCAAGGAACACGTGTCTTTAAAAAATAAGGAAAAATTTTAACAAAAAAAAGTTGAGTGTTTAAATAAAACAATAAATTAGTTCAGTTTGCAGTGGATTTTGAATAAGAATATTTCATTATTGTTGCCACTCCAAAAAGTTTTAGAAGAAAGTATTTATATCATTTATAAAGCTGTTTATGTGTTCTGGCACTGTCTCTTAAATCCAAGCATCCATACAGTTTATCTCACCGCAAAGAACACATCAAACGAGACGAGAGAGAGGAAAATTAACATTAAGATATTTCGCAGCTAGCGGAAACCTAAATTTGAGATCTTACCCATTTATGAACCCTCAATACATAATTATGCTTTTTATTGCGTCAGAAGCTGTTATGTTGCCTTGTAATTTGAGGGTTACGCACATAGTAATTAGGAGACCTTAGTTATGCTTTGGCTTTGTTTGTTTGCGTATTTGCGTTGCAGGTTTTGCTACTATGACATGGTTACACAATTCCGAAAACGACTTTAAACCTCTAAGTGTTCCACACCAGTCTTAGCTGACTCATGGCTTTGGAGAAAGTTGTAAAGTGACCGTGTATTTACGATTTACAGAGGTGTAAAGAGTATCTGAAAGCCATACTTGAGTAAAATATTTTACCCTACTGTAAAAATTACTCCATTAAAAGTTGCAAGTCACCAATTCAAAAAAAGTATCCAATAAAAAAAAAAAACTCAAGTATTTTACTCGTATTGAATTATTTGCTCAAAACACTAAATTAAATCAAACGATAGGCACAATCGCAATGTAACGATAAGTGTACATTCGAATGTAGTGGACTAAAGAGTACATATACATATAATACATATTATATAGAGTACATATAATGCAAAAATGTAGTCAAGTAGACAGTAAAAGTTATATTATACTATATATTTTAATTCTCGGTACAAAAACAAAGTAGGCAAAAATACTTAATTAAAGTAACAAAGTCCATTTACTTAAGTATTTTACACCACTGCCGATTTGCCATTTTGGCTTCTTTTCCAATGTGAAATAAGGCATTTTACATAAAATAATAATGCATTTTAGTGCATAGTGAAGTTCATAATATGGTCAGCTCACATTTGGTTGTAGAGTGTTAGGTGTGGAAGCAGAATCAGATGATTTGTCTTATGAGCTTGTTTTTCTGTTCTCCAAAGACTGGGGTCTCTGGTTTAAAGCTGCACTCAAATCAAATGAAAAATTCCACTGTGAGGCCTTGTCTACTTCAAATTTAATTTGCTGATACAACACTTTTTTTTTTTTACAGTAATTTACTATTATTACTTGTATTAATTAATATTAACTAAATTTATTATTTGTACTTTTATTTCAATGTAGTTGCTGTTGCTTTTTCCATTAATATTCAAAATGATACAATTATAATTATATTATTGCTATCATCTTCTTTATGTATCATACTGTTGTTTTAATTGATCAGAACAATCTTGATCAGATTGATTTGAATTTCTGATCTGCTTTTCCATTGGTGGGTCATGAAGAGCCAGAGCCAATTCCAGCTCTGTGCCTGAAGGCGGTACACACCGATACACACCCTGTTTTGTAGGCCGACCAATCAAAGAGTGGGGCACACTACTTTACAGTCATTTTAGTGGAACATTTGAGGCAAATTCTTAAAAACTAAAATTTCCTTTGATCATTGTATACTGTATATTATAATTCAAGCATATTAAAGAAAATTATTGCACAATTGCTTAAACACTATATTCTAAACAACAAACTGAATATGTTTCTGGCAATAGAAACACCACACCCTGCACACAGGGCTCTTTCACTTCTAGAGTTTAGACAATAGTCTTCCGTCTTAAACGTTTCATGCATTTCCCTAATTGCGACAGAAAAGTGATCACTTTTTTGTATTTAATCTCCAATGTCATATGGGATTGAAGCCTTTGGGGCTCAGTGAGGGTCAGCAAGCCTGAAGCTTTGCGCTGACCTTATTCCCCCTCTTCCAACCCTGCTAGCTCTGAAACGGCGGGGCTTCGTTTCCTCATCAACCTGTGCCAATTTCAGTAATGGTCTTTAAACCCAATTATTTCTTAAACGGAGGTCTCCTGTGACTTTACATAGCTGAGGTTTCAAACAAGTCATGATTTTTTTTGTTAGGGCAGTTTTGCTATTTACTAAAACATTTACTCACTAACTGCTTACTTAAAAGCAACAGATTATAAGTAGCATCTAACTATAATCCTAATAAAATAAAATGGAATTGTAATTTAATTTTCTAACAATTACAGAACATATACCACACACCCCAACATAATTTCCATTATTATTTTAAAGTAAAAAAAAAAAGTTGATCGTATTTTTTAATACATTATACGCGGTACAGTTTATGTGTATAAATGTGTTGTATTTTCTCTTTCACCGACAGATGGCGCTAAATAAACACTTTGAATGAAAAACGACGCGCGCGCACACACACACACACACACACGCGCGACACGAGCATTCGCGCGCTTCAAAGATCACAGTCACAGTTGCTTCAACAAGCAATTCATCCACATTGTGAACGAGAAATAAAAAATACCTCTGTACTCAGCGTCCATTGGTGGAATGGTTCCATGATTATTGAATTTATGTTTTCTATGGATCTATCAACTATTTCTCTCTAACGACTGCATTGTTCAGAAGTTTGGCACCAGTTAAAACCGAACCACTAGACACAGTATCACAACAATAAGAGTAAAAATTCAAAGCCAGCTTTTAAAAATTCCTGTTAGCAAATGTCAAGTGTAACCTGGATAGAGAAGTCTAGACTTTATGATAATGATCTGTGTATGATCTCAGTGCAGCCCTAAGTTAAGATGGCAGCACGGTTACTTTGCTTAAACTGCTTTAAAGTCTGAAGTGCAGCACGATTCAAGGAGAAGGAGTTAGAGCATGATTTGTGATTGATCCCATGGGAATTAACCACTTCACCTAAGCAAGCATTCCAGCTATCTGAGTTTCCTGTTTGAAAAAGTCAGCTAGGACTGTCAGACAGACAGACAGACAGGCAGGAGAAAGAGAGAGAGAGAGAGAGAGAGAGAGAGAGAGAGAGAGAGAGAGAGAGAGAGAGAGAGAGAGAGAGAGAGATGAGCTTGTATAGACAGGTCTTCCTGAAGCAGCTAAAACAGATATCAGGAGGAAACCAGCATGTGTTGCTGTCAGGTTCAGTTTCACATGGGGGCGTGGACGACCTGTATGACCTTTGTGCTTTAGTGTCCTACAGGTGTGAGTGATCAGACATGCCCCCCC
>CM051493.1:1456833-1471833 GCA_028031935.1 Paedocypris micromegethes
TGTGTGTGTGTGTGTGTGTGTGTGTGTGTAGGCAGGGAATTATTCTGTCTTTGTTGTAACTGTTGTTTGTTTTTTAACCACCTTGCTCAGTGAGTGTGTAGTCGGAGAACTCTGGTGAATGAGTTTCTTTGATAACTGCCCTGCAGAATTTGTAAACTTCAGATAAGACGATTGAGATCAGAAACAGTAATTAGTGAAGGAAATTACAATACGTGCACTTTTTTCTCACCAAATAAACCCAAATACCCAATTAAAAAAGCTCCTCTGGTGTAAAACTGTAGCTACGGCAATAACAACAATCTCTTACACAACCAGCCACATTTCACAGAAGATCCAGAAGTAGAGTAACTGTGCATCTCTGTTTCTTTTACCATAATTTCCTCATTATTAACACCAATCCATCAGACCCAGGCCTCATTTACTGACAGATCTGACACCAGAGTAGGTGACGAAGGAGAAGGAAATAATAGCTGTGTATAACTGATCATTGAGATGCTAAGCGCTCGGCTAATGGAAATAAATGACTTTACAAGATGCACGTTTGGGGTGGGGGGGTGGGGGTACTGTTTTTAAGTGTGCAATAATACACACACACACACACACACACACACACACACGCACATTACTACTAATGAAACCTATGTGGAAACACTTTCTTGTTTAGTCAAAACTGGCACTTATTCACTCTACCGCAAATATGAGCCTTTAAACATCATCACAACCTAAAGCAGTGTACCATGTTTCAATTTGTTATTTCTAAGTAATTCTGTGGTTCGGTTTGTCTTGCTTTGACCAAGCTTGCACACTCAAAACCTGTGATTATTGCAGATGGAGTAACTGTAGGGCACTTACACAAACATGAGTATTGCAATTATGTGGCGAGACCACACAGGATCTGTGCAACTTTATTAAACTCTGCTGATTATAGCAAACATTCAAAGATCATTGGTCGTTTTTACATTATAGTTGGGAACAGGCCAAGAGCAGCGGACTTGGACTTTTCAATGTAGGTCTCTAAGTTAAATGCAGCAGACCAAAAGTATGCGAAAAATATTTTTTTATACTTTAAAATTGTGAAATAAATAACTGATGCTATATGTCAGCACGATGGTGCATTGAGGGCTATAAGAACTTGTTAGAGACTGAAGTTTAAGACTCTTTCTGGGTTAGATTTCCACATCGGGGCCTTTCTGAGTGAGTTTGCATTCATGTTCCCGCACGTAGAAAATGCAAACTCCGGTCTCCGGTTTCCTCCACAGTCCAAAAACATGTGTTCAGGAAAACTCAAGCCTTGAAAACTGCCTATAGGTGTAAGAGAGAGTGTGAATGCTTGTCTGTGTGTCCCACTTTGTGATTGGTTGGTCACTTATCCAGGGTTTGTGTTCCAATTGGGTCCAGCTGCCCATGATCTAGACATAAAAAAGTTGTAAAAAAACGTTACATGTCTGACCAATTTGATATCTTTAAATGCAGTTCAGCCACAGTCCTAATTAGTAGGAATGTCTGATATGCCAGAATATATTCTCAATCCCCAGTCAGCATGTCAAACAGTCAAAACAGTATGTCAGATAACACAAGCAAAGGCTGCACAAGCTGAAGGCGACATTCTAATGAAGAGGGAGAATTTCCTTTTGAGTCAGAAAACGTTTTGCAGAAAGTTTGTAAAATTAAATAAAATCTTTATCAAATTAAGTTTTGGTATTGATGGATGGAAATTAGATGGGTGGATGGATGGATTGATGGATGGGTGGCTGGACAGACAGAACGTTAGTTAGTTAGTTAGTTAGTTAGTTAGTTAGTTTTATCTTTACTCTTAATCTTTATATCTTGTTTTTATCGTATTTCGATTCTTCAACTTTTATTTTATTTCCCTTTGCACATTTGGAATAACATATTCTATCTATTTATCTTGATTTATCGTACTTCTATTCTTATTTTTTTATCGTTTTCCCCCTTTTTTGTATACAACATTTTGTTGTATCTCCTCCATCCCTATGATCAAAAACACATTTCGTATAATTTGTATGTGACAAATAAAATTTGAATTTGAATTTGATTTTGATTTAATTGTTGATTGTTTGATACACAAGAGTGTACTGCATCAGTGGACATCAGTGAACATTTAGTGGAGCAATATTGTTGCATGTACAGTAAATAACAGCCTTATTATTGTGTATTTAAGAGGCTAGTCAATTGTGACGATTTGAAGCTTAATTACTCTTAATCTTCACTTATTAGGTGGAGAAAACTCTGCGTTCTCATACGTTTGTGCCTTGTGAAATACCTCTGCTTTCCTGTGTTGTCCCGCCAAACATGTGCTAGCATGGAAGCCAGACAAACGGCCCATTAAGCAAGAGCTGTTTAAGAAATCTCACTGCGAATTGTAGCTTTTTTTAGGAGGGTTCCCTTGTCTTAAACAATTGATTTTAGGTTCTCAAAAGCAGATTTAAATATTTCTAAAGACGGAATGTTGACTGTATGGTATAGTGGGTGATAATCAGTTGTTCTCTTTTAGCGTTTAAGACTTTAAAACTTTAGCAAAATTCTGCATGCTCAAAGTGAAGAGCTTTAAACTAAAGCAAATGCTCGTCAGCACTTGTGGTACTGTCTTTCAGATAAAATGAAATGGGACTGCAGTACACACACACACACGCAAACACACACACATACATGCACATCTGTTTCTTCCATTGTTCAATATGAAACTGGAAGAGAGAATAATTAAGGGCAGATGGGAAAATTCTAAAAGCAAATTTATAAATGTTATAAATGTTATAAATGTTTATAAAGCTAGAAAGGATTTTTGTTCTATTTTACAGATGAAAAAATAATCTGCAAAATTTTTATTGTAGATTCACTGACATTGGGAATTCAATTTGGACATTCGAGGCAAATTCAATAAAAAAGTAAAAATGTTCGATGTATATTTTAAACATGTTCATGAATATAATGAGGGGTGTGATGCTGTCTGCTAAACATTTTTTTTTGTTAACCTAACGCTCGCTGACAGCATATATGCAAGTTGGCCTGACCCAGTCTCGAAAAATATATTTGCTGATGAATAATTCAGTAGCTCAGATTTCAGCCACATACAATTTTGCTCAAGTTTTTAAAATTTTTGAATAGACAGAAAACAGAAATTCTGTGAAATTGCCCTCAAATAAATTGTCTTTGTTTATTATAGACACAGTACGTAAAAATTATTGCGTATACGGTAAATGTTTACAATGTATCATAAACAGACAGTAATTAAGAATTATTTTTTAAAATGAAACTGTGATGTAGAAGATCAGAAATCATTTTTTCAGAAGATTGTGTGCTTGAAACAAGAAAATTGATGAGATATATTATTATTGTTATTGTTAAAAATAATAACCATAACAATAATAATAGTATCTGTTAATTGGGGCGCCTTTCTCAACACTCAGATTTGAGTGTCTCAACACTAACATTCTGGAGAGCAGCCGTACATCTGAAAAAAATGTTAAATCAATTTGAATAAATGTATCTGCTAGAGGCATTACTGTTTATTTAAACTGTGTGTAAATGGAACAGAGAGAGTACATTGGATTCTTGGGTTGTTTTAACTCCGGATCCAGCGACACTAATTCTCTCAGAGGCGTAATGGCCATAATAAGTTTCCAGCTTCAGGCGGCCCGACTCTTCCAGTTTGCCAACAGTTCCAGCCGACGTGCACATGTTGTGTTTATTTCCACTCTGTCATGTGTATGAATCTGATTACAGGTCACTAAGCCAATATTTAGCTTTTGCAGACGGTTTGCAAGTGGTCAGTATATTTTGCTTCTCGCTGCGTCTCTCAGCATCTGTGTGTAAAAAATCAAATGTACTCTAATGTGACATATAAACAAAAGCAAACAAGTTGAAAGACAGCGTGTGAAATAGTGTGTGTGTAAGATCTATACATAAATGTATCTGCTGCTTTTTCATTTTGGGGTCTTTGGAAGCTGGAGCCAGTTCTGGGCCTGAAAGCGGGTCACACACCCAGGATTTGAGGCCAACCAATCACTGAGCAGGACACACAGTCACACATATTCACACTCTCAGACTCAATATGCACAATAACTACATAATAGATGCAAAAATATGTATAAGTAAATTTAAATATATGATTTTACAATTACTTTATAAATTCAACATATGTATTATATTAGGCAGGAAACATTGTTCAAAATATGGATTTTTAACAAGTTATTACTAAGTTAAGTTGAATTAAATTATTTGCTCTCCTGAGCAGCACAAACACACAAGTTTATTTCAAAGGTTGAGGTAAAGAGAGTAAGAGTAAGAGAACTCCGTTTCTGTATAACACATCAGAGTTAAGCTCTGTGCTGGTTTACATTCTGGCCCTAAGGCACAGAGGGTTTAAGATTTATTAAAAATAGACTTGAGTATTTTTCTTTTTCAGTCTTGACTCTATTTCAATGGTCGTACTATGCAAGCAGACCACACAAGCTCTGTAGACATGGATACGTGAACAATGGCCCATAAATTCACTTACTCGAATGCCGATGAAAGGTTTTTCCAATTTTCTAATAGTCCTGAAACATTTATTCATTAAACACATGTTCCTTCTTTTCAATAACAAAACGGGGAAAACCAAACGATGGAAGATCTTTTACAATATACGTATATTTTATATCTAACACAATATGTTCAAATTACAGTTTTTAGATATATTGGACTCCAAAATTGACTTCATCGAGATGTATAATGATGTTACATACAACAAAAATCATGACAACACCAATCATGTTTTTCAACATTTTGAATAAGCCGCGTTTACCTTAGATCCTAAAACTCTCTAGAATTCTCCTCAAACTTTCAATGGCTTCTATTGCTTGCTGAACAACACACAGGAAACAAGTTCAGCCCCGCCACCAACTCAATTTCACTTATACTCACACACACATCTGGAATTCATTGCGCGGAAAAAATGAGAGTGAGGATAGACTGTAGATGCAGGACTTTGTCCCTGATGCTGTTGAGATACCGACATGCACAGTGAGTTTCCACAGGTTTGTTTAAATTCAGACTTTTTAAGAGAAAAAAAGAGTTGTGTATGCATATCCCACTCAAAAGTCTCTATCTAATTATAAAACCCTAGAAGGGACGCTGTGCCAAAATGAAAACACTGATTGTTTGAAAACTGAAAAAGGAACTGAGAGTCACACGTAAATGGTTTCATTATAGTAATTTGACAGATCTGCGTTTTGCAGCCACTCTGATCTATGTTGTAGACCACCAGAAATAAGACATGGGATAACTGCTCTAGATAGCGTAAAGCATTTCCTCTGGGTCTCCTGTCAGGACTGTGCAATTTAAGCGCATAGCTTGTGGTTGGTTGTGTCTTGGTGAAAATGTCCAGAAAGCGAAGACCATTTAGAATGTTTTCTTAACATAGAAAGCCGTTTCTTCATCAGTGGTAGCATCAGGTTTACCTTAAACTCCTTCGGTAATGGCAATTTTTTTAAATAACCAGGATCCGACAACTCAACATTGTCCTGTTGATGTACAATAGATGAAGTTAATAACAACACGTAATAGTCCAGGAAAACTGGCATTAAGTTAAAGAGACCAAAGGGAAACGCATAATTGTTTGGATCGCTATTCAAAATCAACAGGCCCGTGTGGTAGAAGCGGTAATTCTCTGTGCGATTAAGTGTACTTGGGATCAAAGGATCCTGGGATTCAGATAAAGTTGAATGAGAGCAATTTAACTGCTGCCTGATTTGGGAACCAAACTGATTTCAGAATAGATAATAGTGCATGATATCACAATCTTAGAATTTTGACCTTTTGGGTCAAATTTTGATCCAAATGTAAATTAAGTCAGTTTTAAATTAATATATTTTTTATCAAAAGTCTGCGTTGTTTCCAAAGAAGAAAGAAAAAAACATCTTGAGGAACAAACAGTAACACAGAGCTTTGGCAGAAGAAAACTCGCCTGAAGCAGAATTTTCTCCTTTTTTATTTCCAGTGGAATTGGAAACACAAGAAAAACCTTTACTTTGTTTTTTGAACGTCAATTCTGTACTTTGTTATAAGTGTTCCCAGCTGCTTTTGCTCCTTTACGTAAGACTTTTCACGGCAGGGTTCTGTCTTAACAAGGGTCCCACACAGTCCCCAAGTCCCAACATATATTCTCAACAGCACTTCAGGTCTGCAAGCCAGAGCTGGTGATAGCTCAGATTTAATAACCACACTGTTGAGCTAAATGAATTGGCACCTTTTTGTCTACTGAACTTAAATAAAAAAAAATGTTAATGTTTTTACTGTTAAAGATTTTAATTCTTCATGAATTAGTTTGTTTCATTTTCTTCATTGTTATTAATTTTCTTCATTTCACTTGATTTCCCTACTTTATCCCTTTATGAATTTATTTTCCATAGTATTTGCTATGTTTTAGGTATTTGTCTGGGGTAAGTCTTTATTTCTGAGTGTTTTTAAGTTTGGAGTTTGATATTATAGTCTGAGATCTTTTTCTGTTTTGTCTCTTGTGGCGGTTTATGTTTCTCTAAGTTTGTTATTTTGTTTCTTAATTCTTTTGTCTTTAACGATGAGTTTCGAAAGGCAGATTTTTTAGTGTTCCAATTTCAAAGCAATTCTGTTCTCTAGAACTCTTTAAAACTCTGTGAGATAAACAGACAATACTGAACTGTGGCCAATGGAAATGCTTTTGATAACAGGCTAATTTCCTGTAGTTGGGATTTTTATCTAGGCCTGTTCTCAGCCTCTGACTGACAAAGACTGAAATTCTAGTTTTGTCAGACTCTTAACTTTAGCTGTAAAGAGCAAACCAGATGTGGCTTCTTTAAGCAAATTATTAGCTGTTCCAGTACATGCAGCCTTCGATCTAAGTATTTCCATCCTATTTTTGGCAACGGGAAGACAACATTCCACTTTGGTTGGATCATTCTTTCCTCAACACAGTGGCAACTCTCTCTTTAAAAAAATATAATAATAATTTCTCAGTAATTTAAGGATCACAGTTTTTTGTCATCAGTGTTAAAAGTTACAAACTGAAATTACATATATCATTTATCATTTCTTCACCAGCTTCTTCACCCTAATAACGGAAACCGCCTACAAACTTTGTACAAATCCAGCAAGAATAAAAACGAATGGAAAATGTGGATTAAAATCAGTGGAGGTAATAGCAGTTTACTGTATTTTGAACACATCGAAGGACTGTGCATAAAAAAGAAGCTACTACTACTGAAGTGTCAGATCCATAATAATCAAGTGCCTCGTTTTAACACAGCAGAAACACAATCAAAAAATATGTAGAGAATAGAGGAGTTCTCTTTTAAACTGGCTGAGAAATTACAGTCTCCTACTGTAAATAGTTTTTTTAGAATTATCAAAATTAACATACACACACACACACATGCGCACACGCATGCATGTACACAAAGGTTGCACACATTTCAACTTCACCTGCTTTAATCAGTTTAAATTGAGATGGAAAAATATTCTACTGTAGTTGAAATATTATCTACAAAAAATCTAGCATGCTTAATTAGATGTCGCTGCTTGGGCATGTTTGCTTTATATAAGCCCATTTTCATCCTTTTAGCTCCCAGTAGTCTGAGGGTATCTTGAATGACGGCTGAGGGTGCCAGCATGCTCCATGAAGAAGCAGTCTTCTTCTTCTCCTCTGTTTTTCCGGGCTCAACCAGTGACCACCTCAAGTTTCTAGGAACGCAACTTTTGTATAGGATTGTATAGTACTACAAAAGCATAATAAAGTTTGCTGCCACTAATCTGGAATGATGTTAGTTTAGGCACAAAATATAGAAAAATTGCGTGTTTAATCATAGCCATAATCAACATTTACAGAGGTGTAAAGAGTACCTGAAAACCATGCTTAAGTGAAACTATGTATACCTTACTGTAAAATACTCCATTACAAGTTACAATTCACCAATTCCAAGAAGACTTGAGTAAGATATGCTAAATTGTAAAACATGCACGTTTAAAAGAACTTAAGTATTCTACTCGTACGGAATTTAGGCTCAAAAACACCAAAAAATGTGAAAACTATTTATGAGGTTTTATTTCCTACTATGGTAATTAAATGCAACACCTCAATATTTCAAAATGACCCAACAAAATTGATAAAAAATAACAAAATGTCAGTCTCAGTCAAACTCAAATGTGCAAAAAAATTAAGCTGCTAATTCACTTTCACGTGATTTAGCTAATAAATAGCATTCAATACCTTAAGCATCCTGCAGATGGCGATAAATGTAGTCAAGTGGAGAGTGTACTTATACTCAGTACAAAGTAGCCATGAATACTTATGTAAAGTAACAAAATCCATGTACTCAAGTACTTTACACCACTGAGCATTTATCTCATTCTCTCCAGACTATATGCTCCATATTTTCCAGGCAGCGGGATTCCAGACTGAGCAAACCTGTGACGCTATGTGTTTCAAAATGACACTTTGTTAAAAAACTTGCAGCATATGATGTTTATGAACTGTGTTCTGTAAGTATTTGAAAAAGGGCCGATGTGCAGCTAAGGAAATATTTACAGAAAGCAGACATATATATCATTCTCAGTGAACCTTACTGAACTTTTCCAGACTTCGGTGAGTGCCCTTAAGAGCTGGTGGGTCTGATCTATTGCTTTAAACAAGCAGGACCAACCGAGGCAAGATAGGTCTTAAACATGGCACTTGTGTAAACATGTAAGTGCAGTAAGAACTTCTGGGGGTCGACGTCTCATGGGTCTGTACTAACATCATACAGTCATGACGGAGTAACTGGAGGATTTTTTGTGACGTCAGCATGTTAATCTGTACAGAGTTTATTAATGAAAATAAACATTACAGAGCATTTTTATTAAAAAAAACTGCCTGGTGGAATTTGGCTTTAGACAAGAAGTATGGCACTTCTGTAAAGGCAAGTGAAAGGAAAAGTAGCTTGGAGACTATGCCAAATTTGACTTCAATTGCAAAACACAGAGCGGTGAGGCGTCCTGAAATATACACGTGCTAAGAAAGCTCATAATAGGGTGTTGCATGATAACTTCCTGTCAGATTTCCACTAGGAATTCTTGTTCTTGACTCTGCTGATGACCCCAAACCAGAAACCTCAGCTTTCATTCTTCTACCCTTGAAAAATGCCCTGAGGGTTTGAAAATGCTCTCTAGTGCATCGTCAACTAGACAGTTTTTTTGTTTGGTTTCTCACAAGCACATGTCTTCATCCTATGTGCTTCCAAGTCCATGTCTAATTATGTTTGATAAAGCAAAACAAACGATGCACATCATTCCCCAGTATGATTATAATTCCAATCTTTCCAGATAAATTTAACACTTTTTACCTTCTTTTTCCTTTACCACACTTTAAAACGTTAATAATGCTTAAAGGTTGTTTAAGTGCATGTTTTGTTCTGTTTGTATTCATATTTATTTACTTGCATAAAAAGGCTCAAACCCCAACATTTCTGCATGCAGCTGTATATTCTAACAAAAAGTGATGCGAGTGTTTCACTTTCTGCAATGTGCTGTTTGTCCAAAAAGTGTTGAGTGGATGGTGATTGAACAGCTGTAATGTGGAAATGACCAATAATAAGGACTTAATAAACTAAACATTACATGCTGAGTACACATGTAAACACACATAGTAAGCACACAGTAAATCTAAGTTCTACCACGTTCCCAATGTATGTTTTAACAATCTTAGCATGAACCTGTCAAGGAAATCACATTTCATTTATTTGAAATGTGTTATTTATTTTATATTTATATATTTCAATTCCGATCTAGAATTAAAGTTCAGCAGATTATCCCCGTTAAAAATGTAATCGTAAGCAAATCAGAAAGAACAAAGGACTCATGTTTGAAACCAAAGTTTGTGGAAGTGCTGGGACATTTCAGTCTAGAGTTTGTTTGTGCAAGAAACTTTGAATTTTACAAGATTTTTTTTCCAAAGTGACTTAAATAGCATTGACGTTAAATCAATGTTTTGTTATACCTGGGTATCAAACACACAAATTCGGGAGTTGCTACTGTAGCTCTGCTCGTCATGGACTACATCACCCAGAACCCTTCTCTATTTTCCAGCATTTTGTAGCCATGTGTTTTATGTGTCTCATTTGCTATTGTAATTTAGTTAACCTGTTTTCTAGTCTTGGCAGTCAACCGCTGTGCTCTGTTGTGAAATGTAAGTCCTACTGTGTTTTCAGATATTTATACCATAAATGTTTGTTTTTATCACAATGGACTTTCGAGTCATTTGATTGAATTTGATACTGTAGATGTGACGACTTTAATAACATATGTGTATGTTTGTAAAACCTGCTTCAAGATTGGTTGATCATGTGACCCAAAAAAGGATTAGGTATTAGGAACAACTGATATTTTAAGTCTTTTTTTAAATAAAGGCATGGAAATTTTTGTGAATTAAATCCATTAGTAAACAAAAAGACCCTAGAATGTGCTAATAACAGCCATGTTGGTTTTTCACAAGCAACCAGAAAGTGAGAAGATGAATCTACTGTCAGTCTACAGCAAAAGTCCTTGAGCTGGAACAACCAGAACAAGACATTCACTTCTCCGTGCTTAGATAAAACACACACACACACACACACACATGCACACACACACACACACGCACACACACACGCACACTCACACATGAGCCAAACATCTATCAACTATTCAGACATTTTTGAACAAAACAAATATTAAGAGAGCACTTCTTTTCTTTTTTATTTTTTAAAGTCTGTGTTTCCTTGCCTGAACTCAACTTGTAATTAGTTCCTCCAATTGTTTCCCAAGTGGTTTCTCCCAAGCAAGTGGCTGGCCAGTGTAGGACGAACCCCAGCAAAGATACTTAATTCTTCTCAGACCCTGTTTCCCACTGATGATGGAGATGAGACAGTGTCCTTATTGTTCTCTCTCTCTCCCTATTTTCCTCTCATTCTCTCATCTTCTCTCCAGTTTGCAATATATCCAGATCCATTTTTTGCCAGTTGGAGACTGAACAATGGGTCATTCATTCTGTCATTCGAGTCGAGATCTCTAAGATCCGGATTATATGCAACCTAAAATAGCATTCTTTAGATTGATTTGTATTAGTCTCATTTTTTTAAAGAGCAGAAGTTATTTTGCTGAACAAGTTCAAACTTTGCTGAAAACCGTCATCAGCAACTTGATGAGATTCAAAACATCGGCATGAACATGAACATTATCTTAACTTGGCAAGTTATCAGCGTGTACTTTTCATGGCATTACAGGTTGCTGCATTTCGAGAGAACAGTGAAGATAGTGGGCGACTAAAACAAATCAAGCTAAAGATATGCATGACAACACCAAAGCAGGGTAAGGAAAAGTCAAACTGGACCAGAACAAGTAACTGCCGTTTGAACAAAAAACCTGAAACCAAAAAATAAACCCTGATATTTAGTCATATAGAGAGATTGGACTGGAAGCCAGAACAACATCCCATATATGAAGAAGGGATAAAAAAATTCTGGCTATTGATGGAAAGATGCAAAGGTGCTATTGACGATTAAATTGTCATTGACCTTTTTGTTTGTTCTGATACTGCGATTTTTAGAAAATACTACATATTTTAAACTTCATGGATATATAACTGTATTTTTTTTTGGAGATTTAGATTCCTTTTCTCTCTCTCTCTCTCTATTGTGTGTGCAAGTTGTTGAGAGTTTTCATATCCCATAAATGGTTAATAAGCCCCTTTGTATGTAGCAAAAAGTTCTAAGGTAGAGTTGTTTCAATGAGCGGAATAGTAAAATTTACTGCGACTGAGGACCACCCGCCTGGAGCAGCACATAACATAATCCAGATCTCTTACTCGTACTTTATCTCTCCTTCTCATCCTTACGACTCCACCTGTATTTAAAACACTACCACTTACAGGAATGCCCGAAACTTGATTTTTGTGATGAGCAGACTTGACACGTCTAGTTGTCACTGAAAAAAACAAGCCAACCAATGAAAGATTTGTGTGCACCTAAAAGTGTCTGATTGGACGAAAAATACTAAGACATTTTTCGAATCAGTTTTTTTTTGCCAAGTTTGTACAGGACAAGCAAGGAATTTGATTTGTTCCTACTTTGTTGTTCATTCTCTTGTTTATGACGTATAAATACACATTTTTTTACACCGTCACATTCACACTGTTTACAGTGTCAATCTTTTTTTTTTTGAGGAGCTCATTTTTATTTATATACAGGAGCACAAATTCTCAGACGCATCACAACAACTGTTATCTCTGATTGTGTCCATGTGAATGACACTTTTCTCACCAGAACTACAACATAGATCATAGGTTTGGCAGAAGTCCCAAGGGCTTCCAGAAAAACGAAAACCCTCATTGAAGAACTCAGTGAGAGACATACCGGCATCATGGCGCCAAAGCCTTCAGAAAACTATTGGCATGATGGATGGAGGTCACTGCCAGGAAAATGATGCCTGCTCTGTGCATTTAAGTATTGAATGTAATACAAATACCACAAATATGATAATAGAGCTGACATGTAGTTGAAAAATGTCATATTTGGGGTCCAAAATTTGTGATTTGTCAAATTTGAAGTCAAAAATAAAAGATGAGACCTTTGAATCAAAATTTTAACACATACATTTTTCGATAAATCAAAGTCACACAGAGACCATTTGATTAACCTTGACTATTGTAGTAATCGGATGATCGGATCAATCAAAATCAAATAAAGTTAATGCAAACAAACATAATTTGTAAAAAATATTTTTATTAAAATATATTCTACATACAAATGTGTGTATGTGTATGCACATACAGTGTTGCTTTGTCTCCATTTAGAAAACAGATTCAAAATGGAAAGCCCATGAGGCCTTGCATGTTCTCCCTGTTTTTGTGTGGGTTTCCGCCTAGTTCTCCGGTTTCCTCTAATAGTTCAAAAACATGTGTGTCAAGTGAAATGGAGATGCTAAATTACCCGTAGGTGTGAGTGGGCGTATGAATGTGCATGTCCCACCCTGTGACACGTTGACCACCTTTCTGGGGTGTGTTCCCACCTTTGACCTAGAGATGCTGAGATTAGATCTTGTAACCCTGAATAGGAAGGACTGGTTTGTAAAAAAAAAAATGCTAACTTTTTTATACAAAAAAAAAAATAAAATTTGCAAATAGTATTTTTAGAGAAACAAGTGTTCAGGCTATGATCCAGCAGTGAAACACAATATCCTGTCTAGACAAGCATAATTTCCTTTCTGGAAAAGGCCGTTTGGCTGTATATTTTAATGAAACTTGCTGGGAAGACTGATGTTTACACTTCAATACAATGCAAATTATTCACACTGTCAATGTTAAGTGAAAGCAATGAATCATTGATTTCTTGAAAGTATCTTGAAAATCAAAAAGACTTAATTAAAAACAAAACAATAATTATCCCGGCTAATTTTAAATAAAATAATATGTTTAAAGTAAACATCAAGATATAATACATAATATACTAAATAAAACAGTTAACGTATTTAAGCATAGGTTCCTAATGTATTTGATAAATCAAAAGCCTTTAGATGAAAACCATTCACCTGGTTGCTAATTTTTGTTTTCATAAAAAAAAAGTTCAAGTTATTTAAAGTAAAATTTAATTTTTAAGTCATTATTAAGATCACATATATATAATATGTTATAGTTTACATGTTTTTCTAAAATAATTTTTTTTTTAATGTATTAAGATTTTTTTTCTATTTAGATAAAAATTATAATAATATTAATTCAAAATTAAACATTTCTTTACAAAAAAAGACAGCGAATTCTTGTTTCTCACACTGTCCAAAGGATGTCTGTCTCCTCGTAGACCAAAATGAAAGCAGTGAGGGAACATTACTCTGACCTTTGGTGTCCTTGGGGAGAGACACAAACTTGTTTTTATTGCCTCTATCTAAGATCTCAGAGAAATATCCGAGCTCTGGTCTGTCACAGCGTTCACCAGTCCGGGAATGATCTAATTTGGAAGACAGAAAAGGGAATACGCCCAAAGGATTGATGATCTATCAGCTCATTCAGATGTGCATTTGTTGACACACACACACACACACACACACACACACACACACACACACACACACACACACACACACACACTTCTGCTGTAATCATCTACATGCAATAGGGGAGAATTAGAGGATTGAGCCAAGCACCGTTTGCTTTCAGCAACCCTGAACTGTTAATCGTTCTCCGTCTAAGCAGTGCACTTTCACTGACCTTATATAAACACTGGTAATGTCAGTTGACAAAAGCAACAGTAGCAAAATATAGCGCTACTGCTTGACAATCTGACAACTGGTCCCGAAGCTTCCTGCTTCCCATATAAGGGCAGCTGATCAGTGAGGCTGCGGACAGACCGACATGTCAAAGAGGGAGTAGAAACTTTTAAAAAATATATATTTTTTAAGTATATACAATCAGTGAAATATGTTATGTCACAAAATGTTTCTAAAAAGTTAAATACTTTGAATGCAAAAAGTGACAAAATCGCTTGTGACACAGCACCAAAAACAAAAGGTAATCTCAATGAGATTAATTTATAAAATACTTTTGTTTATTGTGCATCTAATAAATGGAAAAAAAATTACATATATTTACAATAAGAATAGAAATATATAGAGCAATAAAATATTTTTGTGCTATCAGGCTAAAGCCAGACACCGACCAAGATGTGCAAAATGCATGTTTTACTGTCTAGATTTCAAATTAAACTACAGTCATGACATGACATTAAAAACATGACATTACTAACATGTAAAAACCATACAAGCATTGGACAGGGAAAAAAAACATCCAGCCATCTTTCGCTAAGGCTCTCGAGCTTTTCGAGCCACCCACTTAGTCCAGGAATTAGTCAGCAACAACTCTATTGATAAACTTTCTTTAAAGCCTTTCACATTTACCTTGGTGTAAAATGGCACTTTAACAAGTGTCACATCTTTAAAGGCGATAAATGCCTGCAGTGGCTG
>CM051493.1:1474333-1503437 GCA_028031935.1 Paedocypris micromegethes
CCAATTATCTAGGTGAACTTAGTGAATTGTCTTATGAGTACATATTTAAATGCCTGTCACACCCTTAATACTATATTTTTTTTTTACTTTTATGCTTTGCCTGTTACTCATGTAATCAAGCAATGGCAAATGAAGGATGTCAAGCTCGAGTGAGTAGCTCTATCTCAGGGAGGAGCTGGTGTTTTGGGTTGTCACTTGGCCATCATGGCTGCCTGAACAATAGCAATTCTGTTACCACCTCCCACTCGCCCTTTCTCCATATGAGCAGGTATTTCCTGAGGGAACGTGGGCCATTATCACAACTGAGAGGAGTTGGATTTCAGCAGTAAACTTACTGACCCCTCAAATCAATATCTGCCTCTGAATGTGTTTCTCTGCCAAGCCGTCCCGCTCCTCAGCAGGATAGGCCACGTTTTCCTGCTCAATATGGCCATCTCTTTCTGAGGCCAGTACAGAGAGCCAAAAAAGACCAAAGAGGCGGCAGAATAGCCTGAACAAGCAACACATCAAACAGAGAATGATAAAGCGAGCCGTCTAAAGATGAAGACGTCTGAATACAGGTGTGCAGCTGCGGGTACGCTGAAGCTACAGGTAGAGAAGGTCTTGAACTTATCACTCCATCATTGACGCAATAAAAAAAGGCTCTGGTCCTGAAACTCATATTTAAAGGAACCGTACTGGAGGAATACTTAACTCGGTACTGTAAGAAGAAAGAAAGCTCCCTCGGTTTCCATGATATTGATCAGTCATGACATTCTAAAACTAAGCCATGGTTCCTTGACTTCATCTTAATGAAAAACTACTATAAAATTCATTTTTTAGTTTTCAATGCTGACCTTTCTCTTACATTTAAAAAGGAAAAACCTTAGCTGAACCGACAGTGGTGCAGACAAAGGTTAGCTGGTATTGTGGGAGTATGGACTGTAAAAATGAATCACATTGCTGTCAAAAATGGAAAAGCTAGGGAGTCTTTCCAGATGTGAATCTCGGTCTCTGCATGTGATGAAGATGCAGATATCTGGACATCGTAATCCCCAATTGGCTCCGCGCCCAGAAGTGTTCCTCTATGACGAATGGGGCATTTGTGTAGCGGTGGTGTCACCGGGTACTGCGCTGCCTTTTGCTGATGCAGCAGTCACAGGTGCTGATTTAATGTGCTCGGTTGTTTAGGCATCGTCTCGAAGAGCCTAAAAAGTTGCAGTTTAAACGGATTGTTTCATTTCTGAGAAAAGTATTAAATTATAGAAATCAAATCTAAACATCAACTCAGATGCCAATTCAAAAATGTGTAAGATACTAAATTGATCAATCTCTGTGTAAGTGAGCAGTGTGTATTCTCACATTGTACTTCTAAGACAGAGATCTGTGAGTAAGGCATCTACACAGGACAGATTTTTTTATTGTACACAATGTATTTAATTAATAAGAATGTTACAATACGGCAATTAAATTGGAAAAAAAAAAATACCAAATACTTTAAAAGTTGTCTGCTAAAGTTGCAATGATGCTTATAGGTTTATTAATCTAAAATATTTTAGAGCCTTGTTAGGAAAACTCAACTATCAATCATCGTGTACAATGATGATTAAAATAATTGTAAATAAGATCATCTACTGTAAGATATTAGATAATAATTAGATATTAGATAACTAGATTGCTCGTAGGTGTTTGCTATTTTTGTTGTGATTGTGTAGAAAATGTGTTTGATTTGCATATGCATATATATATAATGTATTTATTTATATATATATATATTTTTTTTTTATTTCTAGAACACGTCTTTGATTGCATCATATCAAACCTATTATGTAAAATGTTTATACAATTTCTTTTCTCTGTTTTTTTTGTTGGGTCACGTAGTAAATCACAGTGCAGATGCTTGAAGCTTTGGTTTTATTTTGTTGGCATTAGCACAGATTCAAGTGGCATTCTAAGGCAAGGCTAATGGCCTTGAACATGGGCTGGTATGTCCATTGGTCTTCAATAAAATTAGCCCATCATATTGAGTGTTGACAGAAATGCTGAGTGCAGAGAAGCTCTGAAGAAATCTTGAAGGTGACATGGCCCCATCTGTTAAAGTGGAGAACCATCTGTTGCTGTCAGGTATGACTCTGTGTGCTAAATCTCTACGGTGGGAGTGGTCTGCTTTTTTTCGTACTATTTTATGATAGAGAAACCAGACCCCAGCCTCGGGCCCTCGTCTCACCAGAGAGCCAGGAAGAATTCTGTTAACTGTCTATGGACTCAAGGGACTCAACTTCTAATCCCAACTGCATTTGCAGAAAAACTGGCTTGTCTCAAGGCAGGAAATGGTCGGATGAAGACATTCTCAGAAATAACCTGTTTTATGTCTTTTCTGTTTTAATAAATCACTGTGTATGAAAGTAAGAAGAAGAAGAAGTTGTGCAACACAAAACAGGTCAGATCTTCCGGACAAGAATTACTCCACGTACAGAGTGCAATCCAACTTCAAGATGATTTGTAGTTGATTGTGCTTCCATGTTTTTTTTTAGGTTGTGACCCTGTAAATTGATTCCAGATTATTACTCAATCCCCATTTTCCCCAGCTAAACTACAACTAAAGGAACCATTAAGGAAATAATCAAGACTTGCTTAATCTTGGGTGCAGGGTCTACATAAAAAAAGCAAAGTATGGAAACACGTGGTAACCATGTGGTGGCCACCTTATCTCAAGTTCAAAGTGATAAGACATGCCAAAAACCAGACAGATCCATTGAGTGTGCTTTCATGATGGCAGTCTTCTAGATAAACTATAACGTTGGCTAGATTGCTTGTGAGATTCGGTTCCAGAGGAGACACGACATGATCTATTTACCAAGTGATGAAAGCAACATTTTTTTTGCTAAGAAATATATTGCGATGCAGCATAATTTGAAATCAGCATGTTATAAAATACTACTGTTCAAATTCTCAACTGCTTCTTTGCGTTTAGACACTTATACTGGCGTGGTCGTATGCATATCCTCACTACTTTTACTCTCTTGATAAATGCCAGCGATTGTTCTTTTGGTCAACAGACAGAAGCCTTCAGTCCGTAAATACTAGTCATCAGCTCCATCCACGTGTCTTCACGTTGACGGACAAACTGTGCTTTTGCTAGGCTCATCCGTCTTCATTGAGCCTTAAAGACTGATGGTGAGTATTCCTGACAGCACAGCTCAGAACAGAAGAAGGTCTGGATTGTTCCAGTGTTATCTAGACTGGTTGGGATTCCTTGTTCAGTGTCTGTTTTTTCCTGGCTCTCTGAAGGGACTGTGTGTCTGAGCTTATCCATTCACAGACTCCTGTAACCCATTAGACTTTCAGACTCCACATGTCTACTGAATCTATATATGAATCTATATGCATCGTTTATTTGGTCTGAGAACTGATTTTGGAATTGATGAAGTCTCTAAACCTCTCGTCTTTTTGTTCTCCCACCAGTTTGGGCGACTTCTATTTTTGACTGGCCCACTGAAGACCAAATAGAATTGAACGTAATCTTATATTCTTCATTGATCACGTTTCCTCTAGTTTTTGCTTGCATACAAACAATTGTTTTTGCGCTAAGTTAGAGAATGTATTCTCTAAAGGTTGTTAAATCCCCAAGCAGCCGAGTTTTGCGCCACAGTGCATTCCTCCAAGTTTAAACCCAGCTAGGGGCCAAGGCTGTAAAGCACACTCATTTCAAATCCACCCAACATCCGCAGGCTAAAAACATAAACCTTTTCTTGCCATGTAGAGAAACACCTGCTTGCCTTCTCAAGTTGGACTTTAGACCACAAAACAAGAGAATGGAGATCTCACTCGTTTCATTGGGATTTGCTACTCTTGTTTTGTGAAAATGCGTTAAGAAATATAAATCTGTAGGTAAATCAGTATTGGAATTACTAATTTTGCCATGTAATAAAGTCGTAATTGTTGCAGCTCGGTGACATGGTGTAGCAGGTAATGTTGTTGCTTCACAGCTAGAAGTTCTTGTTCGAGACTCTGTCTGTGTCGTTCAGTTTCCATGCTTGCGTGAGTTTCCTCTGGGTCTTTCCACAGTCCAAAACATGTTCAGGAGTACTGGAGTCTGAAAAATTGCCCATTTTGAGTGAGACTGTGAATGTGTGTGTCTGTTTGTCCCGCTCTGTGATTGGTTGACCACCAATCCAGGGTGTGCTGTCCCTTGGCCCAGAGTTGCTGGGATTGGCTCCTGCTCCCCATGACCTTGAAATGGAAGAGTGGTTCAGATAATTAATTGTAGCTTACGCTTTTAAATGTGATACTAATAGCTAAATTCTTCAGATGTTTTTTTTAGCTTTAACATTTTCCTCTTCTTCTTTGACTGAGAATAAAAGCCTTTTCAAGCATATTTATATTAGTGAATAAATAAGCGGAACTAAAAGGAATCATTTCCACATGAATCATTTTATTACTTGTTTGATTCCCTCAATAAAAGCATTAGCAATTTAGACTTTTCCAGAATAAGGTAAGGTTAACTATTTGGCAAAATGTTTTTTTTTTTTCATATGTTTAAATTAAATTGTACATTTTAATTACATTTTATAAAATCACGATTAATCTAGATCTAAAGATTTGGAGCTTTGTTTTTTCTCTCTTATTTTGAACTATATATAATTTTTGTTATTTATTTATTGTTTGTGTGTGTGTGTGTGTGTGTGCGTGCGTGCGTGCGTGCGTGCGTGCGTGCGTGTGTGTGTTTGTTTGAGTTGTGTGCTATTGACATGATTAATGTGTTTAATTTTACAACACTGGTGACCTCAAACAGTTACACTAAATTAAATGGCGCTGTAGCAATATGATGCCCTCTCCTGGGGCTGATAACTTCAGACCAATTAATGTGCACACAAGGTCTTCATGTAAACATTCCTTAAGCTTCAACACCAGGACACCGTGTTTACTGTTTCTTTGCAGAAGTCAGCACAGCGCAGTTATGACATTCAAAGCAATGGAGAGAAAGATAACTTTCCAAATTGTGTTTAGAGAGCAGGTTTCAGATCAATACATCATCTACGTTTTTCTCTGGACGTAGAACATTGGGTTTCTGAGGGATTTGTGTCGGTGTGTGAATGTTCAGGCTGACAGATGTGAGTTCATTGGAAACTGACCCACACTGAACTCCTGAATTCTTTTGTTTCCCTCAGAATTAATGTCGGGTGACAGAAATGTCCAAAGGACTTATAAGCTTACAACGTATGTATGATCATTCATGTTTCTCGATGAAGCAACACGAGCTGTTTAGAGTCCCACAGTTTATTAGTTGCACAGGAATGTATATCAGAGGTTGAGGAAGGTCTGATTCTTTAAGCAAAGTTGAGCGTGTGTGTCTGTGTTTGGGATGTTGTTATTGAGTTGCTCTCTGAATGTTTGAAAAGACCACCACTTAGTTGTGTGTATTGTGTTGTCTTACTTTCTCTGCACACATCTGTGCGACTGCCAGGTCATGTAGATTTGCTCTCTACAACGTCAACAAGATACGACCTTACCTCTCACAATACGCCACTCAGCTTCTAGTACAGGCTCTGGTGATCTCAATGCTGGATTATTGCAACTCTCTTTTGGCAGGTCTGCCTGTCGCCGCAACACAGCCTCTGCAAAGAATCCAGAATGCTGCAGCACGACTGGTCTTCAAACAACCGAAAAGGACTCATGTCACTCCACTGCTCGTCTCTCTGCACTGGCTGCCAATTGCTGCCAGGATCAAGTTCAAAGCTCTATCACTGACCTTCAAGACCATCACTGGTGCAGCACCATGCTACCTCAACTCCCTGATTCAGGAATACTCTCCCGCACGTAGTCTGTGATCCGAGAACGAACGTCGGCTAGTCGTCCCTCTGCAACGCGGCTTGAAATCTCTCACAAAAACCTTCTCTCGTTCAGCGCTGTCTGGTGGAACAATTTACCTATTCCTCTTAGAAAGTCTGCAACCTTCTCAACATTTAAAAAAACACTAAAAACTGAGCTCTTCCACCAGCACCTTAACACTGATTTAACACAAAAAAAAAAAAAATAGTTTTTGTTGACTGTCAGTCTAGTAAGTTTCCTTATATAGCCTGTATTGACATCTACTGTAGCCTATTGTAGACAAATTGCTTCACTTGCTCCTCTTTTTGTAAGTTGCTTTGGATAAAAGCGTCTGGCAAATGACTGTAAAGTAAAGTAAAGTAAAGTAAAGTAAAGTGTATATGCCAATGAATCCTTGTTTGTATCAGGAACACAATAACTATAGACCTCCCGTTCGCTGTCTTTCTGGAAATGATTTTATTTATGAACATTTTATTGAGCAATATCTAGACAGTATAACTGGCAATATAGATCATTCTGGGTGGGTAGAAGCTCCAGACAAAACATGCTTGCATTTTTTTTTATATATTTCCTTAAAAGATTTAATTGAAATTATGCTATCCAGTGGTAGGAAGTTGAACCTGTCACCCAGACATTGTTGGTTCAAATCCCGGTCTGTGATCCCGGTCAGCAACCTATGAAAAGTCCTCTGGCGATGACGTATAGTTGTTGGTGTGTAACATGAAAACATACACTGTCTTTAAACTTGTCTGAAAGGTAACTGCAAATTTATTCAGCTAATATGAATTGTAGAAGCAAATCAAATTACATAGGTTTTAGCTTAGTGTCTGTACTTAGGTGTCGGAGTGAATGGACACCAAGGAAATTTGATTTTTGGTATGTTGGTATCATTTTAGGAAAACTAGTGCCCGATAATTTACCAGTTGGGAGTTTGCCTTTTGATCAACCAAATACAACTCCCAGAAATGTTTTTTGCTTTAATATATATGATTGGTAAAGTGCATTATTCCTCAAGATCATCAATACGGTTTGTGGATATTACAGAATAAATATCTCCAGTTGATCCAAGCAACTGTAAACCTGCAGACACCGAAAGTGCAATCCAATGAAAAATAATGACATATTATTCTGTTTAGTGTTCCTGATCTTTTGTTTGGATGGTAACATATCAGATAAATATAGATAACATGCATGGAAATAAGCCAGATGTTCTGTCAGAGTTAACAACTTTAAACATTTAGATGGACACAACTGTAAAAACCAAATAACAGCCATGAGGAATAAAACGATAATACAGCCACACAAAGCTAAACAAAATTGTAAAAAAAAATAAATAAATAACAAAAGACTAAGAGCAACGTCATACAAACCAATCAAAGTCAGCAAGGCAAGACAAGACTGGCATGATTAGACAAAATCTGGGCATTTAGAATAAACAAAATGACAAACACAAGTCACAACACAAAAGGTGAAACACACAATGCGCTTTTTTAATCTTCAGCTTCACAAATCGTTGAGAATTAAAAAAAAACTTTTGAGAATAAAACAATACCAAAAATCTAAAAATCTGGCTCCTTAACAGCACATAACGTCAGACACAGCGTTGATAACCAGAAAAGACAATCACAGAACATTGCAACTCATGGTAGAAAGTGCAACTCCCCTGCACATAAATCTAGTCTGAAGTTTGTAACCTCAGCCTGAACCAAGAAGGAAAAGAAGCAAGTTTCTGATGGATTACAGAGCAGTGACCTTTAGGCAAGAAGTGATGAATATGTCTGAAGACATCTGCAGGATTCCAGAACCATAAGCAGTGGCATTACTAGCAGAAAACAGACACCATTGACGCATTATTGCAAAATTCCATCATCGAGACACTGACTTTAACTGCGCTCTGCTGAGAAATAAGCGACGATCAGTCTGTGGGAAATATCATATTGTCTTTGACAATCGCAGTTTTGTGTATTTGTTTAAGAATTTGGAATATTAGGACAGATAGTAGTGACACCAGGATTCCCAAAGGGATATAATCTCAATAACTTAATGTAATAACATTTAAATGTAAGCATGCATTGTAGCAACTTTTCACTTAATGCGTTATGTTGCGTGGAAATGTGGAAAAAAAAATTACACCTATGGACTTAAGAAAAAAATAGTGCCCCATCCAAAAATAGGCATTGTTATAAAAGTCCGGTATTTAAAGAGTGGTTTTAAAAAGAGCCAAAAAAAAAGACACAGATTTTAGCACAGAAAAAGTAACTGCTGTTTTAAAAAATACCTTGCTCTGTTAAATTGGTAATTGGGAATGTTTTGATAAAACTGCTAATAATTGTGTCCTCGACTTATTATAGCATTATTGTACAGTTGAACAGTACATTTTAAATCCAGCTTTCACTACGATTTGAACCCACAACCTTGATGTATTCAGCACCAGCTCTAATGATTGAGCTACATGAAAACAGTCTTCTCAAAACACTAATTTACAAAGCTACAGTATTTAATGAACTGAAATTGCTCCACAGAGCACGCAGAAGTGATTGTCTAAAGAGTGTAAAAAAAATCCAGTGGCGATGGATCTCGATCTGGTTACTCATCATTGTGCGGCCCACTGGAGCCTCTTAATCAAAGCGGGATTAAACCAGCAGCAGCAGCAGCTAATGACCTTTTATGGTTACAACCATGTATGTTAGCTTAGAAGTTCAGCTGATTATGGTAATAATGAAGCTAGGCTTTTAGTAACTTACTATTGTTTTAGTAGTTAACTGATTTATTATCTACTATCTTAATCTTTCAAATCCACCTGTTTTAAGCCTGTTGATAACCTGCTGACCAATCAAAATTAGCACACATTTCCTATATTTCAAACATGAATTGATAAAACGTGCACAATAATTGACCAAGTCAATATTTAAGAATTGTCTAGAATTCGAACCTGTGACCATTGAAACCTCAGCCATTCAAAAGTATGTTGACGTGTCAGAAGCGAGGAAATAGTTTTTATATTCCTTATTATCTCGATAATTTCCATTTGTTTGTTTTTTTTTTAATTTGTTTCCCAACACAGGCGTTATGATGAGATGAATGGTCAATTTTGGCAAGGGGCCATAAATTCACCTTTTAAACGCCCCAAACCACATAACTGGTGAGGTGGAAACATGGTGGAAGATGAAAACCAAAAGCCATGCCCTCTCCAATGATGAAGATGAAAACCAATGACCATGCATTACAAAAAAAAAGTGAAAAAACGCATCACAAGGAATAAAACAGAAAATGCAGCGCTTTAGTTTTTTCTCATGTGGCTGTGTCATAAAAGCCCAAAGTTCTAGCTGATAAAATCTAATCAAAGCTGTAAAATAAGAAGGGCAGGGCTCAACACCACAGTTCCTCCGAATGAAAGCTTGCTCTTTCTCAGAAAACGAACAAGACATTGCACTTACGCCTCACAAATGGGAATGAAGGGAAAAGAAATCTGGCGAAGAAAAAAGGGGATAATAGTTTTAACAGTCTCCCCACAGCTGTTCTTTTGTGTTTTGGAGAAGAAACCATTTTGTCATTGAGTTATTCTAAGATTTGTGGTGGCCAAAATATAAATTCACATTGAGCGTGTTTCAAAAATTGCTCTGCTTCATTATTCCCACTCCACCATTGCAGCCCAATAAGATACTGTTGAAACATCTCAAAGTCTGAAAGCACTTTAAGGTTTCACATTACTTGGTCTTCACACATACGTGTCCAGGATTTCTGTATGTAACATCATCATGGGTCCACTTTTGCTCTACTTGATGAATCCAGACTTCCCCATGAGTGTCACTGGTGCTCAGCTCTTACGCTTTTATTTCCACACGTTATTAGTAGAAATCTCTTTGAAACATCACTAAAGAGCTGACAAGGTGTTAAATACGAGCTTCAGAAACTTTGAGATCATCATCCTGTAACCACAGCTTGACAGGTGTGGTTGTGTTTTATTTGGCTGTGATTATTCAAGCTCTCAAATTAAATGTTTTAAAATGCTCACGTGATAAGTGTCGCTCGCCAAGAACATTACCAAATTGTGCTGTCTGCTATAATGGATTAGCTGAGGAGCTTTTCATTAAACGTGGGTGTGGGAAACGGCACTTTCAAATAATTCTGTAGATTATTACTCTGACATACTTGGACTTTTTAACATAGTTTCATGAGCAAACACAAGTTTGCGTGACTTCAGACTAGCTTTTTGATTTAAAAAAAAATGAAGTCCAATACATTAATGCTCATGAATGTTTGTGATTACCGCTGGTTTTTACAGTCATGCTTTGTTGTGTCTCACACAGTAAACTGCTTCCATGCTGCTCTCCATGTTTGCTGGATTAAGGTCATGTCTGTGAGGGGTTATGTCTTTATTGGTTGGCCCATATGCACACATGGCATTCTTCCCCTTTTTGCACTGGTATGACTGGCCCTTAGGCCTGTATAAATAGTCACTTGTAGACTGGAAAGGCGAGGGGACCATGTGCCGGAGCAGCTGGTTTGTGTGTGTGTGAGCATGTGCATCGATGAGGAGAGTTGTTTGCTGATGCCAGAACTGCCATTCAGTCAGGGCAGAAATGTAAAGAGTACCTTAAAACCAATGCTTGAGTAAACCTACTGATACCTTATTGTACAAATCACTCCATTACAAGTTAGAAGTCACAATTCTAAAAATACTTGAGTATAAGTATCCAGTTTTAAATGTATTGTACTTGTATTATTTTCTCTCTCATAAAACACCAAATAATGGGGAAAAACAAGACACACTAAATCACCTCAGTGTTTTAAAAAGCAGAACTAATTAGATTAATAAAAAACAAAAAGTCAGTCTCAGTCAAAGTCAAATGTGCAAAAAAGTGCAATAAAAAGGTGATAAACACCTCGGCCGCCCAAGAAATTAACTTTGGTAGAAAAAGATGTTGACTTGTCATGCACGAACAATGTAACGAGCAACAATAATTGTGTATTCAAATGTAGTGGAGTAAAGCCAAATATACTTAAGTAAAGAAGTCTGTTTACTCGAGCACTTTACACCACTGAGTATGGGTGACAAATCTCTTCAGCTAACATCTGCCTTGAATACATTTCATATGATTGTATTACATGGCCACTTTTAATCCACCCAGCAGATGAGTTAAACTATAGCAATACGTATATATAAAAGTTTTATGTCGGCTACTTCTGTACTAGACATGCTAATTACAACCTTAATGTTTTAACTTGAATACAACTATGAACAGTTTAACTGGTCTCTGTGTTTACAGATGCATATAATGTTTTAACTTAAAACTAAAATCATACGTTATTTAAGTTCTAATAATATTTGTGAATATGTATATTAAAATGGTATTAAAAATTCTGCATTTTTTTTGTATTTGTTTTTTTATAACTGGAAATTATAAAAAAAAAGTATGGTATTTAAATATATAATGTTTCAGTTAAGATAAACCCATTTAACCTACTAGTTTATTATTAGTATGTTTAGTTATTTAGCAATGCAATTCTAGCTGGTGCATCAATGATTTCTCTATCTTGCTATGAAAGTGAAGAGAACATCACGTGAGTTTGTAGTAATTACAGAACCAGTGTTTTTGTTTGGGGTCGCCCCTCGGGGTCAGGAATTTGGCAACAGCACCCCAAGTTTTTTTAGAGAATCTGTTTCTCATTAATATTTCAAAGGTGCAAGGAAAAAAATTCAATTCAATAATGAGTGAAATATAATGCCAGATGTACGATATTTTAATGGAAAAAATATGTTATGTATTTTTTTATAATCCTATAAATTGGCAGTACATGTTGAGCTATAAAATTGTAATCAGATGGAAACTTTTGCCTCTTGTTTTAATGAGTGCCCCCAAAACACGCTAAATCAGACCTTGTTTTATTTGTGTGATCTGCATAATAAAAAAAAATATTAAATATTGGTAGTTATTCTAAAAAGTAAAGTTACATTATTGGTTTCAAATCGGTAACCAATAACACGATTTTGCTATAAATAAATAGAGATAAGTACCTGCATCTTTAACTTGCATGCAGGAATTTAAGCAAATCCACAATAAAACAATTAAATGTAATTTATTCTGCCTCCATACAATGCAATTGGACAAGCACTTGGAGACATTGCATAAACAATTTATAATGTAAATATTAAATGTATGATTATGCATCTGAATGAAATTATCTTAATGTGTACTGTATATGTATACAGTATATGCATAAAACAAACTGCAATAGAATTTGCAATTGATTCATCCAGCTTTAAATTTTGTTTTTTAGTATGTCAATCCTTTATTCTTTACATGTAGAAGATATTAGTGAACTAGACTTAAGTTTTGCGTAAAGTGTATGTGAAATACTGTGTGGTTTGTTGCTGTATTGTTAGGAACTACAGCCAATGCTGTTTTGTGAAACTATTTTAGTATTAATGGAAAAATTAATGAGACTGCTGTTTTATCCCCTTTTATGAATAAAACCATTGTGTTTGGGCAGCTTTGACTGATAATGAGTATAAGGTTTCCTACATTTGTCACCTGAAAGTGGTTTGAGTAGGTTATTGTCAGGTGTCCCCATCCGTATCTGACATTGAGTTCATTGTTTAGGTTCAGAAACCTCCACAACAGTGGCCTGAAGGTACATTCTTGTCTCGAGTATTCTTGAAACACAACCCTTTCTTTGTACCAGGTGGGCATGTTGTTTTACCATCTCAAACATCACTTAATATCCCCGGTTTTAGCCAGGTGAAAGCTTTTTTTCCCCCATTATTGAAAAAACATGTCTATTTACTCCCTATAGTTATATACATGATGATGGGGAAAAAAAATCCTACCCCCCTTTATTTCAGAACTAATGAGTAGATATTCTAGAAACTGTTAAAAAAAAAACACAATGTGTGTATGTGCGTATGTAGGGGAAATGTAGTTTCTTTAAATATTACACTTCTTTTAAACTTTTTAAAACTTCTTAAAACTATTAGTAGTTTTCTTTCCATTCAAATAAAAAAATTACATGTCTTGTATTTTATAGATTGCGTTCAGATGAACTTCTCTGATATACATTTTGCCGAGCATGTCAGGAGCAACTTGTAGCTGCAGTCGGTTGGTTTTCCCATCTCACCCTCCAAAGAAAGTAATCCAAACCTTTTGGAGAGACCATTCCTGATCCATCACGCCCCACCCCCACTCTCCCGCCCCTTACTTGACGTCGGGATTCGCAACAACAAACGATCTGACCAATGGGAATCCCTAAAACTTCTGCGGAGTAGAATGGGTAAAGCAAAACTAGCGGGTCAGAAAGGGGCCAGTGTGTGAGTTTGTGCGCGCCGTAGTTGTGCTCTCGAGTTCCGATGCGCACCTACTGACGGACGCGCACCCGTTAACTGGAGAAATGCGATGTTAGTAGCGGCTCCCCGGCACATTTGGATGAAAGTGGGCAAAACGCGGGGACGAACTACAAGTGTGATCGCAAGAAAGACTGTGCGGGCTGAAGAATCCCTCTGACAACAACCCGGGAGATGGAAATAGTTGCCTTGTTTTCATCCAGCCAAGATGGATTACACATACTCGCGCATCTAGACTCCCAAACGATCTGATTTGGACGCTCGCTGCAAGCATGATTTAAGGGGTTTTCTCTCCCGCTGGGTGGAATGGAAATATGAAAAACGTGTCTTTAAAACGGACCTAACACCAGCCAAAACGTTTCCAGCCTTCGAAATGGCAAATTTTGCGGGATTGGTTCGGTGCGCGTGCGTCTTCTGTTGGCCGTTAGTTTGCGTGCTCGTGTTCTTTAGCTATTTACCAGTTGCCTCCGGCGGGCACCACCGTCGCTTGATCTGCTGGCAGGCGATATTAAACTGCCAGTCGGAGTCCGAGTGTCACTACGCGTATGACCAGTATCTGCACGCGTGTGACTCGGTCCTCAGCGGACAGAGGAAGAAGTGTCCGAGCCATTGCATCTCATCGCTGGTCCAGCTGAACCTGACCAAGAGCGGCCCGGCACTGGAGGATTGCAGCTGTGCCTCAGACCACCGCTGCCACGAGATCAAACGCGCCATCGAGCCGTGCTTACCCAAAACCAGCCACATGGGATGCACCGAAGCCCGGCGACAGTGCGAGAGGGACGGCCAGTGCCGAAGCGCCATGGGCGATTATTTGCTCCACTGCAGTAAACTTTTCAGCGGCTCGAGCTGCTCGAACGCTTGCCGAGCTGTCATCGCGTACATGCGAAAACTACCCAAAGCTCAACTTCTGGATACTTGCGTGTGTGATGGGTCGGAGCGGACGATCTGCGAGTTTATCAAAACCAGCATGAAGAACTTGTGCTTTGACCCCCCGCCCGTGGACGAAGAAGGTTCCAGTGGGCTGGACGACGAGGAGACCGACGATGAGGATTACCCAGAGCCAGAACCCAGGGGCAACACGGCCACCGCTGTAGTCCCATGCACTGTTTTGACTCTGGTGGCATCCATTTTGGCTGGAGTGTGGCTCTCTTGATCACTTTGAAGTCAAGTTAAGGTTTCTCCACTTCAGTCCGGGAATTGTGCATTTTGTCATTTTGCCAGTTTGTGTTTGTGGAAGTGCGATGGTTATTGACTGCAAGTTTTAGAATTGTTTTCCAAATCGACTTGACTTCCAGTTAAATTTGACTGTTGGGTCAAATGGTGACCAGTATCTTTACAACTTATAAAACAATTTCGAATACCGTTTACTACATTTAAAACCAAATACCACAACTCCTTTGTTAGATGATATTTATTTATTTTATAGTGTTTTTATGGTTACATTTTAGCCTGACCAGTACACACTAAATGCGGTTTACATTACTTTGAGGAATAAAATGCTACTGGTAACTTTTTAAATACACTGTGACTATTACCTGTTTTGTATCCCGTGAATCAAAAAATGAAAATAAATAAAGCGATATTTTTATTTCTATTCACATTAAACAAAACAAAAAAAGTTTTAAAACAACAACTAATTATTTACTTGTCACTGTTTGACAGTGGGAATTGTAAAGAAAGTGCAAGAATGGAATAAAGTACTTCAGAGTAATTTAAAAATGTATACGTTTGGTGTTTATATACCAATTTAGTACGAAGATACTGGTCACTGTTGGACTTACTAACCGCTGCAATGTGAGCTAGCTGACAGTTAGCGGAAACTAATCAAAACGGCTTGACATTATTTGTCTCCAAAGAAAACAAGTTAAGCTTTTTGTTATATTAAGGTGAAAATCCTGAAATTTGTTATTGTATGTTTTGAGTCTATATGCAAAGCGAATGGTTAAAAATGGATATGGGCCCAGAAGAAAAAACGCCTTGCGTGATCAAGCTAAAATTCTGAACCCGAAGTCTTCTATCAGCAAGGATACAATCTACTTTATGTCGGACAACTGCCTTCAACAGCTACAAGTCTGTTTCAAGTAACTGTAGTTTTGTACGTGTCAAGCTTAAAGGTATAGACAGTTTATTTTGTTACCTAGACTTTTTAACAAGACAAGTTGTAAGAAAAAAAGTTGTGCACTGCCATTGCTAAACTAGATTTTTTTTTATAAATGTAAAGTATTTTTATAAAGTTGCAAAAGACTTTGGATAACTTCTTTAAACTGCTTTATAGATACATATTAATATTTGTATCAAGAGAAGAGTGTCAAGTAAGAGGATTTAGTTTTCCCAGAGCAGAGTGATAATTCCAGCTTTAAAGGGAAGATGAACGTTTGTTGTAATTATTCTTTTACGTAAGATATTGTAAAGTGTACAGACTGTCAGAGAATCTTTAAATTGTGTTATCAAAGATGAATTATTTACTATCTAGAAATGTCTAAATCCACTGTATAAAAACTAAAGTACAAAGTTTCAAAAAGTTTGTGTGTGCTTTGTGGGGTAGAAAAATACGCGTTTCTGTCGTATACTGTGCGTTAATTGTAAATCCACATTGTAGTTTGCTTTCTATAGCAGAGCTTTTCAGGAGCAGATTAAGTGTGGTGCACATTAGGGGCTTGAAGAGCTGACACACGACTTAGGCAAACAGAAGTGTTTGCTGAAAGCATAAACCCTGATATTTGGATATCTGTAGAACGTGAACACAAAAGCAAGTGGCTTCTCCCTGGGGTGTTCGTGTTGCATCTGGCCAAGACAGACAGCGGTTTGTTTATTTTTCAATCATCGTGTTTGGTTAAAGACCTTGTCTGCGCTCCAGCGTCACAAATATAGCAGGATTTTAGTTCTTTCTAAATGAACAGTAGCAAAGAGACAGAAATTGGTGATTGATTGTTTAATCCCTTTTATTATTTATCACAACACTTTGACAGTTTTCACAACTGATGTGTAGTGACATTTTGACATCACAACCCAAAAGTTACAATTGAACAGTAAACGGAGTTAGAGCGATACAGTATAGAAATACTATTTTTATGCAACAGATTTCTAAATTATCATTCATAAATGACCTTGCCATTATCAATTTACAGTGGAAACAGTAGATGTTTAAAACACCTTTATTTCAGGCGTTCTTGTTGATTTAGCAGACTAAGGTTGACTTTTATTGGGAACATTATTAAATATGGCCATGCTGGGTCAATATGACCAAATAAATAACATTTTAGTCATTGGTTTGTTAAGAGTTTTTGGTAAAAGACTGCATGCATATTCAGTGTCCATTTCCTTCGGTATCACATTAGATATGTGATGTACCTATGTTATATGTGCATAATTATGCCCAGCCAATGTTGTTCTCTTTTACACGCGCGCGCGCGCACACACACACACTCACACACACAAACCTCCACTCTTGTCACTAGGATTTTCAAATGGGGGTGATGGTTGCAAAATGTTTTATTAGACTGGGGACAAGGGCCCTTCAGCCTTCTGAATGGAAGAGAAGTCGAGTGGCACTTTTATCATGGTAATGTTAAGCACATAATAGTTCAGCCGCACAATACCCAGGCACTTCATTTCTCTGGAGCTCGCTGACACCTCTTCAGAGCCGAACCACAGGGTAGCATGTGGGAAAGATCCGCTGGCCCACGGTCCACATACTCAATGCAGTTCCACTGCAGGCTATATATTACTTCAGCTTTGGGGGGTAGTTGAAGACTCACTTGTTTCCCTTTAGTTTGAGCCCATGCATTGGAGCCCAGCATGTGTAATATAGAATAATGAGAGCACGTTTAGAATAGAGCTATTGAAGCAAGCATCGAAACTTTATGTCAGCGAACGTATATAAATAAATGATGGACTGCTGCAGTGGTATGATGATGGTAAAATTGAATAGACCACTGGTTTGTCCTGGCAATTTAGTCCAGTAAGGCTAATGCAAAATAAATTTAATCTGAATTATAATAAAATTACAATATACAAAAGCAATCCTCTCTACCAGTTTTCTTTTTTTTTTCTCTAAAAAAAAAAAACCAATAATACAATTAGACAAGAATTGAACCCATGATTTTTGTTGTTTCAGACACAGTGTAGTTTCTTGTGTGCCACTGATGCTGTTGATTCATTTTTTTATTCACATATTTTCACTTTTGTTCTACATGTAATGTACAATTTATTTATTTTTTCGATTAATAATTACCGATTAATAAGTGATGAGGCTTGACAGGCATACAAGTATTGAGACTCGCTGGGTAGGATTTGTACTAATCCTTCACAGTTAGCCTGGAATTTACTGGAGAGTTTTGAGATGTTCCGTATTCATACGCTTAAACATTGGTGATTTGTTAACTTGAAATACAAAATAATCTGGTAAGGAATCAAGTACTGTACTTAGTTTTTCATATTTTTTGTTGGATCAAACGTAACTATTCTTATGTCCCCCCAATTTTATGCTTTCAAACAAACCTTTTAACTGTCACTCTGATTTAATCACAGACGATCTTTTGTTAACTTCACGGCTCTTTTAAATGAACTAAAACTCCCTCTTAAGGGGTTTGCTTCTTTTGCCCAAGTCCATATAAAATGTCTAACAAACCGGAAATGTATCTGAGAATTTGAATAACTGAAACTGAATAATTAATTAATTAATTAATTATTTAATTAAAATTTTAAATTTTGAATATTCAAATCATTCAATTAAAATTCCATTCAAACTCTAACTATTTTTTGTGTCGATCGAGAAGGAACAGTGAAATTTCATTTCACATAAGAAAAGGAGATAAAGTAATAAAGGCAGATAAAGTAAAAGTTGTTACCACTGAAGTATAACGCGGTGATGAAGGCCGAGATGTTTTTTACTAGTGTCGCGCATGGCCCATTTTTTGTAACAACAGCCATAAAATCCATTTGACAGGGAGTGAAGTGGGAGGAAGCGTGCAGACTCAGGCAGAGAAGCCTCTCACTGGATTTAGCCAAAGGAATGCTGGGTAACCATTGGGGGAGAATGGTTGAAATTGAAGATGATCTCATGTTTTGTAATTGTATTAAAGAGTTTTAAACTAAAAACTATTACTACTATAAGACCACAAAATAAATATTTTCAAGCATTTCCGTCCACACAGCATTATTTCCACATCACAATATGAGTGTGAAGATCAGATTGTTGGAAGCACAGCTGTTTCAGACACGCGCTTTCACTCGTGAAGCAGAAATCATCAGTTGGCTCAACCAACCACAGAACAAATAAACTACACCACAAGTGAATGTTGATGGAGGAAGCAAAAATGGTGACAAATGAAGAGCCAGAGAAAGGACATTTTCTTCTCCTTGGCAGTGATGTGTGTGTGTGTGTGTGTGTGTGTGTGTGTGTGTGTGTGTGTGCGGGTGTGTGTGCTCGTGTTTTGAGTTTTTTTCCTCAATAGAAGGCCGTTGACATAACATTGACCAAGAGTCCTTCTCCATTGCAACTAAACAATACCTCATTCTGTTCTTTCGCCGACCATTAGGTCTATTTACCAATACTGAGAACTTTGGCTGAGAGACTCTCCTTGTGCCCACATAGAGTACGAATAAGAATAGGAGGAGAAATCTTTAGCTAAATCAGCACAGAAGGATATATTGATGTTAAAGGAGTTTGAAAGAAGAAGACTTGCTGACATGGGGCATAACTTAATTTCCACGGTCACAGGGCAGCTGCGAGGTGCAGCCTGCTGTGAAGGTCCATTTTAACTTCAATGGCTCCAATGACCCCGAAGAGCAACTCGGTCTTCATCCCAGCTTCTCTTCTATTGAAAGACTTGACTAGAAGAATTTATAAGGCCGATTTAAAGAAACAAGTCATCAATGGCTGTGCACTATTGATCATCCCCAAAACTTATGTGTTTGTATGTGGTTTTAGAGATTCAACCCCATGATGTGGAGGAGCATGGTAGGCATTGTCATTAGATTGAACAAGACTTTCTGGAGTTTGCACATTAAGACGTTTTAATATTGATTTCCTGACGAAGCATTATACAGTAAAAAGATAACAAACAGTGTTTATATGGATTGTACTACTGTCACTTTATTCGAAAACGTTTATTTGAAAATCAAACGTTATATAGAGTGTGAATTAAAATTGTACTGTCTTTGGATTTGAGTGTTCTGATCACTCAAATGTGTTATATCGGAACTCATTTGATAAAGATGTTACTTAAAAACAAACACACAAAAAACCCATAATTCTTCATTTATGCATATTACTTTTTTGTTTGATTTTTATAAGATAATACTCTTTTATTTAGTTTAATGTCAATAAGTTGAAAAATAGTTAAATTGAGAGTCACCTTTGTTTATTAATTCTAATTTAGAAATTAGCATCGGTATTGTTGCAAAGTGTGTTTTTATAGATTTTGTGTATTACACCATGAAGATGTTCCAAGTATCAACATTGCCTTTAATACCTCTATACACACTTTATTTTTCTCTCCAATCACACTTCATGTCCATCTCAAATGCTCTCAGAGTGCACTCAGTAGTGCTTACTGTGAATTACAAAACAAGACACATAAAATGATTAACTAAGTGCAATATCAATCAAAGACAATACATGGAGATCACAAACAGGGAAAGTGAAGGAGTGGAGAAAAGCTTGAACAGAATAAATAATGAAGCTCAAGCACGGCAGTTGTTAAGAGTTAATAGTCTCTCAGAAACTGAATGGGGGCTGGGGGTCTCACTCTATTAAGTCGACCCCCAGGGCCATGGGCCAAATTGCACCCAGTTGTTGTCCTAAAAGAATTCATCCTTCACGCATTCATTTCTCCATTATGTTGTGTCTTTTCATGGCAAAGGCCATGCCAAAGTACCAATGAGACCAAATTACTGACTTGGTACAATCCGAGCGAGTGTTTATGTGAGAGAAGGAGCGAAGAGGTTCTACATATGTTAGGTTCAGTGTCTTTGTGCAGAAATTTCAAATAGACTTCCTGAATCCCTAATGGAATCAGATTAATGTATTTTTATGAGTATATCAAAAAACTCGAGTTTTCTCTTTTTCATTATGCTATTCTTACATTTCTGTCTTGGTGACACACATTTTTATTCCATTTTAACAGAACTCTAATTTGAATTTAGCATTCTGGTCTAAAAATCGGAAAGATAAATATGTGTTGTAAAAAATCCACACCAATATTAATGTTCAAGATTTGTTGTGTCGGGTCTTTGAACGTATAACGACAAGACCGATGATGACAGAACTGAAATTTTTGGGAAAATTTAATCTTCTGGGATGAGTGTTATCTGGCAACAGCTGCACTGTGGTTCATTTAAACATGTTTAGATTGTTCTAGTAGACAGGAAAGATCAAGGGTCTGAAGAAAAAAGACATGTGATTTGGCTCCCCTAGCCATTGAAAATGAGCAGAAACCCGAGGCAGATATGGAGAGAGTGATACCTGAGGCAGCTGCCTTAAATCAGACCTGCTCCCTGCGGACAACAACTGCTGGAGAAAGGGTCAAATATTCCCCCAATCCAGCCTCACAGTCACATACATGATCCTCGATGGGGGTTTTCGCCCCTTTTTCCTTCCTCCTGTCAAGTCCGGAACCAAAATAGCACCTTATTTATACTTTCTTTCAGCTTTTAAAATCGATTGAAGGAAAATGTTTGGTCTATCTTGTTTCTTTAAAGAATAAAAAGAAAAGTGAAATGAAAAAAAGAAATGGATTATCTTTCCTTAAAAAATCCAAATCAGCTGGATTGGAAGTTAGGTTCTTAACTTAATCTATATATGATTCCATAGGGACTGAACTGATTGTTTGAACTAAACATCATAGTCAAGCCAGATCTTACATTGTCTTATTATTATTATTATTATTATTTATAATCATACATATTTACCTCACAGCTGTGTCCTTAATGATTTAACAGCAATGCTTTTTGTGCTTTATTTGTGCTATATTTGAACCAACATTAACTTTATACTCAGCTGGAATAAGAGTGGCATTGTGAAAGCTGTTTTTACCAACGCAGATGATAATCTCAGAGCATGCGTCATCAGGCCGAGATGCGGTGCTTAATCTTCACAGATTTTTAAGTTCATTTAATGTCAGTCTGTGGCTTTTCTCAGACTTCTTGTCATTTGATCTTGCGACTAATTAATGGGGCATTGATATGTTATGGGTCTGTAAAGGTGTGTGTGTGTGTGTGTGTGTGTGTGTGTGTGTGTGTGTGTGTGTGTGTGTGTGGCAACAACAAACTATTTCAGTCAGATGTCATGTTAGTTTGTAACATTGATTTCTTAGTTGCTCTATGTTTACGCTTGGAACAGTTTATGTTATACATTATTATGGACATATTGTTATACTCATTATTACACAAATGAGTACACTGTTGTTCTAGGTTGTTGTGTATGCCATAGACATATTATGTGATTTAATACCACATATATTGCATTTTTATACCATAGGCCAGTCACATAGTTTGATCTAAATGTTTTAATGTTTGTCCAGCGTTATCTGATCTTTCCATGGCAAATTCTGGTTGTGATGTTATTTTTCAATTGCATACATCGATAAAGGGCAAAAACTAGTGGTGGAGTGCTCTTAACTAAAAGATTAACAAAAAAATTGAATTTGTGCACAAATTCTCATTTTCTGCTCATTTGTCATGAATAACATAGGTCGTATTTTACATATACTAGTTGTGAAATGTATAATCCCAACCATTTTATTTAAACAAACAGTCCAGGCTATCAGCTTGGCAAAGAGAATGCCCTTGCACTTTAGATTCAAACAAAACAAAGGAAACAACAGCTGTTGCTTTCACCAAAAAAAAGCCTTTTTCACTGCCCGTCTCTGCCAAAGTGTGCTGAATGGGCCTGGTCACCAAGGAAACAACTCCCCCTCCCCCCTCCTCCGTACACCCACGCTCACCCTGTCTGTTGGGGTATTGCTTTACAGCCCATATTGGGTGGCAAAAGAGATGAGATCTTTGGCCTGGATCCTCCGGTCTACATTATGGCACCTTGATGAAGGACAGAGGAGGAATCCGACACAATTTTTTTTCTTTCCAAGCGCTCAACACACTTGATGAGTGAGTGGGGGAAAAGAGGAATTTTAATCAGAGATTCCTGACATCGTGGTCAGGGTTCTGTTGCAGAGTTTAACTGGGCAACAGGTTTGAGCCAGGTGTGTCTCTTCAAGTCTGGAGGTTTTCCAGTGCAAGGGCTGCATTGTTAAAATCAGTATGAATAATACAAAAAAAATGAAAATAATGTCTGTATTTCCCAAAAGCATGTCAACTATGGGCTCCTTACAAAGCAATATGTCGTTCAATGTTTTTCGCAGTGTAGCCATTACGCTTTTGATGTGGTAAATGAAGTAACCGAGACCATCATCTCAGACACTTTACAACTTTCCCAAATCTAAACCTGTTACTATTCCACGATGCCTAGGCACAGATGTCCCACTAGATTACAAGTATCTTTTCACTCGACTCACATTTTTGAAAATGTTTCTGCAGATCTGAGTTCACAGCCCAAGTAGATCGAGAAACAAGATTTAGCTTAATGATTCTGTAAACGGCTGTTCCGTAGCCCATGAGCGTTGTCCTAACATCAAGGTCATGTGCTTGGTTACATGACCTCTGTGAGTCTTGATGGGTCTTTCTCACCCTTGTGCACTCCTAATTCTCTTTCTTTGCTAAATTCTAATTCGAACCATACTAAATACAGAGTGCAGCTCACTGTGGTTTTATGACATGGACATAGATGAGAGCAAAGATGAAAACACATAAAAACACAAGAAAAAGATGGTAAAAATATACCCCCCTCCTCTCTCTCTCTCGTTACATTTACTAAACGTTAAACCTGGTGTGGTTGTGAGGTCAGTATCCAGATTTGACCCTCTTTAACTCTTTAACTTTTCTTCCCGTGGAATTACTTTGTTCACTGAGCTGAAACCAGCACAATGTTTCTCTTTTAAACGTTTAAGATGAGTAAAGTGGTTTCTGGATCAGTGCAAACAGAAGGCATGAGGCCATGTGCTTTACACTTTATTTGCTCTTCATACTTTCAGGCTGCGTGTTCATCTGTCTATTGGGCTGCCAGGCTCATATAATAGTAGTATATAGTTGACATTTAGTTTTTTAATTTTTATATATAATTTTTATATATAATTTTTTTTTTTTTTTTTTTTTCAAAAAAAGGCAACTCATAGCTGAAAAAACAAATTCTTGGCAGAGTCAATATGGGGTTACATTTTATTCTCTAACCCTCTTCAAACTCATGTTCTTATTCAAACAGGAAACCGGTGGAAAAAAGGGCCCGCTTTGTTAACCTTTTTATTTTTATTTTAGTTTCCGGCACTTGAGCACCTGTTTTCCTCCCTCGACACCCGTCCTTTTGGTTTCCTCATCCTTGTTTATATGGAGATGTGTCCATTTGTTTCAAGCATTTACGATTTGATCTGTGGCTGGTCCCTTACTGTCGTGAAAGCTTGAGATGTACTAAGATGATTTGTAAAAAAAAAAAAAAAAGAAGACATTTACATTTATGCTAAAAAGTGCTAATGAAAAATACAATTCATTTGAATTTGCATTTTGCATCACAGTTGATTTTTGTGAAGCATCAACTTCATTAAAATTACCCATGAACCTGATGAGACCAAGCAGCATTCAAGAAAACAACAGTTTGTCTCATTGAGAAGTCTTTGTGTTGTGTCTGTCCCCTATTGTCATCACTCTAGCTTTCACCAATAAAGTCGAGCTGAGAATTTCCCTTTTGGTCCTCACTTTCACACCTTCACAGTGGGTCATCCCTCTACTCTCTTTTCATCTCGCTCTGTCCATATGGAGAATACAATCCAACCTTCCTCTCAACCCCAACATGGAGTCACTGTTAGCGCATCCAGCTGAGAGAAAAGTCAACAGTCCTTTAATAGTTTTCATGAAGGACAAGTAAGTCAGGAGGGGAGAGCGAGGTTGCAGATGTGAGAATGTGATGGGGATTGACTGGTGTGTGTCTGTCTTATGTGTGCGTGTGGTGTGTGTGTGTGTGTGTGTGTGTGTGTGAGAGAGAGAGAGAGAGAGAGAGTTTGTTATTACTTGAATAATACAGTCAGTGCAATCCAAATAACACACTTCAGTTGACCTGTAATCACATCTATAACATCCAGAGTTTACTTTTTCTGATATTTTGATTGTAACATATCTGTGTCTGTTTATTCCATCGAGGCACAAATGCTCAGCCAAGATGCATTAAATATGTGTGAATTGATCCATTAAAAGATGTTGCATTATGATGCAAAACATCAAAGTTACTGGAAAATGTTGTAAAGACAATAATATGGAATCAAACTGAATTTGATTTATTTAATAGAATTTAATATTCTTGACATTCAAGACAATTACCGTTCACTGACACACGTTTTTTCACATTATCAGGCACAGTTAATTTGTAACATTTTTCGAATTTTTAGTTTGTCATGTTTAGTTATGTTTGTTTGCATCAATCATCATTTTGTCACACCAACCACAAATTGCAGTGACATAATCTGTGTCATGGTTAAATAATTTCACACGTTACTATTGCTGTGCAGAGTGGCTTTAAGAACACAAGTCTGGGAAGCCACAGCCTGTGAACTGGTTTATTATTGTTAACATTGAGCAGCTTAAGGTGATCTCTCTCTCTCTCTCTCTCTCTCTCTCTCTCTCTCTCTCTCTCTCTCTCTCTCTCTCTCTCTCTCTCTCTCTCTCTCTTTCTCTCTGTGTGTCTGCAACCATTTTTGCCAGCTGTGTGGACATGCACTGTTGTTAACTTGAGAAACAGAGCAGTTTTTCAACATTTGAATTTTTACCATCAAGCCTTTAAAATAATTTGACTTATTTGACTGATATGAATGCATATAAATTAATTAAATGTTTAAGTATCTATCTATCTATCTATCTATCTATCTATCTATCTATCTATCTATCTATCTATCTATCTATCTATCTATCTATCTATCTATCTATCTATCTATCTATCTATCTGTCTTTTACTTCACAAGCATATCCTCTGCAAACTGCGAATTTGATTGTTCTAAGATCTTCAAAAATAAAACTAACACTTTTGATGCTTGCAGCTACTGTATTTTTGACATTTCAACACAATGAACAATTGATATTCTGAGAGTAATACATAATAAAAATTAAAGATTAATTTACTTAATTTATAAATGTACGTAATTTATTTAAAAACATTTTCATTATTTAAAATATATTCTTAATAAATATAATGTATTGCAATAATAAAAATATAAGACACAATTACAGTAGTTTGCCAACTTACAAATATTTGGACCATAAAGACTTACGCATGTTTGGTGGGTAGTTTATCATTCAATAACAGGTTTAGGTTAACATCACTGGATTAAGTCCAAGAATCATGGATGGGGCACAATGAAAGTAAAATAAAGAGAGAAGAAAGAGTGCTTCCTGTAATTTCAGAGTTTGTGCCAAAATGAACAATATTTTAAAAGAAACAAGACATATTTGAAAGTATTGCATAGATTATCTATACAGAACATTTATTTAAATATACCATGTTGACACAGTATATAACAGATATAACACAGTATGCTAATGTTGTTATGAATCTTGGACAACGCTAAAACATCTTATTTACCTAATCCGATCTTTGGAAAACATCTGATTAGGGATAAAAAAAAAAGGGGGAACAGATTAAAAACAGCTGTTCCAAACCATTGCTTTATAGTGGTTTTATCTTCAGGATATCTCTACTAGTAGCTATGAAGGACCTCAAGCCAAGCAATAATCACTAAACAGGATGCTCAGCAAACAGGAAGTTTGTCCCAGTGTACGCCTGATTTGTTAAGAGTTCAAAGAGTTTGTCTTTAGGGGATTCAGTAAAATGGCCATTGTGTACTACGGTAGTACAGAGTCAAGCTTCCTTTCAAATGCAAAAAAGAAGCACTTTTCTGGGTTTTAATAGAAATCGAGGGACAGTTGTAAAGCATCTGTTTAGGCTTTTGACTGCAACCCGACTGTTGCCCAAATTCTGTAGTTTAACACAAATTCCCGTGTCTTTTTTAGAGAAGAGAAAACTGGCCAAAAACAAATTGAAAACGTGTGTTTGTATAAAGATTTTGACCTGAAGACGACGAAGATTTTTTTTCACGTGTGTGTGTGTGTGTGTGTGTATGTGTGTGTTTCCTTGTTTTGTTTACTGATTTGTATCATTAAGATTTATCTGGCTAATGTTACATTAGAATGTGTTCAGTTTGGACAAACTGTTTATTTGAAGCTGAATGCCTGCTTGGACAAGGCTCATTTCCTAGAAAGAACATATATTCGCTACTTTTGCTGTTAGACGCAGTTGTGACAGATTTGACGGTTTCATCCCAATGCATTGGAGTCAAAGTAGATCCAGAGATAAGAAGATAATTGTTGTAACTTGTATGTATCAAGGTCATGGTGGCTCAGTCTGGAAAATTCCGTTTGATGCACAGTAAATATGAAAGTCAACGTTTAGTTCGATTTTTAAATACTCTATATAAAAAATGCTTTTCCTGAAAAAAATCTGTATTTTCCTGGCGTGTTTAATGAGACAAAAGCAAAATCTCATTTACATACACACACAACACACACACACACACACACACACGCGCACAAGAAAACTAAAACAATATCTACCTGTTGTCTGTCGTGGACTTTACCTGGTTCAATTTTAATACTGTTTAATTACTTGATTTTAATTTCATTACTTTATTACACTATAAATAAAATTGTTTCTTAAATAAAAATGTGTATTTTAATTGCATGTTTGTTTTTTCGAATGTAGCACAGATTAAACATTGTCCTAAAAACTACTATCTGCTTTAAAGCCACTTCAACATTGCAAGTTCAATTCCCAGTCCTGTGGGTCATCCAACTGTGTTTTACAAAGCTGCACACTGCTCCGGGTTGGTGTGTGTAACTTCACTGGATGGCTAAATGGAGCATACAATTTGGTTCCATAGTGGTTAAAATTACAAACTTACACATACACACACACACACACACACACCTCAAAACAATCAAAAACTACTTGCGCTGTTTAGCTGAGAATCACAGAATCTTTTTTTTTTTCATCCAGCCTTATAAAGCAAGGCATTTTGTTTTATTAGTTCAATTTCCTCTCTGCCAGTTGAATATGCAACTCTATTTTCAATTTCCTTTAGACATACCAGAAGAGACCAATCATAAACTGTCTTGGCAGTGGTCCAGGGATTGCTGGGAGGAAGCAGACACAGTTCTGAGCTCAGCAGACACTGGACATTTGTCAGTGTTTGGGAAAATAAAGAGATCGTGCAATAATGATCGGTTGTTTCCATGCATTCCGTAAAACACAGTAAAGGAGACAATAAGAGAGACTGAGATAAGCAATGGGTGTATTTTATTATGTTGTTTTTTTTTTTCATCAGGCCCTGTGAAACTGAATATGATACGGCGAGCATTCCATCCCAGTGTATCATGTGTTTCAGCCTGCTGCTTAATTTGCTGCGGAACAGACCAGCCGAAATTTCATGTGACAACCTGTTGATGTATTTTGTTCCACAGCAGAGGGTTGCTAAGACTTCCATTGCTAAGCACTTCATTTAAATCCTGTCTAATAAGTGGCCACATCACAGCATGCATGAGAAGATGGAAAGACAGACGCACGTCGCAAAAGAACATGGCATGGTGCAGGGGAAAGTGCATGTAAGAGTGGAGTGGAGAGGGAAAATGAACAATCTAAGGCCTGGGTCTGTATGAAAAGCAAGACGAGGGCCGTCCCGCTCAACTCGCTTAATTTTAATGACCTAAAAACCACAGTAGACAAACAGAGAAGTGTAATAAACATTTAGCAAGGAGCATTTCTTCACAGCCACCGAGCGATTGAAATCATCCATGTCAGATATTTACTGTGTTTCTGCAGTTATAGAATTCAAAATGATTACAAAATTAAGTTATTACAGCATTATAGCATCTGGGATCTGAAGAGTCAACTTGATCTAACTGTAATAAACTTGAACGGTACTAAACAATGACCGGCAAAGGATAGAGAGATACGGTGGCATAAATACACAGGAAACTAAACAGGAATTTACACTATAATTAACAACCACGTGGAAAATGAACAAAAGGAGGCTGGGAAGCACAGGGATCATGGGAAACGGAGTTTTGATCAATCATGCCATGTATTATGAAAAAAAAAAGACAAGCATTTCAGTCAAGCTCAAAAACAGCTAATAATACAATATTATATATGATAATCACTATACTATAGATTAGATTAGATTAGATAAGATTAAATTCAACCTTAATGTCGTGCAAGGACAATATGATACGATACAATAAAGTACAGTACAATACGATATAATACAATACAGTACAGTAGGTTTATCTTTATTTTATTTAAGGACCCTTCGGCAGATCAACATGAATAAGTATTTTAAAGTCTCACTCTTTCAATATTTTGCCTAGTCTTTTTTCAAGAGAAACACATCTTGACTATCACATACAGAGCAGCGTCCCGCGGGCCATATGGCAGGGGAGAGCACATCAAACGGGTCTTGACACATCTCATGTAGCATCATTGTTTTACTCAGAGAAAGCAACAGGGAACGGTGCAATGAATAAAGGGAAGCATGTGTGTGTGTGCAGATGTTCTCACCAGCCACACTTTCAGATATTCTGGCAAGGCTCTCTTTCCTCAACAAAGCTGGAATACTTTTGTCACCTCTGCTATTTTCCAGATGTTGCACATAAATTCGGTAACTTATTGTAATAGTCTAAGGAATTCAATCTACTCGATATTCAAGTTGATAGTCTGATGAAAATTTGGAAAGGATGGATGGAAGGATGAATGAATGGATGGATGGATGGATGGATGGATGGATGGATGGATGGATGGAT
>CM051493.1:1503444-1529802 GCA_028031935.1 Paedocypris micromegethes
TAGTTAGTTAGTTAGTTAGTTAGTTAGTTAGTTAGTTAGTTAGTTAGTTAGTTAGTGGCTGGCTTGTTACTTTTAATTTCTTATGAACAGAAACCAGAGACACAAGTTCTGACATTAAAAGAACATCTTGTTTTCTCCCCAAAGCATTTTTGAGGCACTGCCAAGATATGACCCATTACCTCAACTATCTGAACCCAGGCCTCCTAAAGGAGGATCACATGGAGGAAACGCACACATAAATGAATGTAACACACATGTACTGTTACATACACACTGTAACTGGAGCTGGGTTTGCAGCAGTAGCTCACTGAGGTGCTCTTTTTATGGAAGTTCTTCACTCAACTTATGTTGATTGTGATGGACAAATCAGACATTTTCTTTGCTTGTTTGTTCAATTGAATTTTTTTTTAATACATGTTTATTTTGCTATGGTCAAATAGAAAAATATTTTTTTATCAAATCTTATGTTGCTTTTAATAGTATTTTTGTCTGTCTGTCTGTCTCTTTGTCAGTCCCATAGTATGTATGTCCTGCCTGTCTGTCCATCTGCCTGTCTCTATATAGATATATTGTCCATCCATCTCTCCATCAGTTGATCTCAAATGTATCGTGTTTGGTTATAGCAGATTATAATATTCTAATTACACAAGAAGGTGAATCCATTTTATTGCACTTTTTTTTCTTATTAACCAAGATGAACTTAACAATAGTCATATGAAACAACTTTTAAAAGCTATACTCTCTTTAACTACGTTCAGTTTGGTCTAAAGGATTACCTAAGTCCATTTTTCTGTTCTAACATCATCTGTTTTTCATTTTCCCTGCGTCGTCGAATGAAACCTGACTGTTTTTAAAGGCTCTAAAGTTATGAGCTCGTCAATAAATACCATATACTCCCTTTGAAGTTGCCTGGGCTGTGGAAAGTGGTAAGATGTCATGTGTTAAAATTATGACCTGATTCCTTAAAACTAATCTACTCTGCCTGACATGGCCAAGTTTAGGTGCATTTGTTCTTTATTTTTCTTGACAACTGGCAGACCAGCCCGTTTTCAGGTTTGCCCAAGTGTCAGGACCGTTTTTCGTCTTTTACTTGTTGTTTCCCCCCTCCACTCCTTACATTTAGCCCCCTTAGGCTTAAACAAAACGGGAAAATATGATGCATGTTCATGCAGCTGGTTGACTGTTGTTGAGTCATTTATAGGTCTCATTAAAAGCAGTTCTTTTTTCCCAAGAGTAATCATTCCCATCGGAATAACAAGCTCCTGTTGCTTTTAATTTTGGGCTCAATGCAGTTTTGCCCTAAATATATAGCAATACATAGTTTAATGACTTGCTACAGATGAGACAGAAAGACTCATTAACATTTCTCAAATCATGTTTTTGTGTAATGGACCTGTTTTATTTTTTTTCCCCATTAACTTCTAGATTGAGATCTACACAACGACTTTATTTCAGAAAGTTTTAAATAATTAAAATACTCTGCTCGAAAAAACATTCCAGCTGTTTTAAATAATGAATGGATGGAATGATGGAGTTTACAAAAAGTAGATTTAGAGAAATGTCACTGTTTGTAGTCCAGCAGAAGTGTGACATAATTATTGAGATTGATGTTAGTGTTTTTCTTCTCTAGTTAAGATAAGAGGCTGATAAAGAGGGCAAAAGACATTGAGGCTCAATGGCCACTACAAACAAGTTACCAATAGAAATGACTGTATGTAGGTGTGTGTGTGTGTGTGTGTGTGTGTGTGTGTGTGTGTGTGTGTGTGTGTGTGTGTGTGGTGTGTGTGTGTGTGTGTGTGTGTGTGTGTGTGTGTGTGTGTGTGTGTGTGTGTGTGTGTGTGTGTGTGTATATATATATATCAATTTTTTTTTCTTCTTTTTTTTTTTTTTTTTTTTTTCGAAATTCCGAAATCGCTTGAAATTAATACAATTAATACTTGAAAGTAATTTACTTCGAAGTCAACTAGTACAAGTACAAATAGTATACAAGAGTAAACACTTATCATTAGTATTAAATTTAGGAGAAAAGTTAGTAGCATGATAACGATATGCCTTATTATTAACCCTGTAATAATGACCCTGTGACAATCTCACTTCACTTTAATGTATCTTTCTTAAACACACTTTAGAATAACTCGGAGAGTGAAGCTTGTTTTAGACAAATGATTGCACAAATATTGCTAACCTTTAGAACTTTAGGACTGGTGCCCCTCTCCAAATACACACACAACACACACACACACACACACACACACACACGGCTCTCTCTAGGTGTTACTTTGTGATCCATGAATTGTTAAACCAATGCATATAGATACTGCCCAGTATAACTCTCCCATCATTGACTCTATTCATGAAGTGTACTGACACGGATCAAGTTTTCCCATAAAAACATTCCCACTCATCCTTACATGGCCAGAGGGAACGTTAAAGGTGATGCTCCATAACTCCACACTGTTCGCTTGTATATGACTTGAGGAGTCTGAAGCTAATGCCATCTGGTCCATGAAGCTCCTTTCTCATCTGGATACGTTAAAGTTTGGACACATTATGTCTTCTTTGACTTTGTCATGAACTGACAAAGCTTTTACACAGTTAAACTAAATTACTATATTTGTATTTTTTCTTTTTTTATTTCTTCGTTTTTATCTTTGTTTATGTCTTCTTTTTTCCACTTTTTGTGTATTTGTTGTATTTATTCTGTACATTCTGTATTGTACTGTGTTCTGTACTACACTGTATCTTATTTGTTCCCAATATAGCATTTTGCTTTACTGTTATGCTGCATGGTAAACTTAAATGGGATAAAAAGTGGTTTCTTATATAGTTTTTTTTTTACGCTTTATACGGTTTATATCGACTTTTGTTACGCAGGAAAATATAAACAAGTATTCATAATGGCATTTCAGAATTCTCTAGCTTATTAAAAATTACCAACTCATTGAACATTCGAGACATGCAAAAGTACACGAACTGCAAAAGTGTAAAGAGTACCTGAAAACAATACTTGAGGAAAAGTGTGGATACCTTACTGTAAAAATGACTCAATAACAAGTTGCAAGTAACCAAATCCAAGAAGATTGTTGAAGTAATGGCCGTAAAGTATCCAATAAAAAATAAAAAAACTAAACTTGTAATATTATTATTATTATTATTATCGTGTATTTTCCTCAAACTGAAATTAGGCTGAATAAACACCAAGAATAATGAAAAACAATAAACTCTTTATTTATGAAGTTTTAGTTCTTAATACAAAGATTGGAAGAAATTTCAACATTTCAAAAACGTCAATATTTAAAAATGGCTGAACAAAATAGATAAAAAAGAAAAAAGGCATCTTTAGTCAAACTGAGATGAGCAAAGAAATGCAACGGCTAATTCACGTTCATGTGATGTAGAGCATAAATAGCATCCAGTACCTTCAGTATCCTGCAGATGGCAATATCACCTTGTTTGCCAATAAATTTACCACGATAGAAAAATATGCCAACTTGTCGCACACAATCACAATGTAAGGAGTAACGGTAAGTGTCCATTCAAATGAAGTGTAGTAAGGAACACACGTACTCAATCAAAAAAGTAGAAAGCAAACATTGCTTATATTTTGACAGTACAAGTACAAACAATGTAGCCAAAAATACGTAATTAAGGTGCCATTTACTCAAGACTTTACACCACTGATGAAATGACCTCAATAGCTGCGCTTTTTCTGGGTTTCATAAACATTTTGGAGAGTCAGCAAAGGAAGGTTGAGCACTGCCTAATTACTGAGTACAGTGTGTTGCTTCTCAGCACTCAAACCCAATTATGTGACTGTATTATCATCTGAGGACAGGGTGAAACCTGAAGAATGGCCCATCTGTGGAAAACAGTGGCCCGAGGGTCTGGTTGAAAAGCATCGGTCGATGGCTTCATCTTGGAATGCCATGCAAAGACCCCAACACACAACTATCTCACCTTTCTACGGGTAAAGGTCAGAGTCAGGCCATATGTCAGTGTGCCATGGGTCACGGCACTGACTGATGTCTAAATGAGTTCTGGTTGAGAAGACTTTGTGTGGAGGGATATGAGTTGGTTTTTCAACTGAGCCATTTTTCTTTTCTGACATGATTTGTGAGAAAATATTTTTGAACATTTGGTTTCTAGTGGCTAATTTTAAAGGTTATTTGAGGCAATTTCAATGTTTTTAATGCATATTTTTAGAATGAAGCATGACAGATCCTTATTAATATCTTTAGCTCACTCAGATTGATTGATCTCCGTGAGAAGGATTAATGGAGCCTGGGTCTGCTCTAAATAGGAGAAATGCATCTGTGAAGAAAATGACCATTGACTTTAATCTGAAGAGTTCTGAACTTCTCCTGAGGTCAGTAGTTGGTTCTTTTTTGTTGCTCCCTTCTTTTCTTGAATCTGCCCTTCCAGCAGGCCTGGACAAGCATTGACACTCTTTGAAATGCATCCTCCTTCAGGCCAGCCAAAAGCATGCTTTCTCAGAAACCTAATGCTCTTTCTCACACTCAGAATCTTCTGGGATTTCATTTCACAAGCTAAAATCAGGGCTGTCTGCTTTTTTTTTTTAGTATTTTACTTGATTTTGTACGGTAAAACCTTTTTTCACTTTTCAAGTTTCACTTTTTGAGTTAAAGATTTAGTTTAATAAAGAACAAACTCAATTTTATCGTTATTTGTACAGAGCCTTTGTAAACCAAGATGCTGTACGGTACAGAAGAAGAAACACATTTTAAAAAGTTAGATAGATATCATGAATCATGAAATAGATATCATGTAGCATGATAATCTATTTTGTAATAGTAGTAGTAATAATAATAATAATAATAATAATAATAATAATAATAATAATAATAATAATAATAATAATAATAATAAAATATTAAGTTATATTAAACAAATATTTACAGAGTTATTTAAACTGCTTATATATACATAAACAATTCTAATTAACTTATCAAAAATAAGTTATTATACTTGAAAATAACACTGTTTCAATATATGCTAAATATCATATTCATATCTAAAATATGAATAAAACTATGTTATTGTGAAAGAACACACCTATACGCTCCTGAGAAGTTACTTTTTAATGCTGTAAACCTACAAAAAGTTGTATCAGCTTGATATGTCGACACGTAGAGTATGTTTTTGAGGATTTGGATGTCATTGAACATGTCTGAAGTTTGGTGTTTCACATGCTTTTTCCAAATAAACATGTTTGCAAAAATGGCTACAGGCTCGGGGCAAAAACAGACACCAAGTCAAAATGTCTAGACATTTTAAGTTCTCAAGGATCAAAAAAAATCTTCAATTTTGATCTGTTCTAACAAAGACTGTTACTGTTTGCCTCTATACTATTTAATGGAATGTATGGATGGCTTTTTTGGAGTATCAAAGTTGAGTATCAACTTTTCTGCACAACAGAGTATAAATATCAGAACAACTAGACTTGATTATCCGTGGCTTGTGGGAGCCAGGCCGCTTCTAACACCACTAGCAGTTGGTAATCCGCTCAGAGTTCCCAGAGGGGTGGTGGGCCGGGGGACAGCGAGAAAGTTAAAGCTGCTGCACTAACCAGCTTATGGCAATTAAAATTTATTTAGAGCTTACAAGGAATCCTTTCCCTGTTGAATACATCAGCCTTGATAGGACGTGGTTAAGGGAGGAGGAGGTGGTATTTTTGCCGATCTATAACCCGCAGGAAAGGACGGACTTATTATCATTGCTTTTTTTTAACCAAATTGATGTTTACATTGGGGGCCAACTTGGGAGTAAAGAGTACCTGAAAACCATACTTGAGATAAAGTACCAATACTTACTGTAAAAAATACTCTTACAAGTTTTAAGTCACCAATTCTAAGAAGACTTGTGGAACTTACGTATTTTACTCTAAATTTAGGCCAAAAAAAAAGAAATAAAAAACACCAAGAAATGTGAAAAACAAGAAACTCTTAAGGTTTTATTTCTTAATATGAAGTGAAAGTTAACATCTCAATGTTTCAAAATTGCAGAACAAAATAGAAAAAAAAAAGAACAAAATGTCTCAGTCAAACTCAAACAAGCAAAAAAAGTGCATCCGCTAATTCACGTCCCTTCAGCATCCTGCAGATGGCAATATTGCCTCAAAATTAACGTAACGAGTAACCGTGTACATACAAAAGCAGTGGAGTAAAGAGTACATATGCTCAATCAAAAATGTCAAGTAGAGAGTAAAAGTAGCTTATATTTTTGCTAAACAAAAATAGCCAAAAAAAACCGTAAGCAATGTAACAAAGTACTTTACACCACTGAACACAATCATTAGTTAATATGCCGTTATATTCTTTTAGATGTGTGAACTTTGCAACTCAGAAAAAAGGAACAGTTAGCTCAAGGCCTGGAGTTTATTTTTTAACATCATTTGGTGAATTTTTCATGCGTTTTGCAGCACGACACAAGCCCAAGCGTTGAAATCTACCTCGCAATAGATAGATCGCAAAAGCGTCGAAATAGATAAAAAAAGAGGCCTGAGAAAAAGAAAAGCTAAATGGTCACATTTATTTCCTATTTGTTGTACTAACATAAATATATGTATACATTTATTTTGCACAAATTGATTTATGTATGTATATATACATAAGCACATTTATTTCTTATCTGTTGTAATAACATAAATACATGTATTTATACATTTATTTTGTACGTATGCACATTTACGTACGCAAGAACATTTATTTCCTTTGTCATTGAGTTCAAAACGTAATCCCTGTTTATTGGTTGTGGGGAGCTGGAGAAAATTCTGGATTGTTAAGCCTGAAATTTTAACACAGCTAAATTTGTCTTTTTTATCAGAAGAGTGTGATGGAGTTGCAAAAGACTAGATCTAATGCTAGAATCCATTTCTGTAGTTGAAGAAAAACTCCAAAAAGGCTCAAATAAAAAAAAAAAAACAATTATTTCAGTTTTACTCTTGTACCTGTGACTTGTGGTATTTATTATTAAAATCTCAATTTGGGTTAACATGCTTGTCTTTAGCTTATAAGAGAAACTCATGAAGAACTCATACACTAAAGATAGAGACAATTTTACAAAGGCATAATTATTGACATTTTTCAACAATCACAAGCCATTACACAGATAAACAGTCTAATTCAGGTGGACAAAAAGGTTTAGTTAGTTTGAAATTATTAAAAAAAAAAAATCATTCATGTTGCCACCATTGTAAAAAACATTATTATTACATTTATTGTTTCAGAAAGTACATTTATTTTCACAAAGTAAATTAGAGTTTGGTCACAAACAGAAGCACGTCTCAGCTTTCCAAGCACTGTTCCTGCAAAGAGACTTGATCTGTTAAGATTGGCAAAGCACCCAAATAAACCGCAATGACAAGACTAAGAGCTACACAAACAAAGGATTAAGTGAAAGATGAAAGGAAAGAACGAAAACACATTAATCTTGAAGAAGTTGTTCAACTGTGCTACTGTATTCAGTCATCAAAAAGACATGCTTCTGATACATGTGTGTTAGATATTTAGATGTATTTAAGTTTTATTACATTGTTACTGTCTTAAAAAAGTGTTACGAGATAAAGACGTTTCTTAAAAGAGAGCAGCTTCTCACAAATAACTGAAATTCTGTTTTATCAGGTTATTTAATTTCAGATTGAGGTTAATAAAATAAAAGTATGATTATGAAAGAAATGTAGAATTATTCCGAACAGAGCTGATTTTATCATTAGTTTAGATTTATTTCCTTTTTTCCTCTCACAACAAATTTTAACAATTTATTTATTTTTATGTTTTTATATTATTGGTCATTCAGAATATATTGTATATATTTTACAATGTATAAACATTCTTTAACTTATATTTAATATTATTATTATTGTTCATTGCTATTATTTCTAAAAGTTATACAAATGTATTTAATATTAACATTATTATTAATTGTTATCCCGATAAAAAGGTATTTAATATTACTATTTTTAAACATTTTGATTATTTGTAAAATACATTTTTTTTAAATGTATCGTTACTATTATTTATGTTTGGAGTTTACTTGGGCATATCAATAATGCATTATAGACAATGCCAGGCTTTAGCAAGAGTCAAGATCCTGACGTGACTTTTTGTTCTGGCCCGAGCCTGGCATCTCACTCGGGGCTTGGCTTCAGGACCCCTGGCTGTTCTTGTGAGCTGGCCTTGGCGTGCCCACAGAGAAGTGTGACAGCAAGACCTGACAGCTCTGGGGCCAGACCTGGGGACGTACTGTCACAGCAAAACAATGGTTCTCCATTGGCGCAGCTCAGACATCAACAACACACAGCTTCCTGCTGGCAGATTAGAAGGACCAGGACTACAAAGAAGCATCTGACAAGAAAGCCTGTGTTAAATTGGCCATTAAGTTTAACATTCGGTCACAGGGTCATACGTATTCAACAGGAGATCATGAAAAACAGACATTAGTGTTGGGGAAAAGTTTGCAGATTTTTTTACCTCTTTTTTTAAAGGCTTAAAATGGTATAATGCACCGGGCACAAAAGCCCTACAGCACTTAGAGCGCTTCTTAGTCCATAGAAATGCAATTATAATGTCCTCAAAAGAACTGCATGGTCCTAATGAAGCAAAAAACCAGGGAACGCAGTGTTCCCAAAAGGTTCTTGTTTTTTAAAAGACAGATTACAAAATTCATTTGGCCTCTTTCCCGTATCACAGAAGTCTAATTATTCAGCCGTATACATGGATCCAACACTCCAACAACAAGATTTTTAATCACCTTGAAGCTATTACGAAGCAGACTTAGATGGCATAAATAGGCTGTGGATAGAGTATTGGTCACATTGAATACAAACGCAGGTGGATAAAACATACCTTTAAAAATCGAAAAAAGAAAAATATTCCCCTGATATTCAAAACTATTAGCACTGTTAATGTTTCATCTGTGGTCAGTCTGGTCAGTCTTGTGTACTTTTGCTAGCCACTTCATGAGAGCACAGCTTTTTTTTTAAGTCTTGCTCCACAACCACAGTAGAAAAACACCACAGAGTCCTGGCAAAGCATTGCTGTTGGATCCTTGGGTCCAGAACACTTTGCTGCTCATGTTCATGGCAGCTGTGGCCTCAGAAACACCAAAAGCAGGTGTGGACCATGGGAATGTGTATTATTTTTTAATTTATGTATTCCAATACGGCGTATCCTATAAAAATGTTTTTATATTTTGACCCATACTAATAAACCATGAGTAAAACAGGTTCATTGAAAGGATTAGGTGTATTTTTGAGTGAACAGCTTAGGAAAAGCTCTAAAATATGCCAGCAAAATATGGCGTCTGACACTGACACTTGAGGTTTGAGTGTCTGCGACTTTGGTGGTGATAAGTTTTGAATAATTTCCTTGTTTGGAGTTGCTTTCAGATGCTGTGTTTTAATGTTAATTAATGAATTCATTCATCTTTATCTGTGTCTCCTTGTGTCCTAATCTGTTCCTGTATTTAAATCCGTGTTTTCCTTTGTTTGGTGCAGGATTGTTTTGTGGGATTTTTTTTTGTATGGTTCCTGACCAATGACTTCAGTGTTTCTAAATAAAAGTCAGTTCCCTGCAATTAGGTCTGACATTCATTTAGAAACATTGATGGTTTTATACAGGAACAGATTAGTACACAGATGAACTAATCAATTAATTTAAATTAACACACAACACCTAAAAGCAACTCCAAGCAAGGAAACCATCAAAAACCTGTCATCATAAAAGTCCCTAAAACACGTAGGGACTCCAAACCCTGACAAAATACTGTTAATGAGGTATGACCTCAAACAATTTATAGTCTATAAACCACAAACACACTGAGCATGTAATGGACCAAATCCCAAGGTCACCAGAGAAATGACCTAGAATTTACTGTCACCAGTTTATTTGATTATTTTATTTTCCTCCAAACGTGAGCACAAGAAGTTACAGTATATTGTTGTATGAAGAAGAGCTGCTTCTGCCATAGAACTTATTCTCTTTGAAATGCATCTCACCACTGAAGCGTCTCAGCAACACGCATCTCAGAACGTTGACAGGATTTGACATGTGGCATTCCTCTCTGCTTACCAGCATAAAAGCGCACGATGGGGCTCATTTGAATGAAACTTTGAAATAGAAATCGGTGAGATTGAGAACATGAGAACACAAACCCACACAAAATAAAAGAAAACAATATCTTTACTTTACTTTACAGTCATTTGGCAGACGCTTTTATTCAGAGCAGACGGAGTAAAAATATAACAGACGGAGATAGTTGAATGGACAGGGCAATGAATGGGTGGATAGATTAGTTTAAGAATGGATGGAAATATTGATTGATAGACAGACAGACAGGATGGATGGCTGGATGGATGGATGGATGGATGGATGGATGGATAGATAAATAGATAGATAGATAGATAGATAGATAGATAGATAGATAGATAGATAGATAGATAGATAGATAGATAGATAGATAGATAGATAGATAGATAGATAGATAGATAGATAGTTAAATATTTATAATTAAATAGAGATTTTAATAAAACTCTAAATAGTTGAATAAAACTTTAAAAATGTGCATGTATATAACATTAAATCTAAACGTTTACTGTAAATGTAAGTATATCTTGCTATCAGCATGAAATCTCAATGTAAACAATGTAAGCAAAAACAACGCTCCATTCAGAGCTACACTGTTTCTTTTTCACACATCACTGGAGGCAACATCCGCAATCTCTGAGGTCTTCATAATTTAAGGTTGTTTTAATCAGCTGAACGCCTTCCAGATCCCACACACTGTAGAAAGACCGGCTACAAATCATTTTAAGATGATGATGCATCTTGAGGAAAAGGAATGAACGGAGCAAACTGCCTGTAAGGTAAATAATCGTGTGTGGCTGTGGTTACAGAGCGTGGGTGTGTGTGTGTGTGTGTGTGTGTGTGTGTGTGTGTGTGTGTGCGCGCAAGTGTAGGGAAACCAATGTGTTGTATGATAAATGTGTGCTGAAATGTTCCAAGAACTTTCTAAAATCCCTTAACAAGCGCCTCGGAAAACAGTTTACAATCCGCTCGGCCTTGGCCGGACCAACAGCTCAGATCTGTTTAAATGTTTCACGCGGTTCTACACCAGAGGAAATAAACATATTAGCATGTGGTTGCTTTAATAAGTCCTAATGTGTTGATGGCTAACAACAAATCCCTGAGCCGCTCCGTCTAGCAGTCCTGTAATCCCAGTTTGTTTTCAGAAGAGTGTGATGGAGAATAGCACCATTGGGAATATGTTTCTGAATCGGTCTGGTCTCGCGTTGGGTGACACGTGACAGGATGTGGGATTCACCTTCGGCGAAGTTGATTTAAAGTAAGGCCAAGCCTCTGTGTGGGGGGCCTGTTTTTACGTCTCTACGCCGACTCGAGCCGTAACTCCGACGCAGTGTTGTTTTTTTGGCGGGAGGGCATTTTAACAATTCGTTCAGATCACGCGGGTTTAAGAAAACATAGCAAAGTGCAACGTTTGCATTTACTCAAAGTCACATTTTTACCTACACTGTAAAAAATCCATGAAAAAGATACCACAAGCATAACCAGTAAAATTACAGTTAATGGTAAAGTCATGTTGTTTTTTTTTTTTTAACAATGGACTAGACTTGAATGTTGTGCTGAAAATACTAAAAAAGCAGAGGTGTAAATAGTACCTAAAAATCATACTTGAATAAAAGTATGGATCCCTTACTGTAAAAATTACTTCATTACAAGTAACCATTTCCCAGAAGACTTGAGTAAAAGTTGTAAAGTAAAATAACTCATGTATTTTACTTCTACTGAATTTATGCCCAAAAACACCAAGAAATGTGAAAAGCAAGAAACTTTTTATTTATGAGGTTTTTTTTTACTAATATAGAGAGAAAATTGAACGTTAATGTTTCAAACAGTTTCCGACTTTATAATTACAAAGTATTGAGTATCGGTAAGTGTCCTTTCAAATGTAGTGGAGTAAAGAGTTCAGATACTCAATCACATATATAGTCAAAAGTATATAGTATAAAGTAAAAGTTGCTTACATTTTTTATATGAATTCAAAGTAGCCAAAACATTCTTAAAAGTATTCTCTAAATTTAAAAAAGGAATCTTTCTTTCAGTATGCTTTTGGAATGACTGGATATTATTTGGATTATTTGGCTAATTGGATATTTTTGCAAATTCACATTTGGCTTATTCATCTAGCGTACTGTATATACTTTGGAATGCAATGAAATATACTTTCTACGTGTATTCAGAAAAAACAAAGAAATGAAGTGGGGAAAACCTTGCCACAATACGTCTTGCACTAAAGCAGACCAAAAAAGCCTTTATGGATGTGCCAAATATGAATCATTGTCCAAATGCCAGGGCCTCTTGTGTGTTGCTAAGCGAGGCTGGCCGTGGTGAAGCGGTGAGCGGGGGGCTAAGTACCTCCGATGGCTGTACAGTTTCACTCGTGTTAGATATGACTGGATGCTCCTATTCCTGTAAAAGCTGCCTGGGTGGTCTGAGGTGGGGGGCTGGATTTTAATACTGCCACCTATTAGCTCCAGTGGTCTGTGATTTATGCAGCTGTCAGCTCGAACTGCATCAGCCTCGCAAGCCCTGCTGAATTGTGGGCACCCGAATCTCGACAGAGGCTTCCAGCCTGTCTTTTACGGAGCTAATGTAAACTTTCTTCCAAGGGAGGGAAAAAAAAAGAAAAGAACGAAGGAGGAAAATGTATGTATTAATGCATTTTGCTGTCTTGCTGAGTCTCCTCTCTGAAATGTGCACACCATATCCTCCCACCAGGATTGTCCCCTTTCCTTTCTCTTTTTTCCCAAGTGGGAGATAGAGAGAGATAAAGAGAGAAGAGACTATAGGAAATACTTACTGAAACTTCATTTTCTACATAACCCCTTGAAAAGACAGACTTGTAACTACTAGCTGTTATCTCTGGAGCTTTCATGAAAAGTGTGAAGAAACTGTTGAAAGTTTTTAGTGTGTAAAAATAGCTTCTGACTTGATACTTCTTCAGTGATTAACTCCATGAAGAAGAACCTCAACTATCTACCACTTTACGTGCCCCCGCTGTTATTTAGATTCAGATAAAAGTGTACGTTTAAAATATTTTAAAATAACTGTGATTTTGTACATGGTTTAATAAAATGCTTATAAAACAGTCAGTATTTTCTGACTATTCAAAATTCAAATCTTTTTAAAGTTTTGTATTCAAAGTATACTTTTTTATTAGTTAAGAAATTAAATTTTCACACCAGTTTTAACTGTAAATGTTAATGTTTTCATTTAAAGGCAAGAAAAAAAAATACCTCCCTGTCTACCTACAGAACATACAGTACATACCTACCTAACTATTGAACGGACAAACTAACTAACTAACTAACTAACTAACTAACTAACTAACTAACTAACTAACTAACTAACTCTCTGTCTGTCTGTAGATCTATCTATCTATCTATCTATCTATCTATCTATCTATCTATCTATCTATCTATCTATCTATCTATCTATCTATCTATCTATCTATCTATCTATCTAACTAAGCCAATTACCTACCCACCTAACTAACCAATCTACCGAGACAATAAATGTGTTTTTACAAAAAACTGAATGTATCCGGTTTGCGGATGCTCTCTTCATGCATGAGTCTTTCTTTATCTATCCACTACATCTGCTATATTTTCTTTTCTTTCATTTTGGGGGTCTTTGAGTGTTGTGGCCCTTTGACACGGTGTTTCCTCCTCCCAGTATTTAACATGTGGCAAAATGCATATCACACAATCTCTCTCGCTCAGCAATGCGCTAATGGCCAATCAAATCAAATCCTGATCGCAGGAAGGCCTAATAGACGTCTTTAGCGACACTGGGAGGAACACAGATCTCTTTTCTTTTTCCATTATGGAGAAGGTGTTAGCACTAGCGCCGCGCTCTTGCTAATTGCCCGCCAGATGGTCATTATTAGTGCAGGTGGGTGGGTGTTTTGTTGAACCTGTGCTGATTTCTGATTGGACGAGATACAGACAGTATCTTTACACGATTACATTTTTACTTCACTTTACATTATCTGGCAGACGGTTTTAATCAAAAACGACTTACAGAACGAGCAGATTGAGTTTAGTGTCTTACTCAAGGACACTTCAGTTGTGATACCTACAGTTTCAGGATTTGAACCTGCAACCTTTTGGTCACAAGTCCAACTCACAATTTGTTCCCTGGACGTCGCTAATTGTCTATCTGTCTGTCGGTCCATATGTTTGTAGGTCCACCCATCCATTCATCCATCTATATCATCCATACATAGAAATAAATATTTACAAGGTGAAACTGTATGGGGGGGCGGGGGTAATGACATGTTCAGTAAAAAGCGTTTAAATCTTCAATTGCAATACTTTTTTTTAATATAATAATATAATTTTTTTTTTAAATAATTTTTGAATAATAAAATGTCTGCTTTAAAATCTTCACATACTATTTCCACTACTGTATGTATCTTTGTCATCAAAAGCCAGTCATTTGCACTAAAGCTTTACGCTTTACGTGTGCTATTTTTATTCTTTGCATTAGGCTTTTTTGCTGTTTAATTCTGTAGTACGACACAGTCACAGTTCTTTGTAATTACATATGCCCAATTTATGGTGTGGTGCGCCTTAGTGCAAATATTTGGTTTCACTGTGTTCTTTCTGGGGTTTAGCTCATTTTATACACTTCAAAGTTGTAAAAGAGTTGCATATGCAGAGAGTGCGGCGTGCGCCTCTTCCGCTGAACGGCCTCTGGAAAGTGGTTTGCTTAATTTACATTGGGTCATGTGCAGAGGTCGTGCTTGGGATTTGGGAGAAAGGCTTTGCTCGAGGTCATCGACTTTCCAGATGTGCAGTTCCCCAAACTGCGTAATTTTACAGCATGTTGGTAAAAATGGTTCCCAAAGGCCAATATTTCTACACGTTTAACATAAAACAACTTTGAACAACAAACAAGGTAAATGTAGGTCTGCAAAAACATAAAACTCTATTACATTTGGACATACTATTATGTGTCATACTTACATACATTGTGTTATACAAATACATAACTAGTTTTTAACATTTCTTAATTGTAAAGACAACTTTGAAAAGAATTTCAATAACAAATAAAAAAAATGGTATGGCATATATTGTTATTATGTAAAATCTTATCAGGGAATCAGAATCCTGGAATACTGGTTTATATTTTTTTATATATTCAATTAAATAATGCATTTTGGTGAATAAATTGCATGTTGCATTTTTTTGCATGTTTGCCTTGAAGTGACTTTAATTAGTTTAAAAAAGAAAGAAATATTTTTATTTTTATATTTTGTTTATATTTGTGATCTACGGGATTATAATATAATACTTCACGTGTACTGGAAGGACTTCAGCCATCATCATCATCATCCTTTTCTTCACACTGAGCATGTTTGTGATGTGCTTATTTATTTCATGATCGCTGAATCATTCATTATTCTGATGAAACATGGTGGTAAAAAGCGTGATTAATGCAACGCTCACTGGCTCTCTGCTATATATCACTTGAGGTTAGAGGTTATTAGATCAAACTTCTTTTCCACCCTACGTTGTTTAAAGTTGTTCTGGTTTATGTTCTAGGCGAAAAGCGCCACCCTGTGGATTATATAGTAATCGCAGACATTTAATCTGCCGCAACTGGTGCGTACTTTGTTAAACACTGTAAAAATGTAATATATGTTTACATCACTAGTACAAATGTAAAATACATTAACATTTATTTTTTCCGTATACTACAAAATGAAGGATTAAGACTCAGAAATATGCTTAGATATCATCTTTACTAGTTCATTCACCTCCAAAGTTGCTGAAAACTACATACGTTGTCCCTCTCACTCACACTATAGGATTTAGAAAACAATTTTGCCTTTAGTGCAAACTTCTCCATGACATTCTATTGCAATTTATTTAAATATTCATGTTCAACTCAATGCAAACCAGCTTGTTACTTTATAACTAGAAGACTACCTAAGAGCTATGAGAAAGCAGAATAACAACAGCAGCCAGAAAAACAAAACAATGTATCCTATTAAACATTTGAAGATACGTAAAAGTAATCAAATAAACTTGATTGAGCCACCAAACATTACCAGACTTTATTTCCCCATTCACAAATGACATTCTAACAACAATCATCCCTTTCTGACAAAATAACATTTCCATACGGCATTTCTATGGGACCAGATGTTACATTTTCATGTGCATGGAAAGTATATTTATAAGTACAAAAAGTAGTACAGTATATTTGTAGTACATGAACAATTGGCTCCCTCTGCTGGCATCAGCCTTTCTGACAACATTTGAATCTAGTTACCGTAGTTGAATCCATGTCATTTATAAAAAAAATAATAATAATAAGTAATTAAACCTGATTAGGCTCCCCTGGGCAAGCGAAACAAACCACGTGTTTGAATTTCAAGCACATATGCTCAAGTTACTACGAGCGTCAATAGTTTCTTCAAAAGTCTGGATTTGAGCTTGATATTCTCATGCCATCTTTACCATTTTAATTTTTTAAAAAGCAATAATATCTGAGCAGAGCCTTAGGCAGATTCCTGATAACATTGTCATTGACTTATTTTTCCACTGAAAATATGTATTCCAGTGTGACGGAGCGTGCGGCATCTAAGTGGGTATATGTAGGGAGACGTTGAAGCTAGAGAGGCTTAGAATTCCTCCTCAGCATTCCGGGATCTGGAGGCTTTCAGCTCTGTGAGGCGTTCCATGCAGTCGGTCAGACTCCTCTCTCCGTGCACCTTGTTGTCACGAGTCCTGACGTTAACCGTCTCGCTGCTCTTCTCCTTCTCTCCCACCACTGCAAGCGGACACAAACAGTTTCAGTAAAAAACAGCAATATTACACTTCCTTAAGATATTGAAATTGGGAAATAGGAGCTAAAAAGTGTTGGGTTTTTTTTTCCTTCAAAAAACACTGACAGTTTGCAAAACACAGTGATACCTCAATCTACAAAAGCTCGGATAACAAAAGTACTCAATAACTGTTATGTAACATGTTCTTTATTACAGTTACTACAATATTATCAGACAATATTTTCAAACTATAAAAAAAAAATGTGGCTTGGAACGGATTAGGGCATTTATGCTAATTGCGTCTCTACTTACAAAAATGTCACCTTACGAAACGGCTCTCGGCACAAATTCACAAGTCAGGGTACCACTAAACAATAATCGTCACACACCTAAAATAAAGTTGTACTGAGCCAACTGTGCATTCCGAATCTTCTTGTTCAGAGTGCAGCCTGGGTCCAGATCCACATCGGTCATTAAACCTGCCTTGTGGAAATCATTCTGGACCTGAGAGACAAAGAAAAACTGGAATTAGTACAAGACTCCAGCTGAATAAAAATGTGATAGGAGAAAAAAAAAAAAAAGTGTTAGGAGCAAAACTTACACGCTGGGCATATTCATCACAAGTAGGTCCTACAGGAACAACCATCACCTGACGTGGGGACAACCACAGTGGCCTGCGGGAAGACATTGAGATGTCATTGAGAACTATAGAGTGCTGAAGAATTACAGTGCATTATTTATATATATATATATATATATAAGATATATAGAGTATATAGATATATATATATATATATATAGTATTATATCATGCTATATATATATCGATATATATATATAGATATATATAAAGACGTTTCTTTAACAGCCATACCACTTTCCACCGTAGTTTTCAGTCAGGATTGCAATCATGCGTTCCACTGATCCCAGGATCGCTCGGTGTATAATCACTGGTCTCTTTTTGTCATCACCATCATGGCTAAAAGAGAAATAATTTGGGTTACCGGACCAAGAACTGACAGACTAACCACAAGATGTCACTGTTGCACTGTTGGCTGAACTTACAATAGTTTTAAAATTAATTGTTTATAAAAAGGTGTCTTAAAAGGATGTTTACAGGATGAAAATTATAGACGAAAAAAAACGACATAACAGAACAGACAATAAATTAAAATGAATTGATAATGAAGAGTATTTACTTTTTATATACTTTTTAAAACTCACTCACTCAATGTAATTAAACATCAAATATTTTGTTGATACAAACCTTATGGCCATTATTGGTATTACCGTTATTTATAATTATAATTTTTCCTCGTTAAATACATTATGCTGAAGTCAATTTCCTAAAGTTTTGCTATCTGTATGTTAGCTGAATATGTTTAAGGTCCTCTATTTATTTAGAACAATACATAAATGACAATACAATTTTATTCAAACCTACCTTACAAATGTGAGGTTGAACCGTATAGGCAGCTGGAAGTCCAGCTGAATGGTGGCACACTGGTGATACCTGCCAATGGCATCTTTAATCTGAATGTCAATCTGAATCACCAAGGGAAAAGGCAGAAGTTCATGAAGCAAGAAAGGTCAGTAAACAAGTGGTCATGTGATGCCTATCTGTACCTTTGGTCCATAAAAAGCTCCATCACCAGGATTCAGGACCCACTTTTCACCAAAATCATTCAAGCTGTTCTCAAGTTGCTAAGCAAAGTAAACACAGATTAAACACCAATTTACTGGGTTGACTTGTTCATACCTTTCAGCCATACCTTCTCAGCCTGCTCCCACACTTCAGCCTCTCCTAGAAACTTCTCCGGTCTGGTGGAGAGGTTCAGTTTGAAAGTGAAGCCAAACACTTCATAGACTGTGCGCAGGAAGTCCAGACAGCCTTTTATCTCAGACTCAATCTGGCAGATAGAAATGTAACGTTGTTATTATTATACGAGAAAACTAAACGGCATATTAAGATCATTTACAGAACAGATACAGAACATTTGTGTCATTAATAAATATTTGCAACAATTTCATTGTTTTTTTTTAGGCAAGAAAACACATTAACCACTTTGTTTGGACCATAAGGAGCACTAGATTAAAAAGTGAATCTAGAAAATCTGAAAATCTTTTAGGGTAACATGCCTGGTCCATTGAGCAGAAGATGTGAGCATCATCTTGCTGAAAGCGCCTGACTCTGGTCAGACCAGTCAAAGCCCCAGAAAGCTCATTGCGATGCAAGACGCCAAAGTCAGCCAGACGCAGGGGCAATTCTCTCCAAGAGCGTGGTCGGTGGTCAAACATCAGGCTGTGAGAGAAGGTGAAAGTTTTCATTTGGACTCTTTGTGAACACCAAAAATCTACACTGCTCTCTACCAGTGTCCTGGGCAGTTCATGGGCTTGAGGGCGAAAACCTCCTTCTCCACCTCAAAGGAGAACATATTTTCACTGTAGTGCTGCCAGTGGCCTGAGGTTTGCCAAAGTTTGCTGTTGTAGATGTTTGGTGTGACCACTTCCTGGAATCCTCTTTTCCTGTATTCACTCTATACAACACAACACAAACAAGTGGTTTCACGAAGATTAACATCCTTCAAGTGGACCAACTCGATATCTATTACATGGTCTTCTTAACTGTGACATCCACAAAACGCAATTGCACATCTCGTCATAAACTAATGTGTGGACATTGTGATGTTCTCAAAATAAATAATAATAATAATTCATTCGATTTTTTTTTTTTTTTTTGACATTGAACATTGAATATCAAAAATATGATATTTGATATTCAATGTCTAGAAACTCACCCGAATAAACTCAATCAGTGTGTTATAAATGTAGGCTCCCTTCGGAAGAAAAAAACAACTGCCGGGACTCAAATCGTGGAAGAAAAACAAATCTTGCTCCTGAAAAGAGAGGAACAAAAAACAAGAGTGTGTCACCATAGAGATTTAGATAAATAATTATGATTCAAATAATAAAGTACAAAAGGTTGCAAAGTAGCACAAACACAACAGAGGTGAAGTTCAAATGAGCAGGGAAGATGAGGAATGGGACTAATGAATTCTTGCTCCTGGTGTGACAAGTGTTCCCAGAGCAACCATCAGCGTGCCCATGAACAGATGGCACATTACAGAGAGCGACATCTGCCTTCTTTATGAGCCCAGTCGCTGCCCCCCCAAGCCCACCTATCAGACCTGTCTTCAGTCTCCCCATCCAGATTCCCGGCATGCTGTATATGAAATGAGATCATTAGCACACAGAGCATCCCTCATCGCTTGTGCGCAGTTTTGTCCCCCAGATGTTCAATTATAAACAGCTTTATAATATAGAAAAAAAAAAAGGTCTTCAGACGATTTCTTTGTACAATTCTAGTGCAAATATCTCTGCATTACGGCTTGGATTTCAATTTCACATGTTTAAGCCACCGAGGTTTAGAGAGAAATCATTTTAAAATTGTACAAAAGCCATTACGGCAAATCATTGGAGTAGTTACTTCTTGCCAAGTTTTAAAAGCTAAAAGTCATTTACATAATCCACGGGAGGGATTAGTTTCTAGAAAGGCATTTCACAAAACCTTCGAAGGCTGGATGTTAAACACAGACAGATGCGACTTGAGTCTTTGCTACGTTCTTGTGTGTGTCATTTTCTGATTCAAACATACACACACTTGCGGTTTCTGCCTGGTCAATGCGTTTACATCAGTGTACATACCCGCCCTAGTTTGCGATGATCCCTGTTCTTCGCTTCCTCCTGGAATTTCTCCCACTCTTTCAGCATCTTGGGATCAGGGAATGAGATGCCATAGATCCGCTGGAGGGTCTCCATGTCTGCTTTGCCCTCCCAGTATGTAGAGGAATTCTAGATAGAGAGAGAGATAGAGAGATAGAGAAAAAATGAGAGTTGATCTTTCAGATTTTTTTTTAGCTTTCATTTTGTAGGTCACAAAATTTCAATTTGACCCAAACAGTATCTTTGTAATGTAGAGAGAAGTTACAAATACCGTATTTACTCGACTATAAGTCGAGGATTTTTCCTTAAAATTTCGGGTTTAAAGTGGGGGGGTCGACTTATACGCGCGGTCTACCGAAATAGAAAATATTTTACTCAGAACAGTGCGCAAATATTTCACCCTTTCTCACAAAAACAAACAACAGAGACATAAGCGCGGTAAACAAATTAATATTCATGACGTGAACTAAGTACATCTTTCAGAAAACGGGGCATGTCGGCTTTCATTTTACGTCATACCTCTGCGTCAAAAAGATGTGCGCGCAAAGGAGCACCGACTGGGCGGCTGCTCCACACACACGCACGCACGCACACGCACGCACACACAAGCACAGTTGCACACTCTTTGGCACACTCTTATTTATTCCTAAACCACGAGTCAGCATTGGCGTCCGTCTTAAAGGAGCAGGGCACTTTTCCCACAACCTTTAAAATTATAATGCAACGATACAAAGGCAAATAAAACCTTAAACATACATTAACAATAACTTCAATAGATTAATACCAACTTAAACAAAGGGTTACTTTGTTTTTGGGTTTCCTTTACCACCAAGAATGTCTGAATAGTTTTATTATTTCTACAGGATTAAAGAGCATCTGAACAGGTGTTCTATCATTTTTTCCCCATTAGTTCTGTGTTATATGTTTAAGTTTGGAAAAAACGTGTTTAATGATATTTTAAGGGTTAATTCTCATCTTATTTCGCAAGGCGATGTATGCCTGGCGCCATTTAAGTGTCCCTGTGAGCCCCAAATAATCGGAATTGACTTTATATGAAACACAAAATTGGGTTTCTACTCATTCCTATCTTTTCACTTTTCTCTCATTTCTTTCCCCCGATTTATAAGAGGGTCTAAACAAAATACCACAATCTCACAGCTGAAGTAGGGGGAGTCGACTTATAAGTGAATCGACTTATAGGCGAGTAAATACGGTATGTGAACTGAACTGAAACTGAACTGGAAAAAAGAATAAATTTTTAAACTTTGAAAACGGGTCACATTGACCCGAACACAAACAGGAGGATTAAGTAAATGAATAAATAAAATAACTATTTCCTCCCTGTAATTCAAAGTCAATTGGACAAGAAAAATAATTGTAGTGCTAAAATGAAATTTTAAATGACCATAGACTGGTTCAGCAAGTTTTTATTAATCTGTCGTTTTTCCCAGCCGAAGTGACCAGATCAATGATCCTTTAGATAATTTTATTGTAGAATGTTCTGAGATCTGTTAATTTTTTATTCTTACTATTATGTTGTGGGCTAATAGTAGAGTCGAGTTTAAATACCTGATCACTTTCCTTTTCTATTAGTGCTGCACCTTATTTCTATAGTTATGCACCACATCTTGTGGAGATGGTAATTTATAAAACAAATACATTAAACAAGAAAGAAATGCAGAAAGAACCTTGTGGATTTTCATGGCCTTGATCTTGCCAGTATGTCTTACATGAGGACCCCTGCACAGGTCAATCAAAGGACCACACCTACAAAAACAAAACCCAGTTGTATATAAATTAATATTATATATATTATATATTAATATAATACTAAATAACTATTATATGATGCATTGTTATTAACATTGTTACATTTTATAGTATAGTAGCATGTAATATCAGTTTGAATATAAAACGACCAATGCAAACCTGTAAACTGTAGTTGTTGGGGTTGTGACTTTTTCGTTCAGGATCCTGCACTTAAACTTGTTATACTTGGGGAGGATAAGAGAGAAAAGAAAAAAAAAGATTTCACTTGTGCAAAGTTTAAGAATCGCAATATGTTTTTTTCCACCCTTTTGTCTTTCCTGCACAAACTCCTACCTTGAACATCTCCAGAAGAGTGTCCTTCTTTACCTCCAGCCTCTCAAAAGGCTGCTTCTCTTTGATAATCTTTTTACACAAGTTCTCCAGACAGGGAAAGTCGTTACTTGATACGCCTCTGAAAACCACAGGGGAGGGAAAGACAGAAGAAAAGGAGCACAGGAGGATTTATGTAAAAAATATAAGCGCTCAAAACTATGCAAAAATATAACTAAACATTTCATCAGGAGTTATAAGAACAAATTCCCCAGCATAAATCCCACTTTAAGATCAAGTTCAGAGCTTTTTCTCAGACTTCTAATAGAACAGCCAGACAAAGCCGAGCCTCACAATGATGCTATCGCAATGAATACAAATTGTCACTAAACAAAAAAAAAAAAAGTATAATTATATTTGGTTCTTATCCAATTAAACTGAATTGATCCTGGCCAAACAAAAAGTGTTTGACTTACTCATTTTCAAGAAACATGTCATAGTAAAAGCCATTCTCGATTGGTGGTCCGTAGCAAAGACACCCTCCATAAACTCTTTCCATTGCTTCTCCCATTATGTGTGCACTAGAGTGCCAATATACCTATAGAAAGCATGTTGATTTTCAATGCAAACCATTTTAATGGTAAAAACACCAATCCTAGACTAATATCATTAACACTAATTCCTTGAGGATGCGTGACCAACTCACAGCTTGTGCATCTTCATCATCAAACTTAAGAAAGACCAGACTGCAGTCATCCTCCAAGGGCCGGTCCAGATCCCACACAGCGTTGTTCACTTTGGCAATCACAGTGTTATCTGCAAGTCCCTGACTGTTTAAAAAAAAAAAAAAAAAACACTGTTTGGTTCGAGTAAAACCTATGAACCATGGCAACCTATGAAGCTTGTGGGTCACAAACCTGATGCCACACGCAACTTGATACGGTGTGGTCTTCCAAGATTCTCCATCTATTATTTTCCCATCAGGAAGAGAGACTTTAATGGGCTTGCTGTTGCTTGCCGCTCTCTCGGTCTGCAGGGCTTCATGTTCTTCCTTGAGCTTGTTGTAGATGGACAGACGGTCTTCGATGTACTGAGGAAGAGGACTCAGCTATGGAGGAAGGCAGGTATTTTCATTTTCAGTTTCAATGTACCCTATCTCATATACTGTAAATGTATACACACACTGTATGAATACATATGTACAATTGCCACAATCTTTACTCACGGATTGCTAATTACTAGGGGTGTGACGAGATCTCGTGGCACGAGATCTCGCGAGATCCAATGCTTCTCGCGAGATCCAATTGAATCTCGTGATATCGCGAGAATTTGGCGCCATTTTTGAAATATTTGCAATACCGTGAATACCGTGATAATTAATGGATTTGATATTTATACAAGTATATAAACCCTTTAATACAGTATAACACATTACAAGTTGTAACTTACAACCATCAATGACGGCACGGACATTGCTAATCGAACACAGAAAGCAGTGTAACAGACTGAATTAATCGATCACACCCGCGACGCGCATATGCGCTGCTCCGTTTTCTGCGCTGTGCCTTTAAGAGAACGTATGACGCGCGCGAGAAAATCTGCTTGTTTTATTTTGAACAAAATCTGTTTTCGGTTGGAAATCATGGTTTCACGTAAAAAAAGAAAAGAAATACCAGAAACAAAGCTAAAGCAGGAAGCCGCTCTCCCTCTCTGTCTCTCTCTCGCTCGCTCGCTCTCTCTCTCTCTCTCTCTCTCTCGCTCTCTCTCTCTATAATTGACTGGCCAGTGACACTTTCAATACATTTGTTTTTAGAGCTAAAATTAACACAGTGAATTTAATCATAATGAAGTAGATTGATGTTGAGTTGAACTTGATGCCAAAATGATTCTACCATTCTTTACAATTTTCTGGAAGACTTGTCTTTGTTTATAAATAGTGTTTAATGTCTGCGCTTGATGGATTTTCTATACTATTGACAGTTAAAACATTTTGTGAAATTACTTGCCTGGCATCATATTTTGTATGATCAATATTATGTTGGTTATCTGGTTATGACTGCATGCAATTGGTGAAAATATGTTGCATCAACAGTTTTGAATGTTTTAGTTAAATAAAATACAGATAAAATATGGCTCTCCTTATATTATATCGAAGGTTTTTTTTATTAAAAAAAAAATCTAAATCTCGTCTCGTCTCGATCTCGTGAGCCTAGTGTCTCGTCTCGTCTCGTCTCGTCTCGTGGGAAAAGTGTCTCGTCCCACCCCTACTAATTACTGTTAAAACATGACTTATCAATAAAATGTATTGCTACTTTTCTTACAGTATTAAAGGTTTGTCACAAACCTCAGCACGGCCACCCGCTTCTCCACCTGCATTCTTGTTCTTCTTCTTACCTCCATCTTTGTTGTTCTAGAAAACACAAGACATGTCAAACATATACACCCACTACAGTGACACAGAATGTATCCTTAAGCGAGGATGCACGTTAAAGACAGTCACGTCGTTCATGAACTCTAAAAAATACGAAATTATTGAAATTGAGGTAAATCGAAACCAAAGAGCCGGTGTGCCGGTGTGTGCGTGCGTGTGTGTGAGACAGCTGTGTGTCTATAATAAGACAAGTGTCGCAATCATGGTGTAGCGAGCGAGCTACCGACAGTCCCTACCTTTTTACCATCCATTTTTAACTCCTTCATTTGCTCAGAAATGCTTTCCTCGGTCATTTTAAAACACAACGACAACACACCCTTAGTTCAATACCCACTGTTCCCGGATACTGCAGAAGCGCGCAATGCTGATGCAATTTTGCTGCGTGAATGAGAAAAATGATCAGACTTCGGCTTCATTGGCGATTTACTTTGACTGACGTGAGTATGAACCAATCATCATTATGAGCAAGTGTTCTCTTCAGGCGCACGTTGATGACGCAACAAACACGCCACGCTTAATTTAATGCGGTATTTTTAACGTTTTACTACATCGTTTTAAGTAGATTATTAACGATGCATTGTATTACTTATTTCTTAATACTATTATGAGCTCTAATACTAATTGTGATGTTCTATATGTGTTGGGTAACCAAAATATAGCAATGCGCAACTACGGCTTCCAGTGGTCTAAAATGGAAAGCACAGCCACTAATAAGGTAACGCAAATAACCTAAGGTTTCTAACATCTGTCTGCGTACCATTTCCATTTAAACATGATAGTGGAATTTGAGCATACAATTTCTATGATTAGAAACCTTATAGTCATTCTCCTATTCATGGATAAGTTTTGACTAGACATAGAAGTAATTACACGTGACCCTTCTGGTCAGAAGTCTGGTGTGGGTAATTAATTATATAAAATAAATATATTTTTTTAAGAAATATATTAAGAATATACAAATAGCTGGTAATTTGTTTGTTCAATTATTTATTTATTAATATTATTACAAATGTAGTTATTACCTATTGTGTAGTTTTTAAAATAGAACAAGCAGCATGACAAATTGCCATACCTGTTAAACAATATTGCAGAAGTTTTGTTTCTGGGTGAACATGTTTTTTTACAGTAAAGTTCAAGACAAAGGTAATCTGGAATCTTTAGTGTACAATGAACTAAAGTAATTGTATCCTATTAGTTTCTCATACTGTCATCTTTTCAATTCTTGTTTTTTTTTTTTTTTTTTTTTTTTT
>CM051493.1:1529809-1593255 GCA_028031935.1 Paedocypris micromegethes
TTTTTTTTTTTTTTTTTTTTTAGAATTGCATGGAATGTAAAATGTTCTTCATGCTTAAATTAGAAAGTTTGATCACATTTGCATAATAATTTCAATGGCAATTTTTTTTACAAAAACCTGGCCAGACAAACAGTTGTACACTCTTGGGATTTTTGGACATTGAATGCCAGCGGAAATAATCCCTGAGTTCAAACACATTTTCAGTGGCACCCTTGCAATAAAGGAACCGTGACAGAAATCATGAGCCTCTCCATTTTGAATGCTGCACATATCATTCTCTTGTAGCACTTTAAACTAATTTTGTGCTTCGTAAAATTCCCATCAATTCAAAAGCAAGTTTCAGGAACATTTGTCACATCTGTGTATTGTTAGTCTAATGTTTTTATTGAAGTATTGGCTCAAAAGGCAAAAACGGCAGAACAATAGTCTTCCTAGAAGCAATAACCCTGAAAGCCATCTCTTTTTGAAATGAAGTGGAACGTAGTATTCAACAAATTCATGATATTGCACAAATATGTTAGTGAAATTCAGGTCTTGCATCATGCTTGCAGATTTTTTGAACAGTGTTGTGAGCTTTTCAGGGGAGTTACAAATGAAACATAATTAAAATAGCAAATACAAGTTCTTATTAAAATAATGCAGCCTTTATCGTATGATGACTAGACCCTTCTGAGCTGCTGTCGGCTCTTGATCCGGTCTCGCCTGACCGTGTTGGTTTGGTTGGTTTGATCTCATCTTGATTGAATCTGTTTCCACCTGTGACTTTATGGTCAGGAATTGAAGTTAAGCAGCCATGTCTTCCAGATGGTCCCACTGCGGCCCGTGCTCATGTCGCCATAGTGTTCTGTTGTTGTGGGTCCATGATCTTTCACCAACCTGCTCTTTTAGCACTATGGGCACTTTTTGTACTAAAGGTCAAGTTTAACATCTGAGAAGCCATATTTTGTACTTTACTTAAGTATTTTTTTAGTATCATACTCTTTACTCCATTTAAATGGACACTTACCGTTACTCATTATATTGTGATTGTGTGCAACAAGTCAGCATCTTTTTCTCCCGCGGTTTGGTTTCTTGCGCAGATGAGGTGATATCGCCATCTTCGGGATGCTGAAGGTACTGGATGATATTTATGAGCTAAATCATGTGAACGTTAATTAGCTGTTGCACTTTTTTGCACATTTGAGTTTGACTGAGAGCAACTTTGTTCTTTTTTAATCTATTTTGTTGACATTGAGCTGCCATTTTGAAACATCGAGGTATTAAATTCATTTCTACATTAGGAAATAAAATAAAAATAACAATAAAATAATAAATAGCTTTATTTTAAATAGAAACTCTTTTTTCGACCAAACTGAGTTTTATATAATATACGCATGGCTATGTATTTGGTTCAATCTCCAATAGTTACCTTGATAGATATATATCTTAAAATATAATTTTGTCTTAACGTAGCTGACATGTTTTACCAACAAAAATTGGGTTTAAGTGTGTGTGTATTTTTATTGTTAGAAGGTCAAATTCATCACCTGAGCCGCCAAATCCCGCCAGGATTTTTAAATCAATAAAAATGAGCCCTTTTTTCTTAAACTCAGTTTGTCCGGGTTATGCCGTCCTTGTTTGTTTAATTCCACTCATTTGCTATTCACGGGCAGACGGAGTGGAACAGGTGAATCCAATGAATTTCAGAAGGGGACAAAGGAGCTGTATCTACTTTCTAAAACAGCTTTCCTCAAAGGATAGGCCAATGGCTTATGCAAATCCACTCGGTGTATGTCAGTAATTTATTCTCAGAAGTCACACAGGCTTCAAACCAAGCCTGGCCTTAGAGGAAATGGAATGAAACGTGAGAAAGAAAGATAAAACAACAAAATATGTTCTGAGAATAATTCTCTGTGATTTGATGTCCTCATGGTATTTGTGCCACCGTTTGGCTTGTAGGTTTTAAACGGATTGCTACGGTCTGACTCTTTAATGGTAATACACTCTGTTATGCTTGTTGAGGGGAAAATGATCTTAAGTTCAACTCCAAGGTAACTTAAAGTTACATATTTTAGACCATACCTCTGAGGATTTATCTTAGCCATACACATTTTCCACAAGCATCACATAAAAGTCGCTAAACTTAAAAGAATTCCATGTTAATTTGTACATTTTACCTTCACTGTTTATGTTTAGAACTAACACATTAACCACGGTAGACTGTCCAGCTCTGAACTCTCTCTGATAATCTACAAAGAGGCACTTACTCCCATGAAGGTGCATTGATGGATTAGTCACTAAACTTTCCATTAGTTTGCACACAGTGAAGAGCCGACAACCTTGTATGAGAAATCTAGTGGAAAGAATTGTTTCCGCAGTATGATCTTAATTCATATTTACAGCCCACATGATTGTTCTTTGAGAGCTCGCAGTAATTCTCACAACAGCCCCTGCACTTAGGGTGATTTTACCAGAACATCTTTGTCTACAGCAAACCTTTAAACTTTTATATCCATAATCAGAGCTTACAGGTTTGTGAGCACTTACCATATGCATGATGCTTCATCTCCCAAGTCACCGAGTGCTGAGATGATAGTGACTCTCATGTGAGAAGTGGCAGACACAGCCTTCACATTAGACCAATGAATTACTGCACAGTTATTTAATCTGTTTTTTACAATAAAAACTTGTGGCATCCTCCATTAGACAGATTTATAAAATGTGAATATATTTGGAATATATACTACGGGTGTGTTCATTTCAGTTTCACAGCTGCCGGTTAAAGGGGGCAGCTGCTTTATTGGGACACATCCTAAAGTCCAAATCATATTTCATAAGGCAAATGTGTGCCGCTTTATTGGGACTGGATGGATGGATGGATGGATGGATGGATGGAAAATATCTCTTGTTGGCATAAAAGAAAAAAACTCTAATCAAAACTCTAATTCAAAAACTGTGTAATTTACTTCTAGAAGTTTTTTTATTCAGGTTTCAAGGTAATTTATTCAGGTTTAGTTCTTTGACACATTCTCAATAGTTTTCTGATCAGGCGGTCAGTAGATGTTTACACAGCAGGGTGGAACACGCTTCACTTGCTTCCTGCAGCTTGTGTTGGTATTCTCCACTGTTTAATTTAATGGTAAGATGAAGCTAATTGTATTTTACAAATGAGATAGACTTTTTTTCAGTCCTGTCTTGATTCAAGCATTGTGCATTCTCAGCCACCCATGCTTGTAATTGCCTTGGTAATCTGTGTCCTCTATGTACGAGTCTGTGTAGAAACAACTACCTCTTGGCTTTTCCAATCAAAGTGTTTGTCTTTACATTTACTTAATGTCTCAGGAAGAATCAGGAAGAAGGATTTCATTCCAGATTGAATCCATTCCGACATAACTAAATTATTGCAAATATTCTCATGTCAGCTTTTCTGCCAGACATCTAAACTCAATTAAGCAGATAAATGAGAGAAGGTGAGCGCAGAAGAGTGTGACATTCAATTTCAAACGCGAATACTGATTTAAGAACACAAGAGACCTTTGGATGACGGTCAGTGCAGACTATTTCCACAGAATCATTATGCATTCACCAAACACACACGGGTGGTGCGGTGCTCATTACTCTCCTAGGCAATAACGAGAATGAACTCCACACCTTCTCTCAGGGAATAAGAAAGGCAAAGATGGAGTATTAAAGATAGAACGGCTTCAACAGAGAAAAGCCCTTGGCATTCCCGGCCCCCCGCTGATCCTGACACAAACACTGCTCATTGAATAAGGTTCTTCAGTATGGTAAAGTCCTGTATTTCAGGTCACAGCCGCTGTCTACCCCGTGTTCTACTTCTATCTTTCAACCTGCACCATTTCTGCTTCAATTTCCAAAGTGATGGGATGGAAATATACATTGTTAAATGTTTTTTTTTTTATATCATCTGCCTGGCAAACACATGTCAGGGGCTTTTATTTATCTTTTATTTTTGGTGCGTTTTTAAAATCTGATTATAAGTGATAGAAACTTAATTATTTTGTTAGCCAATTTGTGTTGTCTTGTGTTGTGTTGATTTGTTCCAGGTATTTTCTATCTATGTCGGTTTTATTTTTTTCCATTTCACATCTCAACCAATCTCAGGAAGTCTGGGTCTGAAAGTGGGTAACCAATCAGAAAGCGGGACACCCACCCACACACACACACACACACACACACACACACACACACACACACACATACAGTCAGTCAACTCGTTTAGTCCAATTGAATCGCACCAGAGTTTGTTTTTCAATTTGGTGAAATTCGTTTTAGGCAGATTTGAAAGCGGCAATTGCACTCGAGTGCCTACCAAAAGCATTCCAAACTAGCAAACTGAGTCCTGCTTGAACATGATCCAAACTCAAAACCGATTTAACTGCAAAAAAGTTGGCATAGTAAGCTGCGTAGTCCGCATTATTTCCGGAAGATGACCGCGTCACGCTTTCTCAACATTAATTTACGCCTCCTTCTGAAGTGAATTGCGAGGCTTAGTATACGCTGCCTAGGCGCACAATAAGCCAGCGCAGTCGTCCCTTCAGACTAAATATTGACATGTTGTCAATTTGCTTTATTTGCTTTCAGAAGTTCCATTGGATTTTACACAGACGTTAATTCTGACCAATCGAAAAGCAGGAAATATGTTCAGTGACATGTCTGGCCAACTTGGTTCTATAGAACTGTTTCGAACCAGAGCAATCAGTGAGGTGTGAACAGGCGCCAAAACGGAAGAAAAATGCTACTGTGTTTTTTGTTGCCCTTTGTCCGGACCAAATGAACCGAACCACAGGTGTGAAAGGGTCTTTACACTCACACCCATAGGCCTGTTTCCAATTTCATAGTTCACAAAGGAACATTCAAACTCGTGCACACAAAAGCCCCAACCGGGCCTCAACCTCGGACATCCTTTCTTAAACACGTATTTGTTGTGAGGCTTTTTTGTTTACATTTGTGGATGTACAGTGTTACCTCACAGGAAGTGTTCACGAAAAAGCTAAATCAATTGATATCTTTCAGCTTGTGTCCAGATAGTGTGAGTCTTCAGCTCTATATTGGTTGTTTATGGATATATATATATATATATATATATATATATATATATATATATAGATAGATAGATAGATAGATAGATAGATAGATAGATAGATAGATAGATAGATAGATAGATAGATAGATAGATAGATAGATATATATAGATATCGTTTTGGTTTCAGGTCTGTTTTCAACAAGGGTCGTATTTCCTGCCATTTATCCCAGTGTTTCCCGAGAACTGTTGGCCTTCTGTTTGTTTTCATCTGTCTTTCACTCCGGGGAGCGTCACAATCAGTGGCGGATGATGGGTTATGTGGCTCTGAAGCAAGGAAAGTATTCCCAACACCTGACAACCTTCACCTTCAACATGCACACTCACTTACACACACAGATTTCGCAGAAGTAGCCCTGAATCCCAAAGAGATTATTCTGTATTTGTCAGCAGAAACAGGTCGACTGTTGCCCAAATTTAAACAGTGCATGCTCAACCTTTAAAATCTTATCTAAGGATCCAAGGTGTTCGACACTTAGAATGCAAATGAAGAATTTTAAGTGACAGGAAGAGACTCACTTTGGAGTCCTGGGCACCTTGTGTCTCACCTTGTGGTGAGAACAGCGACTGTATCTGTAAGTGTCATCACAGCAGGACAGATCAATCCATATTGCTCAGTGTGCGCAGTTCTAGTGACAAGGCTGATGAACCTCTGACCTTCATTTCAGCAGCGAGGAGGAAATGAATGAGCGGGTGGAAGTTGGACTTCACTGAAGAAGACATGTCTGGGCATAAAGAGATATTTATGATCTACCTGCTGTGAAATATCATTTTCAGAAGTTGGATGACTATTACTGGAGTTGCAGAATTGGAAAAGGAAACAGCACTGCAGCATTGTCTAGTAGGAAATGTCTAGCTACGTTTTGGTTCAACAGGGTTTGTGTTTCTGAATACAATGCAAACGCATCATTTGCATTAGAAGGAAACTAAAGACAATTAACGCAAAGTACTGAGGCTCATGGGAGCTGACAGCAGGTGTCAGTAAAGGTACAAGATGGGGACTTCAGCTTTGTGCTTGCTTTATACAAATCCACATTAATCAAGAAATGTGAAAGCTAAATAAATGATAAATTGTGACTGGAGAAAATTGCTTTGTGGGTTGAATTCAGGTTCAGAATCATGACCCTCCAGACACACAAAGCCGGGTAAATGTGAAGAGAAAATCTGAGAATTTGTCTTTAAATAGAGAAAATCAAAGATACAAAGCTCCAGCTCTTGGTGACCCAGAAATAAAAACATAAAAAACTAGATGACTGGGATAAATATATGTTTGTGTATTTAAAAATAAAATCATTTTCATATACAATTTCAAGTATAATGTAGATGCTCTTCATGTATTGTATAATATATTATATATATATATATATATATATATATATATATATATATATATATAATCTTAATAATACAACTTGGATTATTATCAATTATTATTTATACTATTTATGAATAAACATATTTTACAGCAATCAATCTACGGTATATGTTAAAATGTATGCAGCCACACATGTCACGATATTGATTATTTCATTCTTTGGTGTATAATCCATTGTAAAACATTCATTGGTTTTTTGTCTTTTCTTAATATGTTAAACAGGAACAACTTTTGACTTACACCGTTTAACTAAATAAATAAATACAAAATAAGCAACTTCTTCTTACTGCCGGTTTGTTGTTGTTTGTCCAGAATATGTATTCTTCTGGGAAAAAGGAAATTGATGCTGGTCAGCATTTATAGTGGAGTGTTTTTTTTAATAACGCCAACAAGAAAAAGCTTTAAAATAATTGTTGTGCACTGTTTGTACTTATCAGAAGGGTCTTTTTGCCAAACTGAAAGCAATTTCAAAAATGAAAAAGTTCCACATAATATACCTTTAATGACACAAAAAAAAACATGGCAAACAGTATTCGTATTCAGCCATTGTGGGAATTAAGAAAGTGATCCATTATTTTTCCCAAAAGCATTGTTAAACAAAAAACACAGTAAGTAGTATAATTTAAATTAATAACTATATACATTAATGAAATAAACAAATACTGTATTAACTTGCTGTATTGATTAGTTTGGTTTAAGTTTGTTTTTTTTTTTTTTTTTTTTTCCATTTAAAATTTCAACTTTTAAAAATTACTCCTTATTCACTTTGGATTTCACATTTGATTGTGGGTATATTATCTGTAAACAATAAATGCCAAAATATTTGTTGTAGTTTGTGTTACACTTTATTCAAACTAGGAAAGATTTATCAAAAAATTTGTTTTATTTATGCAGATTACTGGTTAATTTAGTGTAATTAACCCATATGTTTAAAATACGGCTTGATCATCTAAAACTATCTTGTAATTCAGTCAGTCATCTTCTACCGCTTCATCCTTTACAGGGTCGCGGGGAGCTGGCGCCTATCTCAGCGTCTTAGGGCCGGAGGCGGGATACACACTCTGGATTGGTGGCCAACCATTCGCAGAGCGGGACACACAGACAAACACATTCACACACTCACTCATACCTATGTGGTCAATTTTCCAATTCCAATTAGCCTGAAACACATGTTTTTTGGACTGTGGGAGGAAACCGGAGAACCCGGAGGAAACCCACGCAAGCACGGGGAGAACATGCAAACTCCACACAGAACGGCCCCGTCCGGCCATGAACTCACACCTCAAGTGTCAAACGGAACCATCTTGCTGTGAGGCAGCAGCGCTAACCACTGCGCCACCGTGCCGCCCATTATCTTGTAATTGAACGTAAAAAAAAAAAAAAAAAGCGTTAAACTACACCAAAAAACACATTTAAAATTGTCTTGTTAAAAGTTAGTTTCTTCTTGGTCTTGGAGCTTAAGTTTGGAGAAAGTGTGGTTGCATCATCTAGTATGAAAACACCCCGAAACGCTTCATAGCACAAGCTTCTTGGGTAAATGAGGGTCCAGCTAACAGGGCACTGGTCGGATCTGGCACAAAATCCTCCGTCAAGTGTCAAGCCCCCTTGGCTGCTCTCATTGTGGCCCGTCTATTTCACAGTTTGTGCGTGAGCAATAGTGAAATTCCTAACATCCTGTCACACAAGCCCAAAGATCCCACAGCACAGAGTCAACCTGGTGTTCTCGTCAGAACTGAATCTAACAGAAATGCTCTCGTTCTTATCACTTTTTTCCTCGCTCTCGCAGGGTCGTCAAAATTCAATTCCTTTGAAAGTCAATTTCCCCGGTTGCTGCATATAAATCAGAAATATTTTAAGCACAGACGTTTGCCATTGCACATTGTTTTAGATGGCTTGCATGGAAATCAACTCTGAATATTTGGCGTAACATGATGGGAACATACTTTCCATTATGCAAACCTAATGCATTACAAAGGCAGTCGTATGCAGGAACGCATTATCAGCAACACACCAGTTCAACTTTACTCCAGCATTTCCTATAACGCACAAACTCCTTAATCATCCACAAGTCCTCACCTCTCTGCAAATGGGGCAAAAACCATACATTCACAGAGGCATTTTCATTGAGAAATATATTAGACCTTTAATTGTAATGGGAAATCTTGCTCTCTCTGCCTGTGAAAGATTAACCATTAGAGGAATTTGAGGAAATGAGAAGTGGCTAGCAAGGAGAAATGCCACCGGGTGCCATGGATCACTTTCCTTTTAATGGCCCAGATTCGTTAAAAGCTTTTCTACCCCTCCTCATCGTGACTCAAAACATAATTGACCCGCGTGGCCTTTAATGAACATCACATATCACGAGCCAAGCCTGTATCATCCTATCAGTGCGCAAAGCAGCCAGGCAGAGTGGAATTAACACTCAGAAGATGCCTGCGTTGCTGAAGGTCATTTCCACAAACAAGCTGCTTATTTACCTCAAAAGTATTCCTCGCATAAAATACAGTTTATTCACGTAGTCTAATTGTTGTCATATTTTTATGTGACAATTCACTTTGTGGATCTTTGTAATAGCAATTTAGTAGAAGGAGAATATACATTTCTGAATAGATAGTGATAATATATGGAAGACGAAAACCGCCATAATCAAGTATAAATGACTTATAAATGTTGTAATAATATAAATATATGCATTTATATAATTTTTAAGTACATTTTTATGTTCATCATTTATATTTGATTGTGACGGTTTTGGTCCTCCATGATAATAGATAGTGTTTTCCCACTCGGCTTAATCTGCAGTGTGATAACCTTTGCATTGGTCGTTCTGCTGGTAGCTGTACATCGGCATGGACGGCAGGTTGGTATTGATTGAGTGTCCGGCATGGCAGACACGGATGCCCTTTGTGCTCTAATTAGCAAAGGCGTGAAAAATGAGCGCTGCTGCCGAGCAGATAAATGCATTTCTGTCCGGCTTCAGCTATTTTAGCTCATCACTCGGCTTGGTGAGGTTAAGATTCTACCCACTGAGGTCAGTCTCAGGGCAATAGGAGTAACTAGAGTGTTAATTGTAAAGAATTGTTCAATTTTTTGTTTTGAGGTTTGCAGTTAGAGTATTTACAGTAGCCTCCAGTTTAAGTCAGCATCATGTTTATGTAGGCATTTTTTTTATTCTGAGATACAGATTTAATAATTATTTATAAGATGAATAATTGTAGGATTTATAAAGATAAAAATAAACGCTTTTGACAGGTGTCAAAGTATATGCACCTCCTGGATAAGTACGCACAAACTCCTCAGGTAAGCGGTCAGCTACTGTATTAAGATAAAATAAATCTTTGTGCTTTAGGTTTCACAAAAATGTTTTGAAAATGGCAGTCTGTCCAGGCAGCTGTCTATGTTTTGGTATAGTGTCTTTCAGACGGAATGTTCTGGCCCCTGAGGGTCAGATAAGATAAAGAGAAGGTTGAAGGGGGAAGTCGCTTTGAGGATGAAACATAACAATAGAGAAGAAAAAGTAAATTAACTGTAAATCCGACCTTGTTTTCACAGTCTGGCTAATATATGTACATAATATCTAATCTAATAGCTCGAATTTGAAATGTATTTCTTAGCTGAGCAAATATTTGATTGTTGATGACAAATTTATTCTTATTACATATTACAGAAAACTGAAACATAGGAAAGTAAATGTTGATGGATTCGATGAGATGTTCCTCAAGCCTTGTGGCCATTTTTCCTCAGTTGCACATTCCTCCAGTAAAGGATAAGTGTAAAGGTTTTATTACAGAGTAATAGCACACTTTTGTTCAATAAATTGCAATGTACACAACATTATGAGCGAGATAACAATTCAGAAGAGGACAAGTCTCACTGACAGATCTGTGACTGTGAAGGCATTGGGATGGATGAAGAGTCACGGTAAGCAAAGTACACAGCACAACACCAAGAAGGACTAACCACATCGCTTTAGATGTCTGAAAAGGACGCAGTCTGAAACATGGCTTGGTGTACCCCCCCCCCCCGATTGTACTCAAAATGACAGAAGAACACTCTGTACCCTTTTTTCAAACAGACTAAAATAATTACAATAATTTAGTTGATGAACATACTGTAGGAATACTGTACAGGAGCGGGCCACAACACCATCACGGGCTGGATATGGCTTGTGGGTTGTCACACGCTCAAAATATTAAATTATGGGGGTCTTTAAGTTTTATAGTTATCGGTTTGAGTTTCTTTCAGTCTCATTGACCAGCACCTGTAGCACTATTGCTCATAAACACTGTTTTTTTTTCTTGAGCGATTCTCCTAACCAGCATTTATAAGATATGCAATTATTAGATTCAGGGATTGCGATGCAACACCGTTTGCAACGATTTACAAGCACTTCCATTTTTTAGAAAGATATTGGTCAAACCTAATAATAATGCATGTATTTTTTATGTTCACAACAGGTGACATAATCTCACTCTGACAGACTGTCAGCCAGTGAAGATGTCATGGTGTCGAGTTCTAAGACTCCGATCATTTGACTCAATCTCAGTCAAGACTGAATGGGCTGATAAGTGAAGGACAAACATTTATTTTAACAGCTACACCTGAATATGTACAAGTCATTTTTTATTCTGCAGTTGCGTGGAGCCGTGGTTCTTTGAGATAATGTTAAAAATATGAATAAATAACCAAATGGAAAATAAATCACAGCTAGGCATCAAAATGGTTTGCTTTTTGTGATTGTAAATGTGTTATCTTGTGAAACCACGAGGACAAATGCAAACAATTTTGCTTTAAAGTAACAAATGATGTATTTTTCAGCTTTAATTTATAAAACAGTGAAATGTGTTCCACATTTTAATCTGAAAAAGCACTATATTCTACTTATTACTGAGACTTTTTTGCTGCTAGTGAGTTTAAAAGGTTTGACAATCAATAGAAATGTCGGTGTACTGAGAAAATTCAACAAAGTGCGGAACTGAGACAGAAATATTGATTTTATTGCATAACAGCAATGAAAGATGTACAGTACTTATGTGGTACGACAATATGTTTATGGCATCTTTTATATGCAGTAGAGGTAAGTCAATATTATTTAACTAATATTTCATGGATAAAAATATGGGCTCCTACTTTGTGATATTTTGGTGGCAATTTAAATATAGTATATATGGTGCAATTTTATGTATAAGTAAAAATAAAATAAATATGTTAATTGTTATTTTGTTAATTGATGTGTTTTATAGAAAAAACTATTTATCTTCACATTGTACATAGCAGTGTTGTATATTTTACTTCAAAAATGTAAAAAAATATATTGTCCAGGCTGAGTGAAATAGCCTGTAAACAAAGGGCATAAACAAATAAAGTCATAGTCACATATAAGTGACATTTAAGCCAGTCGGCACTGCTGAGATGCTCCATCTTCCCCGCATCTTGAGCCTTTTATAACATCTTGATATGACAGTGGTTCTCGCCATCTCTGCAGGCAATTTTATATTCAATTGCTTTCTGCATGTTTGAAAGCCTCCAAGTAAATGTCAAAAAATAAATAAGGTGCGAAGCCATATGCCACGTTTCCTTGAAGATGGAGATTTAGAGTCAGAGGATACGCTTTGAAAAGAATACTGAAGCTGATGCTCTTCCAGGTCACTGGAACATTCAAAATCTCCACAGACAAGGCCCACCGCTTCAACCTTGAGCCTGTGTCTTTGTGGGCACATCCTTTCACTATCATCTGAGATGGTAATAACATTTCCCACGATGCATTCAACATGGATACGTTTAGCTTTTACATGTTCTGTTAACTTTGGTATTTCAGCATATAAAAACCTTGAAGAAGCCAATTTCTGTCCACACATTGAAACTTGCTGCTCCAAAAACTTTCTTTTTTACATGTTTGTACTACAAGTACAAATGGTACCATTGCAATTATATTGTCTTAAACGCTATGGATGGAATACTTTCGTGTTTAGATTTGTGTGGGAAAAACACTTTGTCTCATATTAAAATCCAAATTTAAGAGATTTAAAATATATTTGCTGTATTTTATTGATTCAAAGCACGGGTGTTTTTCATGTGCAAAAATGTGCAACCCGCTCGTGTGGCTTTAGTTTCGATCTGTCACTGGCATTTATTTACATTTCTCCTGCGCATGCCCGATGCTACTCGCGCGCGTTACCCACCTGGCTCGACTAACAAGAAGAACAGGAAGTGGAAGATTTCATGCTTCAAAAGTCGAATCCATGTCTCGATATCGCTTCTGACGTTCAGACCGGGAAGATGGTGAAAAGCACTGTTAAATATAAAGCACTGGCCAGCAATGTGGCAGATGAGAACGAGAGCGATGGGGAGGATGATGATGACGAAGAAAAAGAGGGAGCGATTAATATACACTTTTCTACGTAAGTGATAAGATAAAATGTTGTAAAGTGCATTTGTGTATTGTTTTGAAACGAGGTCGGTGGGTAACAGGTGGTCGCGCAGCCGCAGTCGGATCTATTGTTTTAACGGACTTAAATACATGTATTGATAGAGCGTTATCAATTCCGCAATTAGTAAATGTTTATGTTCCAATCAGCATTTAAACAAACAACATAAACATTTGACATTAACAGATCATTTTTACATAAATACAAAAAATAATATTATTTTCAATTTTCAATTACACAAAACATTTTTACAAACCAAGACAAATGACTAAAGCAGACGTGTAATGATATTAGTAGTAGTTTATTGGCATTACAGCACATTGTAACGGAATTACGACATTACAAATATCACTGTCATAATAATCTAATTAAACTACAATTGTTACATAATAATTTAATGCTTTCCAGACATATTTATTGATTACATTCTTTCACCATGCACAGGTCCCTGGACGGAAGCATGGACAGGCAGGCAATGAGAAGAGCATCTTTAATCAGAATCTTGGTTGACCTGGTTTTTCTGGGAGTAGTTTTTGGATTTGTGGTTTATGAGTGGAATGGTTCTTGGTCTCCGGGACTTGAACAGGGACTAGACAAGACACACAATCATGGGGAAGTCGATAATGAAGATGATGAAGATCACAATCATAATCATGTGCACAAGAATTCACTGTACCACCACGCTGCTGTACTCACCGATTCAGGTATCACTCGATTCTCTTTACATTTTAGTGTCTTATATCAAACTGATCACATACATACATCAAATTTAGATGCAATTTGTTTTTCTTTTTTACCAGCAATCTGTTCAGAAATTGGTAAGGAGCTGCTCCTGGAGAACGGAAATGTTGTAGACGCAGGGATTGCTGCTTTACTTTGTCTTGGGGTTGTTCATCCTCACACAGCTGGATTGGGTATGCCAATAAGTTATTAATGCCAGTATAATATAGTAGTAATATTCTATGAAATATAAAAAAAAAAACCAAGAAAAAAATATGCAGTATATTATTTATACATTTTTAATTTTTTTATATACAGTATACATACACACACACACACACACACACACACACACACACACACACACACACACTTGTTGTATATTTGTACTTATACACATATTGTAATAAAACTGCAAAAAAATGACTTAATCTGATTCAAAATGTCTCATTTGCTATTTTTGAATATTGTACTTGAGTACTAAGTCGAACAAAATATTTTAGATCCTTCTCTATGTTTCTTAAATGTTAGCTTATACACATGTAACTGTTAATCAACTGAATCAAATCACAAAATATTTTTTGTTTGGGCCTTTTTTTCTAGATCTTTCTAGGTATAATTACTAAAACATTAAAAAGTTTGTACCAAACATTGTCCAAACATTCTGTCGGAAACATTCTGCTTTTTATTTTCCTTTCATTATGACGAGTTAAATATATGAGAAATGTGTTTTGTTCCCTTTAAGGCGGAGTGTTCACTGCTGTTTTGTACAACAACACCACGGCATCATTTAAGCACATACACGACAGCTCTCAGAAATTTCCCTCCTATGGAATTCCGGCACTTTTACAAGGTCTGAAACGTTTGCACTCCAACTATGGGACTTTAGAATGGGCTCGACTTTTTACGGGAGCTATAAGACTCGCAAAAGATGGTTTCGTCATCGACGGAATCCTGTCCAGGGCTTTGGACACCCACAAGGACAAAATCCTCCAGTCAAGGCTGTGTGATCTTTTTTGCGATACAAGTGGCGGCATGAAATCAGAAGGTGCGCTAGTGGCCAGCGGCAATCTATCTCAACTTTTGCTGAGTGTCAGTCTAAATGGCTCCCATTTCCCAGAATACCTGGCCATAAAATTGGCTGAAGACATTTCTGATGCGGAGAGACCGGCATTCCTTGCTGCTGCTCAGGCCAGTGCTGGAGAAATCAATGAGCCTCTTATTGTTGCAAAGGACAAAAATATAATTCTCTCAGCCTCTTCGCAGCTCACCAACCAAATGCTCTTTACTTTATTAGACCGATCCAGAGAGAAAAGTCTTACTTTCCAGAACCAAAACGATCCCAGCAATGATTCGTACCACGATCTCCTACATTTGGCAAATGAAATTCTCGGAACGGGTCTTGGAGATGAGCTGATAATGAATCCTGAAAGCACTCTGGTCGGAGCTCTGGACAGTCGAGGCAATTGTCTGGTCATTGTCACCTCTCTGAACAGCACATGGGGCTCTGGGCAGATTTTACCCAGCAGTGGGGTCATTCTCAATGATTTTACCTCCTCCATCACTCCGTTGCCTTATTTTAGCTTCCCTCTTGTGATTAGAATAAAACATGACGAGGAGCTGCAGTTCCTGGCTGTGAACGGAGGGCTTTCTGCACTCCTTCAGGCTGTGGTACTGCTGAGGAACTTGGAGGATTTTGGCATGTCGGCCCAGGAAACTATGAATAGCCCTGTCCTCCGTGTCGAGGCTGGAGGTCTCAGGTTTCTGTCTGGTTGTGCGTCTGCAGTCACAAACGGCTCTATTGTGAGCAGTGCGCTTTCTGAGGGAGACGGGCGAGTGCGTGAGGAGGCTGGATGTGTGGACGACTTGCAGGTCGTGCTGCTACAGATGAAGACAGGACATGTTGGAGTATATGGAGCCCCTGCAAATCATGGCCACAGTGCTGGATACTAAACAACACACACACACACACACACACACACAGGGGCCTTTCTGTGTGGAGTTTGCATGTTCTCCATGCTTGCCTGAGTTTCCTCCCACAGTCAAAATTCTGGACAATTTAGGTTTGGAAATTGCCCATAGGTGCGTGAGAGTGTGAATATTTGTGTCCAGCTCTGTGATTGGTTGGTCACCAGGTGTGTGTCCCGCCTTCAAGTCCAGAATTGCCTCCAGTTTCCCGTGGCCTAGAAATGGAGAAGTGGCTAAGAAAATGGACAGATGGCTTAGGTGTTATCTTTTTCTTCTGCAGAATCATGTGGTCTCTTTATTGATTTGTAAGTTCGCATCCTGTGAATCATAAACTCGCATTCCCCACGAACACTAGCAGGTAAATCGATTTGGTCAGTGATGAATGAAGGATGGTTGCTTATTTTTTTTAAGATTTAAATTAAACTGTAATTACATTAGATGGAAGGATTTCTTGCTTAACGATGAAGGTCTTGTAAAAACACTCATTTATAGACTTTTAACAAATTGGACAGGATTTTCTTTTGTCTTTGATTTATTTTCCTGATGTGTTCTGCTCCAATCTCTAGTTTTAATACAGAATTTGGTTTTGTTTGTTGTAAAAGCATACTTGTTGTGTATGTGTTTCGTACTGATGAACAATTTCTTTATTATTTTTTAAATGCCATTTTTGTTGATATTGTATACGGATGATGTTGAACCTGCAATTTCTTTATAAAGCCGGTATTATAGGGAAGTGACATTCTCATTAAAAATGACATGCTTCTTAAATAACGACTTTATAAAATGAAACTGTTCAGCTTTAAGCAGTAGTGGTTTACATTTATGCTTTGATTTTAGAAAGTAAAAAAATATATTTTATTAGAAATCTACACTTCCAGCAGTGCAGGCTGTTGAACTTCATTGGCAATGTGTAGTTTGAGCTCATAAAATGAGTTAAACATAGATCATATTCTCATTCTCCTACCATGTCCTACATGCACCAGATTGTGCCACAACAGTTAAAGGGCATTTCACGAATCAAAGATGATTTGCAACGAGTCCCTTAAATGGCTTTCATTAGCTTGTCTCACGTACATCACGTACCTACTCTTCATCTAAAAAGACATGTGTGAAATGAAATTCTGGCCAGTTTCACAGTGTCCCACATCTCAGTGTGACATCACTCATCTATTTCCATTCCAAGCACATAATTTGCAGAAGATTGGCTCTTGACAGAACAGATGACTGAGCTTTAGGGAATGTTGCATGTGGAGAATGCGTGTGTATCGATATCTCTAAAGCTCTTCAATGTGTTTATGTAGTGTGTGTGTGTGTGCACAAGGGTTCAGGCCTTAATTGTGAGCTTTTGTAATAGAGGTATGGTGAGGGTTTCTCATTGATTGCGGGATATATGTGTATGGTTTCATCAAGTCCTCTAATAGGGTAATAATAAATATGAAATAGATTTATTTAAATAGAATCTACAAGTATTAGTTATAGTTTTAGCACATTTTGAAGTGACCTGAGCAAATATACTACAATTATTTGAGAGGAAATAAAAATTTTTTCCACAACTTTCTTTTTAATTTTCAGTCCTTAGTGCCTGTATAGACATTGTGCCCTCTTTGGTGGCAATAACCTAATAATGAATTATTAATAATTGAATTATTGTTAAATATAAAATGTCTTAATAATGAACTAGTATACGTATTTCAAGCAACGATTATATTCACATCTTGTAATGGTTTGCAGATACGTGCACTTGTTTAAATCGAATTGATTGTTTTTGGGATTGAAAGCCGCACAATAATTAATAATAATAATAAAAATAAAAATAAAAAAGCTGATGTAATACAGAAAAAATAAAATGTTTATTTGCTTTACATTTGCTTTCCCCTAAAATGTCACCTTCTGATCAGTACTCAACACATCAGGAAATATGAGGTTATTATTGGAGGTTTTTTGTCAAACCTGGTCTTGGCAATGATAACGTTCCTAATCTTTCTAACTCAACAATCAATTATGCTGCAAAGGCAATACATAGCAATCCAAAGTACAATCAGACATTCCATTGAAAAACAACAATACTATACATTTACATGTACACAATGTGACCTTATCGTAACTCTACTTATACTTAAAAAATGTACAGCATCACATTTTTGTGTCTTAGTGCAAAATATGTTTAGGAAAAGAAAGCAGTGCCCTTAACACGTTCACAAAACGTCCCATCTTTGCATCGTCTAAACAACTCATTTGGTAATTGGAGTGAGAAAAAAAGAGCGAGTGAGAATAAATTAAACAACACTTTTTACAGTCACTGTCAAATAGCAGCAGCAAAACCAGCTCCGACCAGTGTATGTACAATGCACTGAATACAGTGCATAGCTGTACTGACTTCAACATTTACAAGTATAATCAAAGTAACAAAGACAAAAACTTGCACGTTCTGCTGTGTTTGTGTCAAAGAATATTTACAGTGCATCAAGTTTTCTGGCTTCGTTTTCCATGTTTTCTTATTCCAAAGGAAGGAGAAAAAAAGGCAAATTAAAAGTCTAAAGTGTGAAGCGGCATCAGCTGGTGCATATGCTGTTGATGGTAATAATAGCCGGGTCCACCAGTCCCATCTCTTCGTGCTCATTGACACAGAGCTGGTAACCGCATCCTCGCCGGCGTTTGAGGGGCGTGACCTTCACATCCGGTTTGGCTCGTGGCGGCAGAAGAAATCCCACGCTACCAGCTATCAGCATGTGCCAAATACTGTGAATGTAGAAGTAGTTCTCTTCTGTTTCCACAAAAGCGTAGAGCGCCACCGCTGATGTGGCAATCGTGGTGCCCGGGAAAAGGAAAAAGACCCAACGCTTCCAGGTTGGTGGGTAACAACGTCGTCGTCGGATGGTTCGCACCGTCTGAAAGGACCAGACCAAAAAAATCAAAACAGAAAGGTAGACAGAGAAAAAACGACAGAGAGCAAGAAAAAGAAATAGAAATTGCGTGAGAGATTGAATGGAGAGATACAGTGATAGTGCAACAGAGAGATAAAACGAGAGAGAAATGGAGTGAAAGAAGGAGAAAGATAAAGAACAAGAACGAGAGAGCAAGCAAGAGTGGGATCATTTATATGGCGAGAGATTGAGCAAGAAAGAAGAGAATGAAAGAGAGAAATGAAAAATAGAAAAAAAAGATAGATAGAGACAGATGCGTAGATAGAGAGACAAAGAGATTTTTACAGTACGATATGTACATATATAAATACATACGATGGACAGATGTTTTACAATATGGAAAACCATGATTTTTTCAGTCATGCTCGTACAGTGAATTAAAGAAACATATTTCTACAGATTTCTACCTTGACTTGTCCCAGAAAGATTTCAATGCCATCAGTCAAAGTTTCTTGTATTCATTCAATGGAAATAGCTCCCACACACTCCTTTATGGTGATTGTGCAGGTTTATCAAACACACTCTTCACAGCCTTGACGGTGATTACACACACTGTTTCCTGTCAACACGCTAGTTTATGGTTCAGACTGAATGACCATTCATTCCAACTATTGCTGAGAGTTTTATTGGCGCAAACACTTTGAAATTGAAATTGTGCTGCCATAATTATTGTCTAGAAATTATCACAAACTACGGTATTAAAATGTGCCTGCTTATAGTTTGTTTACTGCATCTAACTCATGTAATGGAAAATGGTACTGTATGTATAAAAAGCGCAATACAAATTATATTGTATTAAAAATGTATATTTATTATATTTTATTATTTTCAATATAAAAACTTTATTACAAATACAGTACGGTAAAGTTAACGTATTTTTTTTTTTTTTTGTCAAATAAAGGTGACATTTTGACAATAGCATTGCATTCTCATCGTAAGAATAATTTTAAATTACAACCATCTGTCCTTTATACAAAATTACATTTTGCATTAGGTTTTTACAATCCAACAACTTTGTACTTTCTGTAACATGAGCTTAAAATGAGATATGCAAATCACGATTTAATGTGTTAATGTGTTTCCTTTTGTGAGGCGGTTCTGGAATGAGTTTGCTCAGGGCCGGGACTTCAACTTGAACCTTAGCCCTGCATCACATGTATTCGTATTAATAAACTGAACCTTTTCCTTAAACGAATTCGGAAGCAGGAAACATCAGGTACTTGACTGGATGACTCCTGGAGCTCGAATCAAATTTGTAAAACACTGATTAAGATCAAACTTGCACTAAAATTAAGACATAATTGAATCTTAATACCAAAAAAAGTTTCCAATGTAAATAAGGTGTAAAAATGTAAATAAAATGAAAAATGTATTTTGATTTTTCAATTTACAACTCAAACAGGTAAAACTATTTTGTAATTATTATATTTAAATATGGTCAAATCATAAGAAATTCAAATCAGTTCATTTCAAATTATGTTCTTTTCAATGTATTTTTTGTATTATTACAAGAGAGAGAAAAGATTAATCTACTCGATAGGGAAGTTGACGTTGCCATGGAAACTGCTTCCACTACCACAAAAGCAATGCAGCCTATTCACGACCAGAAAACAAGAGCATTAATGGGTGAAAATCGTTTGATTAATAATTTCCTAACTGATTTAATTTGAGAAGAATTTTAATTCTGATTTAGAATGCGACATCCAAAAACAACAAAGCTATTACAAAAGATAACAGGGCTTCCATTAAGGTAATTACACTGTTAACTAAATGTAAAAATGGAAATACTTTTTTTTTTTTTTATTAATACTGTAATAAAAGATCTAAATACTAGAATACTTTCTGCTTTTAGGCTGAAGTAATTTCAAAAATATAATTAATTACACATAAACCTTAGATAAAGCCTTGCCAAATTGACACCATCACATTACTATAGATGTCGATGTTATTTACAGATTTTATAATTTCCAGAAATTCATACATTCATTCATAACTGTAATAATAGTTTGGCACATATGGTCCACGCTAGTTTTGCTGAAAACATTGTTTTCCATAGTTTGTGCGAAAATGACCGACGCTCTTTGGCTTTTCTGCAACAGGACGCAATTGGCTTCATTCGTTTGCGTAATATTAACATACAGTACCTCCACCACCTTCATCTCAAGGGAGGACTTGTTTCTCTCACTTGACCTTAATTTAGCACAGCCTCTGGAAAAGCATTTTCCGTGTCAACCAGGTTTTATTATTTTTTACTGCATAAAAATTGTGCATTTACTGGAGGATTTAACATAAAAAACAAGCCGCACAGTAACAGCACTGCTAGAGCATTTCTGCCGACCCAACGGTGACACACACTTTACTAATGGAGAGGGATGGAGGGATTCTCTGAACACCCCCGGTGAGTGGGCATCAAACGCCTTCATACATTATAGATATTGCAAAGGTGCATGTTGTCACTCAAGAAACTAATGTGTTGGCATTTACATTAACTCTCTGATGGTTATTTTCAGACTGAAACAATATTAGGTCGTTTTTGAAAGCATGTTGCTTTTGCTTTGATAAAACTTCTGCTTAAAGTTGTTTAACAAAACAACAACTCCATTATCATCTGTCCATTTTTCAAAACCACTTTTTTCATTTCTGGGTCATAGGGGTCCCCAATCCTAGCAACCCCGGGTCTGAAAGCACCTGGTTTGGGCCTATTTTTTTTAAACTGTTCTGGGCCACAATAGAGATGGTTTTTCATCCCTTCATAAATGAACGTGTGTCACGACTTACCCAGGCAATCGCCATGATGCCTAAAGCAAAAAGACTCGGTCCTAGCAGATTCCATAGGCCATGACGGTCCAATTGTAAGGCCATGGACAGAGCCATCGCTCCCAGCAAATACAGGACCTGTTTAAAAGACAATGACACACAGAAACACACTGTGAAGTGAGTGGGCATCCTGCATAAACCACCACACACTCGTCAGGCCGGAGGAAAGAACAGACTAGTAAAAATGCTGAAAATGTCTTTCTCCGTTTCTCTCCGAGCTCCAAACTGCTGCGACATGTGCGATTCAAGCTGTTTTTGCAAATAGTTGAATTCAGCAAAACACATCTGCAGATGCGTACACACGTAATCTTCCAACACATCAAAAACACATTATCTCTAGAGGTTGCTCTTTGACTTTTTTGTTTATTTTAATTCTCTTTAAAAATTTGAGAATGAAATTGAATTCTAGGTTGTTTTTTTTTTTAACTTTATATAGTGGATTCTTTATTGTGTTTATGTTTACTGTCTTTTCATATATGTTCCCTTTTCTACACACACACACACACACACACACACACACACACACACACACACACACGTTTGTGTTTGTAACTGCAGCAGATGTTACAGTACTTACATATTTAAAATTAAATTTAAAACGAATAAATAATAAAATATAAGCAGTGTAGAACCACATGATAAAAATTACACTAGAATTCGCATATTGAGTTCACATTTTTTTTATTCATATACAAATTATATAGTGTTTAAAAAACATTTAAAAAAACGTTATTTTTAATTAATGTATCAAAGCATATTTATATTTTATATTTATATTATAAATAGATTAACAGCATCTTTGGGCTGGATAGTGTATTATATTTCTGTAAAAAAAATTAATGGGTATCCGTATGAAATATACAACACGTATGTATGGTATGTTAACCACATAATTTTTGTAGAAGATACATTAACATCAGTGAACTTTACATTTACATTAACAATTTCATAGGATATCAACTGTGTGGTAAACTGTTATCACAAAGTGATATGTACCTGTTTGATGATAGATTTCAGTCTAGCCATGGCAATGACAGTCACCCACACAGACATGAGAGACCCGAGGAAGTCACAGAACTGCAACACATCGTACTCCATGATGCAGAAGACCACAATGCCTGGCTGGTCACAGGCATGGTAAAACTGTTCAGGAGAAAAGAACAAAAAAAAGTCAAGTCAATCAAAAACTAATAATTTAGATCCCTTTTTAACAAAGATATAAAAAAAAAACAACTGCTGAGGGCCTTAAAATGGATTTAGACCAAAAAAAGCATCAGTAACGCCAAACTGTAGTGCCAAAGAATAAATTAAATGCAGAATAGTAAGGCCCTGCCAACAAATGTAAAGCATTAAAATTTTGCTCTTACCGTAGAAAAGAACATGGTGAAAATATAGACTGACGCCTCGAGTAAATAATGGCTGCGGATAGCGATGGTCACAGGTGGGACGAACATCAGGTTGCTGAGGCACAGCAGGAGGGTTGAGAGGAGCTGGAACCCGTATGAATAAGCCTCCGCGTTGTCTGTGCATCCCCAGCCATCCCAGCCTAGAGAAGGGCACAAACATCAAACATACTCTCAAAAAAGGTCTGATATTGTCGAATGTGACTTCAAACTAATTCATCCTGGAGAGGCACTGGGGGGGAAAAAAATCACTGAAAGAACTAAAAAATATTAGAGAAACTTTGACAAAAAAGTTAAAGGCCAAAGAAAAACTATATTACTTTACCCAAATGCACCAAGCAAACCAGCAGTACACGCAAAACAGACAAAGGAAGCTGTTGTGGTGATGGAAGCACACATGTACACACATATATATTCCATTCCTCATCATTCAGAGGTTGTAAACAGCTTCATAAATATAGATTGGATGCTGGCAGCCCACTGTTATACAAACAAGATGGTGTACTGCACCTCTGACCTCTCATAGAAAATGCAAGAACAAAAATCTTGAATTATGAAGCCATTATTAGCCAGACTGCTCATAAAAACCCTCATAGGTGCTAAACAAATAAGGTTGTTTAAACCAATGGTCATGTGAGAGTTTCTGATAGTGAGAAGCAGACAAGGGTTTGCTGTGCCACAATGTTCATTTTTAGGGTCAATTTGACTGTGCTGATGAAAAAATAAGATGCAGTAGGAAGGAGAGGGGAAAACACGGCACAGTGGCTCTTCTTTTTTTAATTACCGTATGCTGATAATCGAGAGGTCGTCATTAGCATATTTCTCAGGATCAGCCAGCATCCTGTAATTATAAACCTCTTGATTTGTGATCCAACAGTCATAATGTGACATAAATTGCACGTGTGGTATTGAATAGCGCCAATTAACTCTGATTTGCATTTTTAGCAGCAGAAGAGAAAATTACAACGGCATCATACGGTGTGTGTTACTCTGATTATGATCAAAATCACAAGGGTGACCTGTAGCGATTGATCTCTTTCAACCATGATGAGACTATACCTAGTCCCAACAGTATTCCTTTGTTGTTGTATTTATATTACATTTTATTTCTTCCCATGCCACCAGATCCAACTCGCCAGCACTTTTTCTTTCCAAATGAGTGTCCAAGACATTGTCGAAGACCTTCTTCATAGGGTACCCTGGTGCCATTTGCACAGGTATACACCCTTAGGCTTGGACATGGTGCTTGTTAAGGACAATCCAAACACCCCTCACTCAGTTGGTGATTTGGATCCGGTGACATGTGAGGGAGACGGACAGACTTGGAAGACCAAAACGTATCTTTTTGGTCAGCTGAGATTGTCTGGCAGAGACCTCTGTTAGGCAGGTCTTCAACTCCCACCTCAGGGAGAACTTCCACCAGATTCCAAGGGTGGTAGGACAACATTGAGTCTGAATGCACCACGTTCTCCACCTAAATTGTCAACACGGCTGTGCAGAGCAGTTGGCTTAAGGTTTGGTGCTTGTCGTGGCGTTAATCCCTACACCCAGTGGTGGACAGGGGAACTAAGGGATGCAGTCACATTGTCTTAAAAGGCTTGGTTGGCCTGTGGGACATCGGAAGCTGCTGATAAGTAGGCCAGGCAAATTGCAGCCCGAGTGGTCGCAAAGGCAAAAACTTTGGTCTTGGAGAAATTTTAAAGATTGAAGAAGACTATCGGTCTGCCTCAAAAAGATTTTGACAAACCTTCCAACGTCTAGGTAGGTACTTCATCTCTTGAGGACCTCTCATGTCCTTCTGACTTGCCTTTTTCAGAAGAAACTATAAAGCAGAGGCTGACTCCTTTTCACCATGACCAAAGTCACTGAAATAGTCAAAAACCCCTCAGTGGCAAGACTCCGGTTGTGGATGGAATTTGCCTTGAGTACCTCGGAGTTCCTAGGCAGCCTAGGAACGAAGTGGTAAAGTATAAGATAAGCTGAAAGGCAAATCTGTCAATGTACTGATCAATCTACGTTCCAACCATCACCTATGGTCAAAAGCTTTTTGCCATAAAGACAAAGTTTCGGACATAAGCGACTAAAATATGTTCTTTTGAAGGGTGGCAGGCCACACCCTGAGCCATGATGAGGAGCTCTGACATCTGGAAGGAACTCGGAGTAGAGTCGTTTCTCTTCCACATAAAGAGAAGTCAACTGAGGTGGCTCGAGCATCTATTTCGGATGCCCTCAAACATGTCTCACCGGGAGAAGGCCCAGAGAAAGACTCGCTGGAAAGACTGGGTTTGTTAAATGTGATTCAATAGGGAGTATATATATTTAAAAAAAAAACTCTACAAGATTAATATAATTATAATGACAAAAAATTAAATTTAAAATTTACATTTTGAATACTTGGCTTCTCCAATACAATAAAACATTTGTTCATAACAAAAATAATCAGAAGGCCTTACCTGCTTTGCACTCGCAGGCAGCATACAGGAAGTTGTTGGTGCGCAGCAGTTTGCACTGGCCATAAGTGCCACAGTCGTTGATGCAAGGGGTCAGGTAAGAACGAAGGTAAACTTCTGCCGTCACATTCACACATGTCTCAAATCTAATGAAAGGAAAAACAATACAAAAATGAAGAACATTTCTACAAGGCAGTACACAGATTAGAGATGATTCCGGTCTAAATGAACAGCATCGATAACAAGCACTGTTGTAGTCCAACCTGAACTATTGCATAAAATACTATATTGTGTTTTGACAAAATGAACGACTGTCCCCTAGGTCAATTTCTCATCATTTAATATATTATTCATTTTCTGGAGTTGAAATTACTTGAGAGAGCAGGTTTGGGGGGATGGAGTTTACACGATTTTCTAAACGCTTTAAAAAGTACAGTGACTTAAAATGTTTCATTCTGATATACCTATGAATCAATTATAGATCTAAAAAAGCTTACCCGTGTTCAGTGGCACATCGAGAGCGCAGACTGAGATACCACGTGCCAGTCTGTGGGTACGGTATCCTCAGCTTGGTGATATTAGCGGTGGTGTTAATGGAGAGGTAAAACCCCAAAGCAGATTCTGAAAAGAAAGAAATTGCATGAAAGAAGAAAGAAGAAGAAGAAAAAAAGCAATTCTCTATGATATTTGTAAAAAAAAAATTCATTATTATAATTAATAATCTGGTAATCTGATTAACATTTTAAATAAACGTTATTTTTTAAACATTATTAAAGTTAATCAGCTCATCTGATTAACTGAAGTACAGTAAAGTAATTTGTATCCGATTAAAATAAAAGTGCCATCTCCTTACCAGATTCACATGTGACTGATGAGTTATCATGCAGAGACAGTGGCATCCCATGGTTCAAGCAACCAAAGATTGTTATATTTTCTCCTTTCACTGACGACTGAAGAAAAAAGAAATATGTTGCGTTAAATTTGAACATCAAAGATAATCAGTGTGTTACTGTGAAACAGAGACAGTGTGTGGCAAAAAGCAGGTCAAAAGACACTTTGGTGGGCAGAGGAGAAAACTGCTAAATAATTACAGGAGATATGATAATTTCCCAAGGATATCAAAGAGGAAAAGTCTTTGTAGTCATTAATAAGGTGAATCAGATTCACAGGTGTTTGAAAATAAAAAGGTTCATGCTTGCACCCTGTTCATAGGTATTATAGACAAGCGCGTATGAATCAAATGCATGAGGCAGCCGCCTATTATTGGCCTCATTCAAAAAAAACTTGAATAAATCAAGTGGCTTACATAAGCCAGAAAATGTGCTGTCAGACAGCCGCCGTGTCATTATTCGTATTCCTTTATTTTGAGACTCATATTGCTGAGATCAACACAAACACACTCACTGTCAAAATCCACAAAGTTGAATCATTCGCGGTAACAATGTGGGTATAGACTTATGAATCATACAAAACATAAAAACATGTCCCCATTGGATAATATTTTAGCAACATTCAAACACAAGATTTATATAATAAATGTTAAAATATTAAAAAGAAAGTAACAATTTAATATGACTCATTTCATTCATTGCTCAGCTTTTATTTTCTATTTATAGACGACATGCATAAACAAAAAAACTTTTAAGTTTTACTTTTGTACGTAAAGTACGTATTGAAAACAACCACTCATTTATTTAATAAAATAAAATACAATAATAATAAAAAATTAAATAAATTAAATACAAGAAACATAAATCTAGATATATAAATATTATAGGAATAATTATTATTCCTATAATATTATATTATTCCTAACAATGGTTAAAAATGAGAATAATGATTAATAATTAATGACAACCAAAAATGCAGTGGAGTGAGCTCAGATATGGCACGGTGCTTAATCAGCAAATGCACAGCTAAACAGGTTAAGTTCTGTAATCTGTCTCAGCAACTGAAAGTTCCTGGCTTATCCTTCCCATGATTTGCAGCGTAAATTGCTTGAATATTAATCCTGTGCCAGGCACCTGTGTAGGTCTGGCCGTGGACCAGACCCTGATCCAGAATGGAAGTTTGTAACAATGACGGGTGACCAGCTGTGATCACTCCGGCCGCTCTTGGCTGTCATTCAAGGCGCTTTTGAAATTAACAGCCCACAAAAGTTTCTTCCGGGCATTTAAATCATTCATGACCACAAAATGCCTGGAAATCTGCTGTCAGAAGAACGTGTCACATCTAGCATTGGCATTCCGGACAGCACGCAAAGAGCAGTGAGAACTGATTGCATTACAAGGAGAATCAATGAGAAGTCTTCATGGTAGAATATTCTAACACCGCTTCAAATTTAATTCTGTCCATATCAACTGCCAGATTGTGACCGTTTTCTGCATAATATGTAAAAATGGCCAGTGTCACAGAGAATGCAAAAGTTTTAACAACCTAGTTGGAATAAAATGATGAGTGTCCGTGTGCTTTTGGTGGTTTTCAGATTTCTTAGACGCGTTTCAGATAAATAATTTAGACTGGAAAACTAAAGCTAATTTATTATTTCGAATCAGTGGCAAGAACAAAAAAGACTTTCAACTATTAAGAACACTCACTGTACCGCTGCAAAAAAACGTGTCTATGTGAAAAAATTCCGCTTTTTGTCTAAAAAATTCATAAAGATAGTTGTAATAGGACGGTTGTGAAGCAGTTGATGTTGGGCGAAAAGGACTGACTTGCAGTTTCTGCTCTTATTTATTACAAATTTCTATGTCTCTATGGCCCTGGTAGAGCAATTTTTACAGTAAGGTAACCATACTTTTTACACCTCTGCTTGTCTGTACATTGTGCATCTTACCTCATTCAGATTATTTACAATCTTATTGTTTGCAATTAAAAATACCACTGTGGACAATAGAATATTTGAGTGTAAAAAACTGGGCCAACAGTCGGCAAGCTATCCATTCTTAAACTCCAGCTCTGTTTATGTACGTACGTCAGGACTCAGTCAGAATGAGTTGGCTACCTAAGTGACTACACTAGAGGTAATCTGGTCATGGGTCTCCTACACTGCCGGGACCCCCTATACGCACTGGAAAGCATCTTTAGTGACAGTGCAATGTATGGCTGAATGATGGGGTTTCCTGGAGGTGTCGACGGCTGATGGGCTTTACAATGAACACTAACACAGAATCCGTCTTACTACTACAAGCATATACCGTTTACATTTCACTTTTAATAAAGTTTTACGTCATGGCAAATGTCAAAATCCATCATGCCTGGTATTTTTTTATTGAATGATTTATTACATTTATTTACAGTATTGCTTGTAGTTGGTGGACAAAGGGAATTTTACACTGGTAGAGAGTTGAGTCAAAAAGGATTACTTGAGGTTTTTATTTGTGTGTGTGTGTGTGTGTGTGTGTGTGTGTGTGTGTGTGTGTGTGTGTGTGTGTGTGTGTGTGTGTTTAAATATTCTATATTGTATTTGTTTTTTATACAGAGATTTTGTGGAACACTGGACTTTTTTCTATTCTTTCAAGGTCTTAGATTTGAAGGACATAATTACCTAGGGAGCAATGAGCACTTGCTTCCAACAGAAATCACTTAAGACCTGATGGCAGGCCTGGATCTAACTTGACCTCAAACTGTCCATAAAAGCAACTAGAGGGGGGAAACAATTGAACCCAAAGAGGGACAGAATCACCATCAAGAAAAGTGTGTCTCAAACACACACACACACACACACACACACACATAGACACACGCAGCCTTAAGCTCGATAACCTGATGTCCTTGCTCATCTCAACACTCGGTAGTCGGCTTCAACTGTTTATGCTTCAACTATTTATTTTTAGGCATTTGGTGATTTATTTTTACAAAACAAAAATGAAAAAAAAAAAAACAACTAAAAGTAATAATTAAGCTTTATCAATTTTCAGAAACCACTTAATACGCAATGGTTTTATAAACAATTATTTTCATGAAAATTCCATAGATGTATTTGGTTTAAAAAAAGAGATAAAAATAAAGTCAAAGACAGGACACAGCGAAAGAGAGACTGAGTGAGTGAGAGAGAGAGAGAGATTGACAGAGGATGGACAAAACAGAAAGAGATAGAAAATAGAGATAGAGCAGCAGTGTGATAGCGGGATAAGACAGAGAGGAATGGATGGATGGATGGACAAAACAAAGATATAAAGGGACAGAAAATAAATTGAAGTGGATAAATGTGGTATATTAAATTGAAAGTCTTACAGAACTTCTCAAATAACACCGGAAATTGTCTGGATATGATAAACATTTTAAAAACACTGACATTTTACAGATACGTGACTGACAACAGTGCATTTTAAACCTGAAAAAAAGAATTGGCTTCAAAATTTCATTTGAGTGACTGTCAGACTGGTATTGGCTTGAGCCTCACCACTGTCAGCAGACATATTGCATCTTGGGAAATCTCCCTGCTGTGCCTTACAGGCAGATAATATCTAAAATCATTATCTCCAATCATACGGGGTATCAGCACTATTATATCTTTCTGAAATGGAGAGAATTCACCAGACAGGTCTGTAATGGGAGATGTGCTACTTTATTTTTTATTTATTTTGCTTTTTACTCCATTCACATGGCATCACAAATATAACTTTACACTTATGTTATCTTTATAATTTAACAATAAATGTAACATTTTACAAAATACATGTGTTTGATTTATAAGTTTAAAAAAAGAATCTCGAAAAATGGTCTTATGAGGGTCACGCTTTTTTTTTTTTTTTTTTTACAAATGTATGTTTAGACAACATGGATTTTATCGATTTAGTTTTCAATTGATAAAAAATGACTGATTTACCATAACAACTTGAGCACGAAAGGTTTCTGTTACAGAGTTGTACTATTCTCTCAGTCTGCATTTTTAAAAGAATCCTCTACCCTAGGAAAAGAAAATGGGGCAATTTCAAACTCTTTACACCACTGAAGTTGAACGGAAAGATAAAAAGGCACTAAAAACAGACTTATTCTACATCTCCGCCATCATTTCTCTCCTCACAACACAGTCATTTCTTCTCAGCCTTCCTGCCTAAAAAACATCACCTTTCAGCAACTGTGTTGAAAATAACCTGTGCCACAAGACCTCTCCTCTCCTATCTTCTCGCTTGCTGTTCAGTGCTTCACAAAAGCATCGATTAACCGCAGCCAAAGAATCAGAGAAAGACAGGCGCTGTTATGAGAGAAGAGTTCCAGCCTCACTGCTCTTTAATATTTCTTTAGATTTTTCACATATATGAAAAAATCCACAATAAAACATATTTCAGAGAGAGAGATAGAGGCAAAAATCCTCTCCTAATGCTTTATTTATTTCTGACACCTCGCTGAGAGTAGGAGCAGACTGACATTTCAGAACACTTCATTTTAAGCAGGGTCTGGGGCAATACGCCTCGGAAGCCCCCGGGACACGAGAAGTGCTTTAAAGTTCTAACACTTTAGAATTAGTTAAATGCCATCTGCACTGTTTTTAAAGAGACATGTGGCACACAGTAACTGTAAGAAATAATTGCATGTATTCAAAATGGTACAATTTTAAATTCAGTAGTTTTAAAACATTGTATCAAATATAATTATTCAAAAACGTAATCAACTTTTACTCTCTACTTGAACTGAGTACGTAAATGTCTCTTTACTCCACTGCATTTGAATGAACACTTATCGTTACTCGTTACATTGTACACGACAAGTTGGCATATCTACCATGGATAATTTCTTGTGCAGACTAGGCAATATCACCATCTGCAGGATGTTGAAGGTACTAGATGTTATTTATGAGCTAAATCAAATGGAGGTGAATTAGTGAAATGCACATTTGAGTTTGACTGAGACTGACGTCATGTTCTTTTTATCCATTTCGCTCTGCCATTTTGAAACATTGAGGTGTTAAATTTCACTTCTATATTAGACAATACAATTTCATAAATAAAAAGTTTCTTGTTTTTCACATTTCTTTGTGTTTTTGAGGGTAAAATCAGTATGAGGAAAGTTCTTTTAAAATTGGATACTTTACAACTTTTAATCAAGTCTTATTGGAAATGGTGACTTGTACTGTAACTTGTGCTTTTACACAAGTATGGTGTTCTTGTACTATTTACTCTCCTTGAATGCATAATTCATAATAAAAAGAATATATACATTATTTTTTGAATATCCAACATAACAAGTCAACAAAAAAAATCATGTGTAATATTTAGAATTATATAAATACTGCATTCAGAATAAAATTCAGATTTCATACATGCAATTCTAGCAATTATTATGAACATGGATCAAAACTCACCACATTCAATTTGAGCTCCATGTTGAGGACGCCTCCACTATCCAGCACGGGCATCAGGTTAATGGCAAAGATGGCTGCTCTGTCTGGAGGGATGGAGATGTTGGGGCCGAAGAAAATGTAGAAGTGAACTGAAAACGTGTCCAGTTCATTGCGCAACGTCGGCCGTATGGGCCAGCATTTGTGTGTGTCGGTGGTGGGTGCCAAGTATGTAATGCTATCTTCGGAGTTTAGTAAAGATCCCTGATCCGAAATGTTCTGGGGCAAATTAGGCAGACTGGCAGAAGGCAGCGTCTCCGACAGAGAGAATCCCATTGCAGTGCCAAACGACTGGGGCATGTTCATGGCGGAGGAGCCTTTGGAGACACCGAGTTTGGAACAGTCTGCAAAGAAAAGATCAAAGATGTTGTGTCAGGTTTCGCACAAAGAAACTTAAAGGTGAAGGTAGCTGTGAGGAAACTAAAGAGAGTCTGAAATAAAGACGTCGATGCCTGACAATTGTGTTGACTGAAGCTGACAGTTCAAACTCTTTCACTTGGGTTACTCTGACGGTAAAAAAAACATCTTCTTCTCATTCTACTGCTTTTGCTCGATCTAAACAGGTTTTCAGAGAGCTTTTTTTCATCTTCATGTATATTCTTACTGTAATAACACACAAAGGCAACCAAAATAACAACCTCTAGGATTTGATAAGAAAACACCCATTAAATCATACTTCTCTGTAATTCAATTACAATAATCAGCCATCTCGAACCTTATCACAAAGTCACTGACCAAAAGCTGTAGTTTGAGGATTTAATTCAAGTTGAGCAGATCCTTTTCATAACAGAAGCACATTGTCTACAAAGCCGAGAAAATGAGGTCATGATTGTTCTTAACATTTTTAATTGCAGGCTCCGCCACAACACAAATGAGACTAGATTATGGAGGAGACTTTGATTAAATGCAAATCTTTGAAACGATGCTGCGGAACAGACGCAACTAATTGGCTCGGAATAAGGACGTCTTCCACACATATCATGGTTTCCTGACTGCCGCAGGTGTGTTTCGGGATATTACTGTACCATGTCCCATGAATGACAGTGTTTTTCAAGAAGAAATCGTATGCTAATTTGTAAATAGAACCACTAATTAATTCTTTTTAAACTCCTTCATGACTGTAAAATTTGATCTGCTGTTGCTAATCCAAACTGAAGCAACGTCTTAGTTACGTACAATATTGAAATAGAAAAAATAAAAAACTACTTGATCATTGAGTAATTATTGAGAATATGTTTTGTATTCTAACAAATTGATGGAGTATAATGGGTATAATATTGTACTTGAAAACAGGTTCGGCAGTACCTTCAGTTCTATTTATATATTTAGCTCAGGCTGAGGAACAAAAAATTACAAGAAAAGCTTATTATCCACACATTTATCGGATCTTTCAATCTATATACACATCTTATTATACCTTAAAATTAACTAACAAACTAAAATCCTGATAAAACATTGACAATAACGTCAATCTTTCTATTATTTTCTGAATCGCTTTTCCATTTGGAGCCATTCCCAGATTCTGGGCCTGAAGGTGGGACACACACCCTGGATTGGTGGCCAACCAATCACAGAGCCGTACACACACACACACACACACACACACACACACACACACAGACACGGGCAATTTTCCAGACTCAAATTTTTTTTTGTAAAAAATAAAAATGTGCCAAAACCTGCTACTTTCTGCAGTAGTGTTACATATCAAAACGCTGCTGATTTTTCCCAGCAAGTCTCCCTTGAGGCTCTATACATCTCACTAAGAAGTAAAAGTCTTTTGATACCAAAATACAGACAATATCTAAAGGCAAGAAAAACAAAGCACATGAAAGGCATATACTGTGTGTGTCTATACGGGACTTTTATGAAGCGCACGCCTGCAGAACACTAAACTTCTCACCCAGAAAAATTTGACTCCAGATGTGACAAACCCACTGTTGTATCACGCGGTTCCAAGAGAATGTTGTGATTGGGGTGTGTGTGTGATTTGTTTGCTCAAACGCTCTGAATCGCAACCCAGGAGAATCGAGGAAGAGGCCAGACTACAAACTCCTCATCCTGAAAACATCAAGCAGAGAAACTTTTCACCAAGTCGTCACTCTCAAGTTCAAACCATGATTGGCTTTTGACCGTTTGGTGAACCCAGCGTCTGCTGATGTAAGTGAAGGCAACACTGCCTTCTAGGACCTGCCTGCAGAAGATCAAAGTTCCAGCGTTTGATTGGTGCGTACAGCTAATGCAACATCAGTTTTGCAGAGCATGGCTTAAATGGCGCCACTAATACACATGATCAAATGCTGCACAAATTAGCCGAGATGAATAAGATGTTGAAAACCTGCCTGCAACAGAGAGGAAAGAGCAGATGCTAAAACGAGTCCTTAAGCAACAAAGAATTAATTACGCTCACCTCCGCGAATACATCTTCTCATGTTGTTTTAATTATTCGAGTTCAGAGAAACGATAAAACACTCCATTAATGACGTTTATCCCACATGTTCATAATGAGACTTGGGCATCATTATCTATACATTTCATTGACCGCACTTTACAATGATGCTGAATGTTTATAAATGCATCGCCATGGAGATTTCCGGCTGTTTTTCTGCACTGATCATGAGACGGTCGTTGCGGGGAAGGTCAATATCACTTTCTTATCGTTCTGTGGTTCCTCTGTCTTCATCTGTCTAACCAGAGAAGACAGCAATACAACCTGTCGTGCATCCAGTGCCTTTTAATCACAGTGTGCTGGATTCGGTATTGATTTAAATGCAGTGTGAAAAGAGTGAATAATGTCACTGAGATTAACAAGGCATCTGTTACTGAGGAAACGAGTTGCTGGGCTTCTCATATCTTTTTGTCCCGTTCGCTTCGAGCTCAAATGCTACGGCTATAAGGCTGGGAATCACAAAATCGTCTACTGAGAGAAAACTGAGGTAAAAGGTTTAGTCTGATGGCGGATTTGACAATTGGAAAGCAGGTTAATTATTCCACCGCCTGTGTGTGTGTGTATGTGTGTGTGTGTATGTGTGTGTGTGTGTGTGTGTGTGTGTATGTGTGTGTGTGTGTGTGTGTGTGTGTGTGTGTTATGGCTTGAAAAATGGCTCAACAGGAAATGAAATTCTGAAAAGGTTTCATTCAAAACATTCAAATTTACAAATATTTGAATCATTCATAGCGCATGAGTGTGCAAATTCTTCTCTCTTTTATCTGCAGTCACATTTTGATGTGACTCAATCATCCAGTCGTTTTATAGATGCAGACACTGAGCTTAGTTGTTGTTTTCTGTAAAAGCTGGAACGACACTCTGCGTCCTTCTCACACAGAGTTAAGAACAGAGGTGTAAAGAGTAACTGAAAGCTATACTGTAGTAAAAGTACAGATATCTTACTGTAAAAATCACTGTAAAAGTCACCAATTCCAAGAAGACTTGAGTACAAGTCGGGAAGTATCCAATTTCAAAACAACGCAAGTCTTTTTAACACTTTAATTTAACAATTAACACTTCAATGTTTCAAAATGGCAGAACAAAATAGATGACCAAGAAAAGGCAGTCTCTGTCAAATTTAAATGTGCAACAAGCTGCAACACCTAATTCACCTTCACAATTTTGCTCATAAATAGCATCCAGTACCTTCAGCATCCTGCAGATGGCGATATCACCTTGTCCGCCCAAGAAAATAACCGTGGAAGAAAAAAGATGCCAACATCTCGCACAATCATAATGTAACGAGAAACGGTAAGAGTCTATTCAAATGTACAGAGAATGCACCATTTGCGTTTTAAAGCATCCTATATATAATTTCATGCATATACTGGACACATGCTCCAAAACGCACACGCACAAAAGCGCAAGCTGTGATTTTCATTCAAATCCGCGTTTGAAAGAGCAGAAGAGTGAAAAGAGCAGATGAAATGTGGGTTGGAGGCTAGTGCATGTTCCTCGAGAAATTCCTTCTTCACAATCAAACGCATGTCATCCCCTTCCCCCAAAGTCACAGGGATAAAATAGTGTTGAGTTCTCAGAAACCTCGAAGCAATATGACACATGAGTGAAGTATGGCGGAAATTTTGCCAGGACCGTTGGAATCAGAATCAGCAGCTCTTTAGGAGCTTCTCTGAGATGACCTCTGCTGGAGGTCAAGTAAAGCTGAGAGAAGAAAACGACTCCAGCAGCATCGCTATGGTAACTGTGCTTTAGGAAAGAAAGGTTTATTGAAACATATTAACTAAGAGCCAACTATAGATTTATTATCCACAATAAATTAAAATTAAATATGTTCAGCTTAAACCACCTATTAATGCTCCAGCGTTCATGGTAATGGAAGAACAATTGAATTTAGATAACATCTTAATCTTAACCTTTTTTTTGTTACCAATACAACAAATACTTGAATTATTCTAGAACCAAAACTGAGTAGTGTGCCACACAAGACTGAATTTGGAGTTATAGATTTTCATTTTAGAGTTTTCTGGTTTGTTCTGTAATTGCGTCGGTTTTCTCAAGGTGCTCATGCTTTTACTGTTCAAATAAATGCGTTCAATAGCTGTAAGAGTGAGTGAGCGTATGAATGTCTATGTTTGGATGATGCGTCTGTCCTTTGGCTCAAAAATGCTGGTATTAGCCTAGGAATAAATAGCTTGAAAGAACCAGATCTTTAGCAAAGACAGAGAACAGCGTTCCCTCTATTCCGCTGATGGCAGCTATCAGATACTTCAAAGAGACATTTAAAATTTGTCAGTTGGCATAGAAGTGTCTGCAGTCTCATGCCATAAAACATTCAAGACGCAGCACACACAACAAGACACAGAACTGTCACCATACGGTTTAAAGAAAATTTCTATATGAAAGCAAACACGCACCAAAAGTGAGATCAAAGTGGCCAAAAACTTGTGCTCCATTAAGCTTAAAGAAAACCACTATAAGAGATGGAGCTTTCAGACAGCACGCATGCACTCTGAAAGCTTTAGATTTCCGATCTTTCCATTACAACCTTCTCGTCATGCAGCAAAGAAGGTTTGACTCTAGTTTGTGGCAACTTCATTCAATGTGAATTCACATTCAGTTTAAGCAGACGGATGGTAAGACCCAACGTACATTTGCATTACATTCCAGATGCGGAATGTACAAAACCATCAGAGGTGTAAAGAGTAGCTGAATACCATACTAACCATACAGAGGAAAAATACAGGCACCGTACTATTAAAATTACTACATTACAAGTCACCAATAACAAGAGGACTTGAGTAAAAGTCGTAAAGTATCCAATTCTAAAATAACTTGAGTATTTTACTCATACTGAATTTAGGCTCAAAAACACAGAGAAGTGCAGAAAAAAAGGTTTTATTTCCAGATATAGAAATGCGTTTCAAAATGCCAAAACAAAATAGATAAAAAAGAACAAAAGTCAGTCTCAGTCAAACTGAGGCAAAAAAGTTTACATGATTTAGCTGATAAATAGCATCCAGTACCGCCAGCACCCTGCAGGTAGCAATATTGCATCATTCCACCACAAAATTAATCACGATAGAAAATTATGCCAACTTTTTTGCACAATCACAATGTAACGAGTAACGATAAGTGTCCATTCAAATGTAGTGTAGTAAAGAGAATAGATACTCAATCAAAAATGTAGTCAAGTAGAGAGTAAAAGTTGCTTATACTTTTTGATACTCAGCACAAGTACAGTGTTGCCAAAATACTTAAGTAAAGTAGCAAAGTCCATTAACTTAAGTACTCCACTGGAAAGCATAAAATTCCTCTTAAAACCGTCTTTTGGCGAGAAACAGTTAGTAACAGGTCAAAGCGCGTGAAGGTTGATGCTCCGCTGACAGGAGAAGTTACTCTTTTCACAGTTTCTTGACTGTTGGAAGATTAGCAAACGCACTGATGTGATGCAGCAAGACACAGGGCACAGACTGGATCTTCAGTATCTGACACACTTCTCCTCACTGAAGACAAAAACCTGACAATGACATTAACTGGGACTTGTGAGCCATACTGGAAAACACAATCATCCATGTCAAGCTTTATTTCCTGGGAGAATGTAAAGCTTATCCAATCATCTGATCGTTACCGATCTACTAAACAGGATCATCCGCTATCGTGTAAGACGGATAGGGCTAATATTGAATATCTAAACCAAACACTCTTCTCCTTCACACCTGCTCTTCTCTTCCATTCCGCAAACAGGAACTCCTGTACATATTTTCTCAGCACTGCTCATACAAGAGCACAACGAACGCACGCTAAATCCTTTTTAATTGGATTTTTGATTCCACTAAGTGCTCATAAGAGTGGGTCAACAGGCTTGGGATGCTTTTTTTTTTTTTTACCCGCCACGGAGATTTGAATTGCAGGAGAGTGGATTTGTTTAAGGTTAGACATTTATTTATTTTCTCATTATATATTCTTTTCTTCTATTATTTCTAGTTCACGTACGACCATTCTAAAACCGACAGGAGGGCTGCTGTCAAAAGGAAGCTTATCAGTCTAAAACACATGTGCATTTCTATAATAGAAACTTTCCACGGTCTTTTCATTTTGGAAAGCACCATTATTGTGTTCATTATGTGTTTAATTCTTTTTCTCTCTCTTGTGAATAGTCCTTAAATATTGAAATACATATTTACCCAGTTTAACCATCAAATTAAAAAACAGATTGAAAAGGGTTTCCAAACGCAGTGGCATTTTAAAGAGGCATTTGCAGGAAAACAAACGCTGGACTATCACAACAGCAAACCATGAACAGAAATTGCCCTCTTTATATTCAAATGGAAGATGCTTGGAAAAACAAGGCATGAATTTCCGTTTTGGAAGTGTCAGAAAGCCACTGGGCCTTGATGAATTTCATTTAACTTTCCTTTAGTAGAATATAGAAAGCCAAGAGGAGAAAAAAAAAACAGGCTCTACACATTTGAACAAAGTGTCACTTCACAAACATCGTGACCAGCCATGAGATTTTGAAATATCTGTTCCAGTCATACAGAAGAAATGTTTTCTGTGAAATGCCTTATCAGAGATTCAGATGGAGGAAAGGACGGAAAGCGAAGGAACTTCTGACTTTCTTTTCAGTGTGAGGAAGATAGGATATGCATGTACAGTACGTACAGTATGAAATAATAATAATAATAATAATAATTATGATATAATAATAAATAAAAACATTAAAAATACGAAAGTCTCAACCTCGGTTGCATTTAGCAACATTATTGCATAATTGCCATGAACATGAAAAAAAATTCTAATTAATAAAAAGACAATGCTGTCAAGTAATAACAGTATAAGAAATGACAATAAACATATACATTTTATGTCATATAAGATACACCATTTTACATCATATACGACACACCACTGCAATTTCAGCACATTAAAATGTATATTAACAGAAATAGTATTTTTTGTTTTGTTTTTTGAGATGGGAGTAGAATAAATCCTAGCATTGAGGGATCAAAAGTGGGCAGCATTCACACTGTATCAAATATGATTTGTTTGAGGCTGAGAGGTTTGTGTCCAATGCAAATTTGCTTTTCAAATAGTGTATATGCTTATTTTTCATATACAGTAGTTACAGTGTTGTGCAAGTTACTTCGAAATTGTAATATGTTACATATTACTTATTACTGTTTGTAAAAAGTAATAAGGTACATTACAATAATACTGTCTCAGAAATGTAATATATTACATTACTTTTGTATTACTTTTAAGTTACTTTCACCAAAATAACTACAGAAGTAGAAATTAACGTCCTAAAATAACAAAATGTACCTTTTACTTGTACAGTAATTTATGTTACAACCAGTGGAAGACATAGAGTTATGTAGCGTAATGACTGTGGCCTCTCCAAGCTACAAATATCAATATACATAATCTATAATTGTAGGGTGACCATATATTTTGATTTCCAAAAAAAGAGGACAATCAGCGCGGCCTCGAGACAAATTCAGACAGGCTTCTCGGAGGCTAATGAACAAGCTTTAATGTGCTTCAATGTTGCTAAACTATAACTTAGTTAAAATAATCACTTACTTAAAAAAAATCAGTAAAAACCTAAATAGGTAACTATTTTAGTCAGACTTTTTGAATAATGAAAAATGTTTTTAAAAATGTGATTGTTTTAAAAAAAAAATAATAATAATACAAGAAAAAAGTCGACCCATTGTTTCAAAACGATACGCGCAATTTCATTCTCAAATATTACTTTCTCATATAATTTAAAGCACGGGTTGTGAACGTATATTAGCCGTGTATTAGTCGTTTGAAGAATAGGGAAAACCGGACATTATCGTGAATTATAAAATCCGCCCGGATGTCTGGGGAAAAGACGCTTGTCAACACTAATAATTAACATAATAAGTGTTAAAAGTATGATAGACAAAGCGATTTTCCTCCAATATCAGTGAATAACTTGGGTATATCTGATACCAGACACAACAGGAGTATGTAAACTTCAGTGCGTTTTATTCATTTTGAATGACTCACCACATACTGTCCTGCTTTCTGGTCATAAAGGCAGACAACACTGTCGTTGCTGTTTTCTTTCTCTTCAGGTCGAGCGGATGGCAGTTCGAGGTGTTTTTTTAAATAGCTGTTTTTTGATGCCGACAATTCAGCGGTTGCATTTCACCACAATGTTCTTGTTTTATACAAAACTGAAACAATGCGCATGAGACCATCTCGCGAATGTACCTTCGGCTGTTGTTTATTAAATGTTCAAATGTGCCGCGAGTGCGCGACTGGCCCTACACAGCCGCTAATCAGAACCAGAGCCGTCAGCCGCTAGCTCAGAGCACAGCCAATCGCTCAGAGCACACCTCGAGCTCAGAGCCAATCACTGCACACCTCGAACTCAGAGCGTTACAAAATACAACGCTCCCCAGCGAAAGGCGGAACGAATGACTTGCGTGTCTATTTGCGAACAGGAAATATTAAATGTTTGATTTACTGTCTTGAAAGTGAAATATTTGATGTAACGCAACCGTTACTTGCATGTAACGAGTAATATATTACTGAAAATACTAAAAGTAATAAGTTACACTACCGCGTTACAGCAAAAAGTAATATATTAGTGTAATATGTTACTTTTGTAACGTGTTACTCCCAACACTGAGTTGTTATAGTAGAATGTATTAGTGAGATGAACGTTTTCTTTGCGCACGCACGCACACACACACACACTCACACACAGATGATTGAACAAATACAGAATATTTTCCCTTTCCGCGGAGCACATTATAACAGCTAATTTAGACTCATTGCTGTTTGGTCACACAAGAGGCTTAATGGAAAGTGGCCAAAACAGCTCCCATATCCATGGCAGCAGTGCACTTCAAACACTTCCCCCCTCATTATCCCCAGCCATTTTCTCCCATCAGTATGTCAACAAGAAGGATAAGCAGCTTTTGTCTCTCTCTACACGGGCTTGATCTCTCCGCACACATATGCCTTCTCTCGCCCACTGCCTTCACGAAAGCGGTGCCCAACAACTGTTGCTCAAGTTTGCCTGCTTGCCCAAGACGTTACTTGCTTTCCCAGTTTCAGACATAAAATTTATTTCAAACTTTTAAAGTTGAAAACACATGTAAAAATCCACCTTGATCGTAAGAAAAAATCAGTTGGGCACAAGAGAACCATACATTTGAATAATGCAGCAAATCGTTTCCTTCAGGGTGATTGTCAATTTTTTTTTCTTATGGTCTATGTATTTTCTTATATTTCTAATGTAGAAGACTTTTGCTTCTTTTATAATTTTCTCAAATATTTTAGGTACCTTTAATTATAGAAAAAATACACAGTATTATAAAGAATTAGTTATTTTAAATTCAGACATTGATACATTACAAGAGGTTTCAGAAAATGTAGCAGTTCCAGTTCCACTTTCATTCCTGTTTCCAGCACAAGGGTTTTAAGTTCGATTCCGAGGGAAAGCAGCAACTGATGCAACTTGACTGTAAAGCGTTGTTAGTCACTTTGGATTGAAGCATCTCAGAGATGCAGGCTGGACGCAATCTAAAAAGTACCACATCAGCACCCAGACAATTCACACTGAACTTAAAGCAATCTGTTCTCTGTTTTACAGATATTATGAGCAAGCAAAGTAGTGATATGAAGATTCGGACCTGCTTGAGAGAAGTGAGAGAGATGGCAGCGGGCCAGAAGATGTTGTACAGTGAAATTGATCAAGGAAAGGAGACGGGTTTAGAATAATTGAATCAAAGCTGACAGAACCGCTGACCAAGACCTAAAGACACACATGATACTACAAGGTCGAGTGATACAGACAATCACAATCACAAACATAATAACACAGAGGAGAAATGAATGACAATGTTAGAGGTGGGAAAATAGTTCCTCAGATCACAGAGTCCTCAAGTAATTTCACAATAAATCATCAGCAGAACTGATAAAAGAGGACTATAGGATCTATAACATCATCTACTGTACCGTTACTTGATTTTTGTACATGATGTACTTGATTTTTCAGGTACAAAATAAAAATTCTATTAATAAGCACCTCCTTACTTTCTAGGTGTTCAGACTTTTATTCACTGAAGTTAGTCCTTAAACCTAACATTTTCAAGTTCAAGCTTATTTATATAGTGCAATTCTTAGTTCGACACCAACGCAAAGTCGCTATGCGCTATTTTGACTAAATACGTACTTCTCTGAAGTACTTCTACTTCACTTCTCTTCTTTTTTTTCATGTCCATATATGGGCGTATTCTGGTTTTCACGCTGCCACATGTTATTGTATTTAATTTTAATTTTTTTGAGTGTTATTTAGCCACTGCTAAGTGTCGTGTGGTGGCTAATGTTTCTTTTTTCTGTTATTCAGCAAATAAAAGCATTAAGGCATGTTTGCATCCAGAATCATTATTTAATTGTTGAAAACAAGAGGACACAACACAGAAGCGCAACCACTACAGTACATAAAGACATAATACCGTACTTCCATTTATTTGTGATTGCTTCTGACTTTAAATGTTGAAAAATGGTCGCTTGTATTTTCTTATAAAGAATATATTTTTTGTTTTCTTAAATAATTGGGGAAAAAAGAATGCTTATATTTGCGAACAGTTATGCCTTCAGAGATCAAATAACGTTCATGGGATTATTTTTTCAACACTAATTAAAGAAAAAACAACAACTGTGCTTCATCTGCTGATTGGCTGACCATCTCCAACGTTACTTGCCTAAGCTTCTTCAAGAAAGCTTGAAGAGCACATCTTGAAACACCTTTGAAATATTTGTCTGGGAGAGATGCAGTATAACAACCTTGAACTGTGTCTATCTCACCATACAATATAGACGTATGTGTGTGCGCGTGTGTTGTGTTCCCAATTACAGCAAACGGTTTATAAAATAGATTTTATAGTTTTGGAGTGACAGAACGTCCGTTTACCCGACTGGTTTTGTATTTTTCCGGTCTGCGTGCACACAAGGATGATGTTCTCTGAAGGTGCAGCGTCTAATCATGACCAATTGTCTTCCCCTCAGGAGAACAAGCTGACCTGAAATTGTTCAGCCTCATTGAGCATCAATGGTCCACCAATTCATTCCCTCCTACTAAACCTTCAGCACCAAAAATCCTTGATTTAATACAGCAAGGAACAACATGCAAATAAAAGCCTGAATTTGGCACTAAGAGACGTCTATTAAAAAAAAGAGAGAGAGAAATACTGCTTAATGTTGAATTCTACAGATCAAAACATGCTAAATAGAACATTTGATGCACATACAGTACACACATAAGTGATATTCCATATTATTAATTTAGCCAAGCCTTTTCAAAAGACAATATGCAATGTAACAACTTGTATATCGACACATGTGATTTCACACTTTACAAGAATCCATGTTGCCAAATGTATCACAAAACTTCAGACAAAAGAAAATAAAAGCATAGAATTCATAATATGTTCATTTTAACAGCAGGCGAAATAATGGCAAGAAGTCCAGGGTCTGAATATGTTCTCATCTAAAACCTTCTGAGGTCCTAATTTGTCACAACGATTTATTAAACCTGTCTCTCCAAAAACACTTTCATTTTCAAACTCCACCTGGGCCATGTGAACATCTGCCTTTGCAAGATTCCTAGCTGAGAAGCCCAAAATATAATCAGCGGACAATATAAATATGTTCGGATTAAATTAATTCCAATAACATTAGCCACTGAAGCCAAACAATGACCATATGAGGGAAACACTTGTACTGATAAATCCCATAGAGATTGAATAAAGTCCTGATCAAATCATCAAGCTCTCTTTCATGCCAGGCTTCCATAATTCCGAAGTCGGTTGTGAAACCAAAAGCACTGCAGGCCATCATTGAATCAAAGAAGCTATTGGCATCCAGTTGGTGCCTCCAGCACTTAGGATGAAAAAATATGGCCTGTTTATAAAGAGATTTCATGTCGAGAGGACAAGGTGAATGGCAGGAAAGAAACAAGAGAAATACTTGCATAATGGTTCCATTAGAATAAAAGTTTCTTCAGGCTATATTTTTTACTGCTGGCACCCTGAAGGCAAAGCTTAAAACGTTTTTTTGTTTCATTTTTTTTTTTTTTATTGTTTCAGCGAGTACGGTGTATATTTTGCTTTTCTACTCGCTGGACTTCAAGAGGGAGCTTTTTCGGAAAATATGAAGAAAATGCATTTTTTTCTGTTTTTTCAAATTTGTATGTAATTCCCCACAAACATAAATTTTATGTGTTTAAGTCCCCACATACTGAACTTAGCATATCACCAGTGAGACACCGTTATGACAATCTGTGAACAACAAAAAAAAGCCCTCACCTTTAACCTGAACACCAATGCGGAAGTAGACATCCGAGTTGCTTAAGTAGCGCTCCACCAGAATATAGTACCAGCGCTCCCAGGATGGCAGTGGCACCTCCAGCTCACAAGGGGCGCTCTCTCTGCAGTCCATAGCACTGGAGTTGTGCACAGGAGGGGCTCTAGCGCGGATCTTCAGCAGGACGGGACAGTTCTCCCCACTTCGGTTTTTGATATTACAGTCAACCAACTGGACTTTTACCGAAGAAATGTAATTTGGAATAAAAACTCTGAAGGGCACAAGAGGGGAAAAAATTAAGACATGGAAAAAAAATAAGCACATACAGTGTATGTATAAAGCGTATAATAATAAACATAACACACATTCATACGAAACTAGTAGGTGGGATTCCTATAAAAGAAGTCATGAAAATACTCCTGTGACTATTATGAAGTAATTTTTGTCCCTCCCTATGACTTTTATTCTATAAATTCCAAATATTTAATAATAATGTGTAATTCCTTTCTACTGAAATGTACACATATCATGGTCAAGCTTGATCTGAGGATGAAAGAGCTCATTTATAATGTATATAGCCTGTGGTCATTTGTGTGTGTGCCTGTTGTAAATCAGAACATCTCTTCCCACTGTGGCTGTTTTCCTGCTTTTCAGGACTTTATTTGCTAATTGAGTGGAGAGCTTTAATATCTGCTTCTAATGAGAGGAGAAGGCTGGGATGGAGGGAAGCTTCAGATGGTGACATGGGGAGAATGTTAAATTGCTGGGTGTTGAAGAGGAAACATAAAAGGTGCTAATTTCAGCGTTCAAAATTCAAAATAGACTTATCACATGAACGCCCATGTGATAACGTCACAATGACACTGGAAGCATCATGTAATTTTAAAATTATAACCACAATTTTTTAGCTGTAAATCATTCAATCAGAAAATTGTGTTTTCTTTAAGTCTTGATATCAAAATGAGAAAAAAAATAATTTTTGAAAAGTGAAATTTGTTTTCAAATTAAAAGACAGTAATTTTGTGATTCAGCATAGATTACTAGTCAATAAAATGTTTTACTTTTTTTTTTTTTTGGTGCATTTTGAGCCTGTGCGAGTTGGTGTACACATCCATTCAAACAAAATCTACAATATTCATGATTCGCCTGGGTAAGTTACACTTCACAAAAGGCAATTAAAAAATGTACAGTTCCCTATTAAAATGTGTGTTTAACAGTGTTGGGAATGTGCCTTTAAAAAGGTATTTGGTTACAGTAAATAGTTACTTCTCATAAATAGTAACTGAGTTTGTAATTGAGTTACATTGTTATAAAAGTAACTAATTACAAGGGAAAGTAACTACTGTGTTGCTTTTTTTTAAATTGTCAAATAACTGGGTTGCTCTTACGGTCTTGCGGCTCGGCTCCCCCTGGGGGCAGAGTCGAGAAGTGGAGCCGGACTGATTACGCACCTGCGGCTAATAACCCTCGATCTCATCACAAAGGTTCTTTTAAGGAGAGTGCATAGGTCATCATTGGTCCACGAACAATAGGAGAAGCCAAGTGCGTGTGGATAGTGTTTCTGTTGTATTCTTGTTTCTTCATTATATTCTCATTTTGCAAACCCTGCTGAAATTATCGTCTTCATGTCGCAGCTGCGCTCAGTATTAAATATAGTATATGAATGAAATGGACACTAAATATAATAAATTATTAATAATAAAGCATCGATGACTACAATTATAGTAACACTGCATTTTTATCGGTAATGGCATTGTAACAGAAAAAAAAGTAATCACGTTAGATTACTTGTTATGGAAAAAGGTAACGCTGTTAGTAACGCCGTTTATTTATTTATACTGATGTTAAAATCAAAGTCAATTTATTAATAACACACAAAGCTTCCTGACAGTGTAAAATGTTTTTGATACGAATAAGAGGACATCACTGCAGCAAATAAATGTGTATTTCTCTGAAAAAACATCCACTTACTTGTAGAGAACTGATCTATTGTGAAGTGGAATCATCTGCTCAATGAAGTAACCTGGATACAGCACCGAAATCCCAATGAGTCTCTGAACAATGAGCTGAGGCTGAAAGAGGTACTGACATTCCTCGTGAAGACCCTGGACAAAGACAGCGGGAAAGAAGCTACATGAGGACAGGTTTGTGAAAGCTCCTGCAGACATAAAGGTCAACACCGTGTTTATCGCTACATGCTAATGCAGGAAATGCATTATGACATTGCGCACACAACAAATTCATCCATATCATGAAATGGGATTGCACACGAAAATGCATGACCGCCATCGCAAGAATGTTGTGATCAATTCCAATGGAACAGAACTGTCACTGCGCTTGCATCAGTCTGATGATCCACCATGTCGCATTTCAAAACAACTACCAAATCAGTCTGCGGGGGAATAGATCAAACACTATTGTCTGTTCCTCGCTGCTAAATTATTTAGATAAATGATCTTGAGTCGAGTGATGGCAACCAACGGATTGTTTTAGACGTATCAGTTTGTGCATCACCAACTCGTGAAAAATGTCACACGCCTGAATATGATCTACTTCTCTAACAAAAACCAAATCGTTCTCAGTAATTCTGCACAAAAAGCTGGAGCTGTGAGAAACCAGCAGTACGTTCAGTACAGCAGATGGTAGCTTATGCTCCAATTAAAGTTGTATAGATTTACAGACACTTTTTCACACTGTGATTGCAAGCGCTTGTGGTGTGGTACAAGCGGCGATGAAAATGGAAGTAGTGGTGGCAGGTTTCAAGAGCCTTTGTTATTTATTACAGCACATACAGGCAAATTACAATGCAGCGTTTCATCACGGAACCCTCGGTTTCTCTCACGCAGGTACTCCTGCCCTAAACACATTCATCACTGTCAAACAATGCTGTACAGCCCCTCCTCGCTCAACCCCTTTTTCTTGCCATCTTCACACTGGGAAACACAATCACAAGGTTATTAAAAATCTAGGAATCAACATCGTCCACCAAATTGGCTTTTGTATTCTCCCTCGCAATTGTGAGCTCCGCTGTTTATGTTGTTTGGAGTTGCATTGTACCTATGATGATGAAGGGTCATTTCACTGGTTTTTCTACCCACTGTGCTGTCGAATGTCAACCACATATCACTGCTGGCTTCCTGTTGAGGTCAGTCAGCCATGTTATTACTCGAGAACAGAAAGAGAGCCAGAGCATCTGTCAGCTCGGTGAAGTTAACAACAGCCAAGTCATCAGGACGTAAATAAACAAATTCAAACTTAAAGTTACTTTTGGACCAGAAATTATACTGGTTTCTCCTAAAGGGGAATGATGTAAACATGGGGAAAATAATTACCAATGGGTTGTTTTTTAGAGAAGGAATCTGATAAGTCATATTTTTTTAGAGAATTATTCCCTCCATTCTCAATAATCAACAAAGTATTGTTGGCTGTCAGAGGACTCTCCATAACCAAAACCTTCATGGCTCTATCATCTAATAATTTGTTCTCCGTTCTGGTGGTGTGTTTTGGGTGGTTGTTGTGCTGAAATGTCACGATCGGGTTTCTCTGCAGAGTGCATGTTGTTGTTGATGAAATTTTTGATTTATTGCTCCGTTTTCATGGTGCCATTTGCTGTGATTAGGTTCTCTGGTCCAACAGCTGAAAAAAAAACACAACAAAGTATTGGGTTCTCAAGTAGGAAAGACGTTCTTAGTGTTAAAGGCTTTTGTTTTTTTTACACCAAATGAATGTTAGATTATTGTAGCCTTTGTCATGATGAGCACTTGCCAAGGTGTTGCTCTGTCTCAAGATGTGGTGTCCTTCTTGGCATCCTACGCTTTCCACAGAAAACAACTTTGGAAACTGTCTGCCACAATCCATCAATCCAACCATCCTCTACTGCATTCTGGGACTACAGCCCGAGTATCAATTCCCAAACTTCCCTTTCCTTTGTCACTCCTCCAACTCCTCAGGGTTGCAACACCTAGAGTTGAGTAATTGCTGGTAGTTCTGGCCTGGAGAAACCAACAAGGCATCATCATTGCTGAATAGCAGAAATTAACCCTGGTACCCCAACCCAGACCCTCCATCCTTGTGCAACATATAGAAATCCTGTCTATGAAAATAATGGACAGGACCAAGCAGCCCTGTCTGAGTCCAACATGCATTAGAAGCAAGTTGGACTGATTTCCAGCCAAAATACTGCTCTGGTCATATAGAGAATGAATAATTCTTATCAGGTTTCCAAAATCTACCCCCACCCCCACCCCAACAAAATGCCATGATCAAAAGCCTTCTCTACTTCCACAAAAAAACACCAAAACAGGATTGTGATCATAGACCTACAAGCACCAATGTGAGAATATTGAGCTGCTTTGTTCCTCCTGTATTGAATTGGAAACACATTTCAGGAGTACTGATACTGATTTACAATCAATGGTACATCATGACTTTGTTTTTATCAGTGTTTCAAACCAATTTTAGAGCCTTTAGGCGGGACTGGATAGTTTTAAAAGTGGATTGCAAATAGTCTGAGAAAGTGATGAAATGATACTCGGCATTTGATAGATTGTCACACAGATTATGTATGTAGATGGAGAATAACACGGGTCCTAGGACTGAGCCCTGCTGAACTCTTTTGGAGATATCTTAAAAAGCAGAATCAGAAGTGTTTCAGTCATTGTGTTGAATACATTAACTTCTGAGTCCTCAACCTCTGCTTCCTCTACATAAAGCAAGGGTTAGGGTTAGGGTTACCAAAATCTACTGATTCGTGATATCCTTGAGCAAAACACAAATCCTGAACTTCTGTTTCACTTGTGGTACCTTTCGGTCCAGAGTTCAAACCTGCCACCTTCCGATTGCAAAAGTAACTACAGCTGTTGGACCACAGTGAGGCACAGATGCAAAGCCAAGTAAATCTAGATTTAAAAGGGATAATTAAAAGATACAAAAAATCATATTATTAATGTTTTAAAATGTTTTATAAGCTTGTGTAATGCCTTATATATTCACAAAAATATTCAAAATACCTTTTTACAAGTCTATTCAATACGTACAATCAACTCATTGTGCATATTTTCTAATCTAGTAAAGACCTTCTTTTTGCACGATCAATAGCATTGACACAATGCTTTTTATGTAATGCAGACACATTTACACGTTATCACCATAGATTTGCACCAATAGACAGGTGTTGCTACAAAACCGTTTTATTACTTGTGTATCACTAATGTTTTTCTAGAGTATTATCAAGGTCTAATTTGCTCTCAGCCTGATTAGAATGCTTATTCATTTCAGCATGAACTGCTAAACAAACCACTCTTGCACTAAAGCTAAGAGAGTCCTGAAGTGCTAGATCTGTCTCTGAAGTAATAACTGAGGAATTTACATTAGCACGCTAAGAGCAATTAAATATCAACTTCAAAACCTCTTTTTGCTATTGTTTGCACAACATGTTTGACAGAATGCGACTTGCTTATTATATTTGCATTATTCTAAATAACTAAAATTAAAAATATTGGCCTAATGTAAAGTATGTGCTAATCTGAACATCAGACAGCCATACATGCTTATAGATTTTATGAAGACGTTAACTGATGAAAACAAATGACAAAGCAATGACAAAATGAGCGGGGGGAGGGGGAGTTCGGTGGATGGGGTTGTACAGATTGAGTCAGCCTCACTATCCACAATCAAATGCGTCAGTGCTTATAAAAAATAAAAAAAAGGGAGAAAATGGAAGCACAAAAACAAATATGATTAAATAACAAACGAGATAAGGAGACCCATCTGTTGTTTGTTCATGGTTGCATTCATAAATTAGCCACAGCCGGTGCTTGTGAAGAGACATGGTCGTTTTCTTGTACCATCCGCTGGTTTTGTCAAGAATTTGACAAACAAGATTGGTCAAGTCAGAAGCCTGAGACCGGATTCTTCAATCATGTGATTTGATTAGGAGGTTTGCAAATTGTGCGCATGCATATTCACGCACAGACAAAAGAAAGCAACAAATTATTGCCATTCTGTTTCAAAATTCCGATCCTGGCAACTTTGTGAAATAATTGGAGCCCTCTGTGTAGACACGCAGAAACCATTGGCAGTGGACAGATGTTGTCATTTTGCATCTACAATTTGGTTCCCAACTGTGTGGAGATTAACGTCAAGACATGCTGCTCACACACAGCGAGGAGGGAGAGTTCAAATGTGGCCACTGGGCATAAGAACGTATAAATAAGCAGGACGAACGAACACTAAAAGCTTTAACTTGACCTCCAATCCATCTGATTGTATATAAAACATCTTTATTGGAAACTACTTCTGCATGAACCTGCTGTAGTCAGGAAGCCATTTAAGTGTGGAGTATTTCTTCTTGGTACAAAAACTATTTATCATTTGTCAAGCAAGGAGAAAAAAGAAGGAACTAGTCTTAACCTAACTTCATATTTCCCCACAATTTCACTCAATACTCTCCCTGTTGTGTGATTTTGTAAGAAAAAACGTCTTCTGAACAATTGTTTTCTAATGTAAAATAGGTTGGTACAAATACCATAACTGTCCGAAGAACAATCATATCATTATGGACTATGTAATTACGTACTAGTAATTTGACTTAATTACTGTTCTTAAAATCGTTGTTTTAGGGCAATTAGTAATTTATTACATTTAATATCGATTACTTTAACTTGACTACGTTGTTTTTTTTTATATATATATTTATATAATAATATAATAATAAGTCCTTTTTAATATTTTTACCACGTGTTTACTTCTAGTAAGTAAGTAGTGGTAGTAGTTAGATCAGTCTTCAATATAATTGCTCTACCTACTGTAACAAAGTATTTCAACTGTGCAGTTGTACAATTACCGCAAGGGAGTAAAAGTTTTATTTATTTTAGCAACGAGTCTCATTTTATGAACCATTGAAACAGACGATAAACAACGGCATACAAGGCCAATTAAGCATTATGCATTATTGACTGACAGAATAAAAAAAATTAATTTAATTTGTGACGGGATAAAAACGTTTGTGATTTTTTTACATGTAAAGTTGCAATTTAAGGTTTTGAGTACTGGCTGACCCGAATGAGAAATGAATGACCTGACTACGGAAGGACTTTCTGCACAGTGAGTGGCCGAAGATGCTTTTTGCATCTCAGAGAGTATTTTTGCCAAGCTATTAATGATGTAAATAATGGAAGACAAATGACACGTCTCAGGAGTGAAGAGACAGCTATAGAAATGGAACTCGTGTCATCTATGAACAAGATTTAAAAGCATCTATTTATTTTTACTTTTTTCTGTACCTGAGTCAGTGACTACCTTATTTCTCATGACACACTTTACTGTATAGATTGACAATTTCTATACGTGTAGCAAGACATAATTTTGTCACCAAAAGAAGAAAAATAGCACCCAATTGCAAAATAAAGTCCATTAAAACTCAATAGATGGCTTATCTTAGTTCTTATTGTAAGACAATTTAGCATTGACTGACTGACCATGCACAACAAACTTTACAAACAAATCTAGGAAATGTTTTAACCTATCACTTCTGTAATAAATTATTCAACACAGACCCTCTCTCGACTCGTGTAGACCCTACCAAAAAAAAGAACAACAAAGATTCAGTGAACGATAGCATATCACAGAGTGCTGACAGTTTCCAATTAGTTTATTGATTTACTCCAATAGTTTAGTTAGTGCAAGTCAAACTGTCAGGAGGCTTTGCTTCTGGTCACTGGCAGTTTCATGGAGTAGAGACAGGCGGCTGATCTTTGCTGCGTGCTTTGTCTCTCTGCCTCCGACTGACCATCTGTTTGTGTGATGGTGTGCCTGCAGAGCGGGGTCCGGCTGCCCCCTGATTAGCCTCACAGACACGCTGGAACTCATCAGCTGAAAGAACAGACTTGTACTTTACTGAGGGACACTGCAGCTTTGCTCTGCTGTGATTCACCTCAGTCCACAGCACTGCAAAGCCGCAAGCTGTTACCTGACAGCAAGTTCTGAGCTTGCAGCTGGATCATTGCGGTTTTCGGTCATGATGTGAATTTGAACAATGTTTTTCTCATTGGTGTAAAGTACTCATGTAAATGGACTTTGTTTCTTTACTCGAGTATTTTTGGCTTCTTTGTACTTGCACTGAGTATCAAAAAATATAAGCGACTTTTTTTTTATAGAGCGACTCTCTACTTGACTACATGTTCGAATATCTGTACTCTTTAGTACTCCACTATATTTGAATGGACATTTACTGTTACTCGTAACACCGTGATTAATCTGCAGGGTTTAGCTCATTTATGACGTCACGTGATATTGAATCACGTGAACTTGAAATCGTGGTTGCACATTTGAGTTTGACTGAGACATTTATCTATTTTGTTATACCATTTTGAAATATTAAGGTGTTATATAAATATCATTAATGTCATTTATATACAGTAATAGGAAATAAAACCTCATAACCCATTTGGTGTTTTTTAGCCTAATTTCATTGTGAGTAAAACAATTTAGTTTCTTTTGAATTTGGAGGCTTTACAACCTTTATTCAAGTCTTCTTGGAATTGGTGACTTGTAACTTGAAATCTTTACTGTAAAGACTAATAATTAGACAAGTTACTGCAATTAGGTTTTAAGTAAAGATTTTTTTAATTGTACAGATTTTTTGACAGGGCACTGTTGCACACTGTGGTTTCAGACACTATCACATATCTATAACTGATGCCATCAGCTGCACAGGAATCCAGTACAGCATAACCCCCATTACACTGTATAATAAATAGAAATTGTATTCCTTTGGGAGCGCACAAGGCTCAATTTCTACGCTTTCTCCAATTACTACATCCCAGTAGGGCTGGACAGAGCTTTTCTCCTCCACAGGTTCTGTAGTTCCCCAGGCTGAAAGACAGGACAAAAGTTCTGCCGTTCCGGACTTTATCTCAGTCTAATTGGCTGTTGGTACGACCCTGTGAGCTCGGAGTCAAAACAGAGCTCAGTCTAAAAAGCAAAGTACAGGGAGTAGAATTATTGCTCTTAATCCACCAAAATGGCTTTAGCTATACGACTAAAGCTGCTGCAGTTAATTAAAGAGAAAGGCAGAAGTGCAGGCCTGGTGGCATGGAGATAAGTCAGAGAGGCAAAGGACAAAGCTCGGAGGAGTGTTTTAAGATGGTGGAGATTGAAGAAATGCTATTGTGAAGATTTTAAGCTGAGGAGTCCAATTAACATATAAAGAATTTAGTGCTGTATGAGCGTTGTTTATCTGCTAAACAGAGGAAAATGGTATTGTCTCAAACAAATTGTTTATCAAGCCACTTTAGGATCAAACAGTGATCACACTTAAAACACACTAAATGTTCTGCTTTGTGAATTTATAATTTATAGTTTGACTTATTAATTTGGAATTAAGGGTTTCACCAAGCCAACTTTGGAATATTTGTAGATATATGTCAGCCTCTCCAATCTCTGCTTCTGGTGCAGAACCCTACATAAGTCGTTATACATATGACAGATTACAATATATGTTATTGTACTTGGAATTTTACTTACCAGAAAACAACTGCCACAAACATTTCAATAAATCTGAATTGAATTGGTCAAATTGCATGTCGCCTCTTTTTCAGTTTTGTAAACACCTTTTTTTTCCATTTCAACATTCATTTTTAGTAAATGGTCTTTCGATAAGGCAATACTCAATTATGACTTTGCTGCAAATGTTCGTACGTAAAAAATACACAAACAAAAGATATAAGTAATGAACAATAGAACAATAGAATAATTCACTTTGGTGCACTACGCAATGAATTCTGAGACAGATATTATTCAGACATATTTTACACTGGTTTGATTGAAGTAACACCAGGCACCTAAAACATATTATAAATAATGGCAAATATAAATAATGGCAAATCCTCACAAACTTACATACCTATCTACTCACTGACATGTAAATGGTTTCCCAACAGACACCCACAAACTCCGTTGTGTCTTTTCAACTATCCTGTGTGTCCCTTATATTAAAATGAGGCGTAAAAAACACATTAATTCAAATAAAAATGGTCAAAAAAGCTCTTGTTTTTGACAGCCAGCTTGGACACTTGACAAAAAAACCCTTCCATAATTTAGAAATGAACTAAAAGAAAAAGACGCTCTGATGTAAACCACTGCACTTTAATTTACTACCCATGACAAGCTCCCACTGACAAGAGGAATATGAAAAGTTTCAATTATGTATGCATAAATGCAGAGTGTAATGAGCACGAAAAAGCATGAACATGCACTTATCATGAAAAAAACGCTACTATAAAAAGCACACACAGTTCTCCCATTGTCTTCATAATTATGGCCTTTCATTTCATTCACTCACCTTGACAGAAATCTTGCCCTGGTCCTTTGGTAAGTGTGCAGCCAGGAACCAGTCACCCGGGAGGGGGCTGGTGACATTGAAAACCCCCGTGGTACGGTTAGGCAGTGTCCATGTCAAGGTGACAGCAAATGAGCTTGGGACGATGGTGTCCTTTGGGAAACGTGTCTGAAGGGGGTTGATTACAGGTGGAGCTCCAGAACGAAAGTATCTGTAGACAAATGAATGTTTCACAAACATAATGTTATACTGATTACAAAGTGACACACACTTAAATGAAAGTAATGTAAAGGTTACACGTTTTACTGTATGTAACAGTTGCATTACATTTTGTATTGAAATTGTATTGTATTGTATTGAAACTGTATTTCATACAAATTCAAAGCAAAGTACTCCAACATTCTTACATGTATTTAGTACAAATTAAATCGTGCATTAAGTTTGCACTAAAATATAAAACATTTAATTTTAAAATAAAATAGAATGGAAGATTTATCTGAACATCAATCATGCAAACCTTTACTATTCAGTGTTTTGAGCCAAAGAAAAGTATTAAGTAATAGAAAGTTACATTACAAATGGACTGTTCAAAATGACACAAACAAATGTTGCATCCATTTACTTGGAACAGCATTTGAATGGAGAGGTAGTTATTCACTAAGTTAAAACTAAATTCGCAGAGAGCAGCATGAATGTCTTCCATTGGTTCAAAGCGTAAGAGTGAAAATAGTCACATTGTAAGACGTCGTCTGTAACAAATCATCCTTTCTAAAAGGCTCCATGTCACCAATTATTTTAGATCAACACTGCATTGAGTCTTGTGTAGCTTGTCCATCACAATCTTAGAAATCATGTTTGAGAGTCTCAACAAAGACTTTGAAATGCACTTTGCACATCCGTTTATATATGATAGATCTGATTTGCTTCTAACATCCAGCGTCCACAGACTATATGACTTGTCTCTTTCAGGCGTCATCACAAACCCAGCAACCAGGTCTGCTGAAGCTTAATAACTCACACTACTGTCTCTCGAGAACAACATGGCTTTTATTAAAGTGGCGCTGCCATTTTTGTCCTCGAATTAAGGGAATCAAATCACACAAGTCCATCATATCCCAAGAAGACTCACTAGATGATTCACACATCATTTTTCTCTAATCTGTGTTTCGGTTTGTTCAGTGAAACAAGACTTGGTTTAAGAAAGTTGCTGAAATTTGTATTTTATTAAAGTAATGTTTTTTTTTTATTTGTAAACGAGCCAAAACTACAAGCCTTGCTTTTACTCATATTAAATTCTAATGGATTCTGGCATTTTGCTGACTCCCTCAGTAGCATTACTGCTGTGGACCATTTGTTAAAAGACCTGTTTGTTTTCTTTAAGTTAGACCAGCTTAAGAATGGTGTAAATACACAGACGTGATTCAAAAATCAACCATTTTAGCTTTTTCTTCACCACATCAATAAATTGTTGAAGTCATGTTTGTTAATATGAATAAACAGTCTAATTTACATCTGATTATTTATACAGTTCAATACTACAAAAGAAATCATATTTCAGATGTATGAGAAAAACACAAAGCTGACCTAAAGCTGTTCATAATCTACCTGACTAGCTCTGTAGCCATTTTCTCACACCATCGTCAAATCCCATTTATCTCTAGTTGTCAATTAGAGAGCGTCTTAGTTTGGAACAAGGTGAAAACAAGGTTTGTTAATTAACTTGAGGCAAAGTCTGACTGGAAGACAAATACTGATAAGCGCTTTCAAAAGCTGTTAGATAAAGAAAACAATTACATTAATTACTGTTTGTTAATTATTTCCCAATTGATTCAATAATATAATCAGGTTAATTACATGGCTAATTACTTTAGTTAAGAGAAATATATTATTTTTAATCTGCTGGTCAAAAATATACAAATTTGCTTCATTTACGTTTATAAAATTAATAAAATTTATAGAAACATAATATTGCACAGAAAATATCACAAGTGTATTACATTTAATTGCAGTTTGTGTAAGAAATATAATTAAAAAAGAAATATGGCATTGCATGGAAATTATCACAAGTGTATTACAATAAAGTGCAAAATCTATATATTATCATTACATAGGCTAATTTATTTAGTGAACAGAAAATAATGTATTTGCTGGGAAATAAAATGAAAATTTGCTCAACTTACATTTATAAAATTAAGAAAAATATTCTAGAAACATAATATTGCATAGAAAATATCAGAGAAGATATACATTCAGAATGCATAAGGATATCAGTTATAGAAACGAAATATTGCATAGGAAATATCACAAGTGAATTACATTCAAATTCAATACGTGAAGATTACTTTTCATTTCCTTAAATGTAAATTGTATTTAATTAGTGTTTGAATGAAGATTAAATTTCACATTTCAGTATAAATTAAACTTGTTTTTTTACAACATTTTGAAAGAATCTTGACACTTTAATCCCCTGGATACCACTCTATGCAAATGTTCATGGTCTTGGTCTAAAACAACAAACGAGCAATGCAAATTAAAACTTTGGTGTGTTGGGATTTTTGTTATAGATAAATACTCAACAGATGGTCACTTCATCCCAGTTACAAGTCATATAAACATCCAACATGGCCTGTTCACATCAGCCCTATACAAAACATGCGGAACAGAATTTTATTGTGTGTGAGTGTGTGTGTGTGCGTGTGTGTGTGTGTGTGTGTTTGTGTGTGTTGAATATTTATTTCTTACACTTGCTGCATATATTCTGGGTTTAAAAACACCATCAGCAGCTTTTTTTTAGCCGGGGGTCTTATGGACCCCGAACACCTTGTATGTAATATACGTAAATGCATAGGATGGGCGGGCAATGTCTTTGATTTATGTACTTCACAGTAAATGAGCCAAAGCTAATGAATTTCAGGTTGAAAATGTATTGTTAAATTTTTTCCACTTTTTCAAACTCCACACAAGGGTTAAACACAGAAGTCTTCAAACAACTAGATGGTCTGAATTTCAAGATCCTTATTGTGCACAACACTGTGTTGATGACGTTAGGAACATCTTCAAGCTCAGAGACACACTGTAGAATTACTGCTGTGACCTCAATTATTAAGCATCTCGTATTGAATACCAACATCACCAAAGCCCAGAAACATTTCAGAGCAGTGATGATGGCAGACCTCCTGAATATGTTCTCCTGCTAGAAGTTTGAATAGGAAGATTAGGTGAAAACAGACTGTTAGGTAAACTTTGGGAGATCAGGCCTTCAGGACAGCATGGGGCACAATTAGAGTTGTCATGGCTCGTCTAGCTTCATGGTATTGATCCACAATCCGTTGTGCTGGACTGTTATCCACTAGACCCAATCGTCCTGACTCTTCCCGTTTCGTTATCTTATCCGCTCGTTTTATCTCTCCCCTGGCTCTAAGTACAGCCCGCTTTAATTACCTTCTTTCTGTGTCGCCCCCTGCTTGCTCTCTGACAGTGGAATCGACAGGCTGGAGCCCTGCCTTGTTCATTATGAAAAAAGCAAGAAGACCTGGGGCATCATGACAGGACTTCATGTAGTAACCCTTCTGACATGTTCTACACTGCACTCGGAATCCAAGCTGAAAAATGTTCTGCCTTACTTTGTCTTTTAGAATGTTCAAACGCAAGGCTGTGAAGTCACCCACTATGATTTTTTGTTCAGATTTTGTTCATTTACTTGGTTTGTGTGTGTGTGTCTGTGTGTGTGTGTGTGTGTGTGTGTGTTCTCTTTACCAGTTGGTTAAATGCAGAGCACAATTTCAATACAGTCCCTAGTGGCCATGTTGAAAATAGCACCAACAATGATAGAAGCTGCCAAGAGGTGTTCAGTCTGAATAACCATAGTGAACAAAAAAGTATTGGAATTACAGTGGAATATATTGAACTTCAACAATTTCAAATGGTACTTACAGAAACTCATCTAAAGATCATTTGAAAAATGTAAAAATAATACATTTAGCAAGCACAAAAACATATTAGTGATGAATTTATCATTCGTTGCATTAAAGCGAAGACAAATTCCGTCATACGCAACTAAATATCTATATCAGAGGCATTTAAGTTTCTAATTATATTCTTGTTTAAATTCCTCGATAGGCCCTCAAGACATTTTTATTCTTGCTCAATCTGGAACGTGGTGTCCTTGATTTAATTATGAAATGCAATATGTACCCCTAAAGGTACAACTGACATTACAGGTTTTAAAATGCAGTCTTCATTTCTCCTAAAAAGTTAGCACACTTTAGCCAATTACTTTCTCATAAAACGCACACTAATCCATTAAGGCCACAAAAACAGTACATTGAAAGTATAAAACCCCTGCAAGATATACAGTAAGAAACCGCCTATAATATCTGACCACCGAAGAGGTGAAAGTACAATCTCTCACAAGTACTGACATTTATTATAACCAGAAATTAGTGTTATTCTAAGGTCAAAGGAGAACTCTAAAATCACATTACGGTGGCAGAATGAAAGCGTAAATGAGGATGACTCTGGTGATGGTGCCACTTGTCACAGGAAAGCATTACTGGGACATTTACTCAAGGACAATACGTCCCCCTCATTACGTCCCATTAACGACAGCCAGAGTTTCTTCCTTCTAACATATGATGTAGTTTTACTGACAAAAATAACAAGGTCAGTGCTTGGATGGAGATTTAATGACAGCCGGCAAGCTGGGATTTGATGACCGAGTATTCTCTGAACAGTATTCTCCATTTTGATTACCCAAGGGCCAAAACTAACTTTAAAAACTGCTCTTGTGTGCTAGCTCACCCTCACCGGATGCAGCCAGGCTCCCGGATCATTCAAGGATGACTAAATCCAACGGGCAGATAAAACCAGAAGCTATTAGGAGGTATCCAAGAAGTTATGTGTTGAAAATTGGTCAGCTGACCTCCTCCATGTCCTATACGAACTCAACAGCCATTGGTGGCCACAACAACACTGTTATTTATTCTTGTACGTTTTCAGGACTGTTATTCTTGTTCTTCTTTTTGTATTCCATTTATTTTCACATTTTTGCATTTCATGCTTATCATTTATACACACGTATGTTTTATAACTTGCTCTTTTAGCTACATCTCTATTAATACACTCAACTTTTTTACATTGCTTTAATTTACAGTCACTTCAAGTCATTACAATTTTTTACAGTTCAACAATTTTCCAGCTTTCTCTCGAAATCGAATCCATGACCTGGCATTCCAAACACCGGAGCTCTACCGCTTTACTAGGAAAACTGGGAATCTCTCTTCATTTTCCGGACGCTTATGTAGAAAGCAATTTCACAACGTATCATATCATGTGTGTTTTTGGACACGACCAATACAATTTGAGTTTGGTGCTCATGGACAAATGTCTTTAAGGCAACAAATGAATAGGTTTAATAAAATTTGAGACTAGACGTATTTTAGTTTTTGCCCATAATAATGTAGTTTGTTTAATGTGAAGAATGTGTAAAAAAAAGATATGCGCATAAAAAAAACAAATGTACTTACTTGTTACAAAGCAATTCTAACAGATTCTATTCTATGAAGAGGAAGAAAGCTCTCAGAATATTTCAACAACTGCACAACTGTACGCACACTAAAATGGTTCTTCTGTACCAATTCTACTTTTGACATGCCATATACTTTCCACGAATGAATCCTGGAAGTCCAGGCCACTCACACAGTCACGTTGCGATCCGGACAACTGTCTCCAAAGGTTCCACCTTGTTCCTTGAATGTGATGAGGTTCCAAACAGCCACCACTGTGTCATCAGGCACATTGAAGTGAAACAGCTCCACGCTGGCAAAGGAGCGGTACGCGTTCAGCTTGCGAGGCGTCCGGGTAAAATATTCAGTAACAAACAGGCAATCTGAGGAAATGGAAAAAGCACAAGACACATTTAGACACAGGACGCTTTTTAACATCTCTGCCGATTGCATCGAGAGTAAAGGAGTGTGCGACTGGAGAAGCCATTCTTAATGCAGTTTGGTTGACCTTCCGAATAAAGCTCCACCGGTGATTTAATCACACTTGCTGCAGGTTATGCATGTCTTGGCTGGGATTCAAAATCCCAGACTGTATGCAAAATTAATTTCATTGCAATCTTTCAATACAGGGCTAGGCAGGAAGCAGAAAAATGACATTTGCAATCTGCCTTAATGAGCCGTAGCTTCCAAGCCTCATCGTCAGTGAGTCTAATGGTTTCCAATCTCCTCGTGATTTGTAGAGGGAAACATTTATACCCTTACTGTCTAGTGTGGTTTTTTTTTTTGGGTTTCGTTTAATGGACAGGTGCAATTCACCCAAATAAATGCCACCATTAAATCCACAACTCTCACTCTGTAAGAGGTTGCAGGTTTGAATCCCACTCCGGCTGGATTGTCCTTGGGCAAGAGCCCAGCGTCTCAAGGATGCCCACTGCTCCGGGTTTGTGTGCGTTCAGTTTGGATGGCTCAAATGCAGAAACAAATTTCCCCACTGAGGGACTAACAAAGCTTCAATAATAACAACAACAAAAATACTACCACTACTAATAATATGTTTATTATTGTTGTTATTATTATTCTTGATATTACTAAGACATGATACATTATTCATTATTTTATTCCCATTATTATTACCATTATTCTTATTATATATTAACAATAATAGTCGTACAATAATATGATAATAATTATTGTGCATTTATTATTATTATTATTATTATTATTATTATTATACTGTTATTACTAGTACTATTATTAATATTTATTATTACCCAATGTTTATATTAAAATCCCTATATTGTGTAAAATGCAAAAACAAAATTCAACACTCCAACTATTTTAGTCCGTCGGAAATCTCATTTGAATCATATTAAACACAATCTCTTAAAAGCAACACTGCCGGGAAAAATGTCAAGAGATTAAAAGTTAGTGTGACAAAGAACATTTCGAGAAGCATTTAAGCCAAGATGAGTGAAGGCAAAGCACAGCACCTGTTTTCCCGTTCAACCCAAATGCTTAATCTCTTCTCTGTCAAACTCTTTACTATGGTTATTAACAGATATAACAAATCAGCGGCCTTGACACTTTTATTAAGCTGATGGACTCTCAGAGGTGCGGTGCCAGAATGGCCTCTTCATCTGTTCGCCGAAACAGGCAAAGCACATCCTACTGATGGACTTCACACACAGTCACTTACAGTGTGAATAAAATTAAAAGCAAAAAATATAGTTAATAGAGACACACTATTTGGTACTGTACGGACTGAGGCATTACAACTGTACTTTCAACCTTTATCGTAAAGGAAAGGCTCTACAACAGAAAGAACCTTTAGAAATTCCATATGGAACATTGCGCCTCAAATAGACAGATTAGCCCGGATTATTCCAGATCAGAGGAAACACATCTCTTCTGGTCTTGTTTATGAACCAAGCCAAATAAATTCTTGTCTTTTATTAGCTGCGACTTGTCGTCACAGTAACTGTACAGTCTGTGCAAATATAGCACGCAGTGGTCTTCCACTGTTTGAAAATGTTACGTTTTAAGTTCTGGTGGTGTCTTTGAGTACCTTGCTTTTGGCACGGCAATTGAATTAATTTCAAGCAGAGCCTCAGGCATTAATCAAAATTTCCATTTTTAATGTGTTGGACGTATAATTAAGAGTTCTAAATCATCACTAAGAAGTAAACTTTTTAACCACTCTCTGACCCAATACAAGTAATTTAGTTATGCCTCTCTACTTATTTATGTATATTTATTCAATTGTTGCTGTTTTGAAAGAAACATGAAACTATTTTTCTAATAAAGAAAACGCAGCTGCAGAAAAACAAAAACTAATGTCAATGCAAAAACCACAAAAGAAGCTTTTTAATGGAACGAGCCACAAATAAATCACTATTATTACATTATGTCAATATTCTGAACACAATAATGCTTAATGCCACTCAATACAGTTTCCCTTCTTTCAATCTAAGCTTCAGGAAGGAGTATTAAAATGAATACGTCTTTTCTCTCTGCGTCAAGCCACTCTCGCAGTGATGGAGAATCAATAATTAATGATGTCTCTCTCTCTCTCTCTCTCTCTCTCTCTCTCTCTCTCTCTCTCTCTCTCTCTCTCTCTCTCACACACACACACACACACACACACACACACACACACACTTATATATGTAGAGCCCCATTTTCCACTGTTATTGTGTCTTCATATGAAGAGTGCAGTTATTGAGGTCAAAATGCTCTTATGTATTCTGTCGCTCGGCACCTACTCGCAGGCACATCAAGGCCACGAGCCACAAAAAGATACAATCCAGTTTGTTTATGAAATCAAAAAAATATTTATCCATTATTAAAAAGCAGCAAAACAGTGAAAACTCAACAGGACATGCATGTAATTAATTTTAAAGTTAAATGAGAAACATAAACCAATATTATGGCACAGAATGTGGAACAACATAACAGTTACACTCTGGGTTTGATCAGACGAGAGATGTAAGAGAATATTGTACTATTTGTTGATTTGTGCGCTTTGAGACAGTTAAAACTGTGAAAAGCGCCTTACAAATACTCATTATTATTATTATTATTAAATGTACAAAAACCAATAAAACAGGCATTTCATATTTAATTGTAAAATTAAATTGAAATGTTCTCTATTTTGATTAATTTTACTGTGAAAATAAAAACAAACAAAAACTATTTTTGTATGTTAAATACGTATATTTGTTTAAAAGTCCAAGTGAAGAACAAGAACTGTTGTGCTTGCATTACACAAGAATATTTGGATTTTTTTTTTTTTT
>CM051493.1:1593277-1676151 GCA_028031935.1 Paedocypris micromegethes
TTTTTTTTTTTTTTTTTCAAATTTTAAATAAAGTAACTTGTATAAATGTTAAATACATTCATTCATTCATTCATTCATCTTCTGCCACTTAGTCCTTCACAGGGGTTTGGTGGCCACACATGCACGAGGAGAGCTCCACACAGATTATTTAAATGCAATATGATACAATACAATACAACTTAATTAATCCTACAAAGTTGAATTGTTTGGTGTTACAACAGCATGACGGACCATAAATTACGTAAAAAAAAAACCACACGCACTAGAAAAAATAAATGTGTGCAGAAAATGGCATATAAAGTAAAGCAACTTTATATAATAGTAAAGTGTAAATTTAAAGTGTAAAGTAAAGTAAAAATGCAATAGTAGTGAAAAACACAACAATAAATAATGATGTAACCTACAACAGTATTAGTGCATGATACAACAACATAGATTAATAATGATAGTGGTGAAAGTTAATTTTGAATACAACATTCTCATGTTCAAATCAGTATATTAAGCATTCTTACACGAGAGAACTGCACCTCCAGATGTCTGAACGCATTTCCCAGCTGCAATATAAACTAGAACAGTGAAGTTGATGTCTGCAGACGTAAGGGTGGATTAATGTTATCTGGGAGTGTGTCCTTGCAGCAGGGGAGTGTTTCAGAATGCTTTGGAGTTTTTGGAAGGATGCATTAGATTGAGAAATCCTCAAAAGCCTGCTTCACACACACACACACACACACACACACACACACACACGCGCATACACACGCACACTTGAATCAATTCCAAGTCAACATTCAAGTTTAACTCTGTGACACACACACACGTACAACATATGTGTCTTTCCGTCGTTTCCCTCCCTAAGGTTTTGCAATTTTGGTGTTTTAATTTTTCACTTGAATAGAAAATCAAGGCAGAAGCTTTTCTGTCGCTTTTCATCATGCCAGGAAGCTTGATGAAGAGATGACTTGTGACATATGAAGCATAAATTTACCATTGGATCACATCTCCAAAGGGAAAATGATCCAACCCTTGGCCTTGCCGCACTGCTAGTGTTCCATTTAGAAGCAGCACAGGGATCAGACGAGAGGAAATCTTAAAGGTGCATCTGGGTTAGAGATTATTCTTCAGCAATGGAGGTGCGAGCAACTAACACAACGAAATGTAAAAAAGAGAAAAGTGAGCATGACGTAGAACATTTAGCTTTTCAGCAACAATAATTCTTGAAAATAGAATCTAGCAAATTCTTTTTTTGATATTACATTATAACGTTACGTTACATTGTATTTATTAATTAATACATTTTTTTTATAAATTTTATGAATAATCTGATAGTTTATGTTATTTAAATGAATATTTTTAGCGACTTTTTAAATTCACACATCCCTCTCTTCATTTTCTATGCCTTTTATACTATATAAGGAGATTTAAAAAAATACCAAAACAAATTTATACGTTTTATGTCAATCTTTATAAATATAAAAAAAAAAAAATCAAATTGAATAAGCCATTAATATTTAGAACAAAAATTGAAATGTACAAACCATATATATGGAAGACAGACTTTACACAAAAAAATTTATTTTTGGAATTCGATATCACATTTTTCTATTGTTACATTCCCTGCTCCCATTTAATCTTTACCTACAATGTGTGTGTGTGTGTGTGTGTGTGTGTGTGTGTGTGTGTGTGTGTGTGTGTGTGTGCGTGCGTGCGTGCATGTGTGTCCACATCATTGAGCAATGTCTGCCTAAAGCTTCAAAGGCAGGTCAACCTGGTGAATTTTCTTCTTCAGAGTTCAACTTGTGTTTTTTTTTTCAGTTCATCTCTCACAATCCATTCCTAAATCCACAGATTACAACCTTCAAAGAGATCACAGAAACACTTCAAGCCAAAGCCTGGTGTAATCTGCACTGGCAACATCATTATCATTAGACTTTCCTCCTCGGAGGGGAATTAACCACACATCTAATGTACGTGTGTCCTTTTGTGTACCTGAAATCATTTATTACCTGCAAATCTGCCTTTCAAATATAATTTAAAAAACTGTTTTGTTTTCCAGCTCATATCGATCATTTGAACAATGTTAACTTAAATTATTAAAAACGTTAATCATATCAGCCTAGTTCTCAATTAAACCGGCATACGCTGCCCAAATTTGGCTCCAAGCAGTGGAATAACTCATCAGGTTTGAAACAAACGCAGCGTTTCCATCCAACATAAAAATAGCAAAACCTGTAAGGGATATAAAAGCCATTTTTCTCTGAAGAAATTACTACACTTGTAATTGTCCTGCCTCGGGTTAGCAACACGACCAGGGTTTAAATCGTAGCGGATGTCAAATATAAGGCCAAAATGTTGTTTCAGAAATCACACAGGTTCTAGTCAAAGGGCAAATGAGAAAATGGGCCAAAAAGAGCACAAGGTGAAGCGGATCCAGGAAATCCACGCGAGAAGCATCAGTCACTTTGGCCTCTATGAACCTTGATCACGCAGCTCTGATATTGGGCACATAAACAGCAATTTTCTTCGTTCCATATAACATCATCCTAGAAGTCAATGGAAGGTGATTTCATATCAAATGTAGGGAATTGTAATGTGCCGCCCAGAGACTGTCAACTCGGTCTACCTGCAAACAAGTTCTGTCTGTGCACACCATCGCTGTCTGCTTTATAATTAATGGCACCGAGGAGAGTGCAGTTCTTTCCTCTTTTCACGCATGTTTTTCTGGCTCTCTAACCCTGATAAAAGCACATATTCCTGCCTTGAAGCTCTTTACCACGGCTGTCACTTGCCCTTTACAATCTGCCTGACATAACAACATTCAGCCGAGATTCCACACGCGGTGAAGCAGGATCCAGACTGTTATGAAACTATGTGTTTTCCAGCCCAGAGCTTAAATACTGTAGTCTTACACTGTCAATATGGTAGAAAACCAGCTGGTAAGATACAGTAGCATATTAAGATTTCCCTTTACACATGCAATAGCATTAAAACTATAACAAATTCTAAATGAGAAAATAAATTAATACAAAATATTTACTTGTGTACTTGTGATTGTTTTTTTGAAGCAGCAAAACTGCTAGATCTTGTTTCAATCTGTTTCAATTTAATAATTACATTTTTACAAAATGTATCCACAATTAATCTTAAATACTGTATATGCACTAAAATGTTTCATTTAGGGCTGGCAAAATTAGCTCGTTAATGTATGCAATTAATAAAAAAAATGAATCACGATTAAAACTAATTTACGCAATAACGCGGTTGCAGTTATTATTTATTATTATTTTGGATGGGGAAGTGCGATGAACTGTTTAAACAAATTAATCGATTGACAGCACTAGTTTGAATGCCAAATTTGCTGTCAAAATCTGAATAAAAGAAAAATAACTTCAGAGTTTTTTCAAATGATAAAGTTGCCCGTGATAAATAGAGTCAGAATTTACTGTATATAGTACACAAATTAACATTGTAGTTAATTCTTCATGAAGAAACATTTGTATAAAAATTTGTAATTAAATGAATCTTAAATTGTTTTTCTTCACAATTTCAACTGAAAATTCTAACAACACATCATGTGCGCACAACAAAAAACCAAACATATTAACATAAAGCTTAACTTCTCTAGTAAAAACATCTCATTTCTCCCTTTTTGATCATATTCAATTTCTATCAATCAGTTGTCTGAGAAGACAGAAAAAGATAAAAGCATAAAAAACTAATGAGCCTCATAATACTCTCCTGTGCTACTGCAGTAACTGTTAGGACCATTTGGCACATGCATGCTCTTTTCTGCTCCGTCTTTGTCTTTCCGTCCTAAGACTTGTTTTGATCACTCATCAATCTGAAAACATTAACAGGAACACAAAGGGACTGTCGACAACAGAGACGCTGAAAAAATAGCACTTTCCTGGCTAAGAATAATAATAAAAATAACAATGGGACAATGTTAAACTGTGTTGAAAAAATATGTATTATAATAACTATTTGGGATCACCGTGAGATGCAAATACATCAAAATATTGAGTCACAGCAATTAGTGATAAACAGTTAAAAGAGTCAAATAATTCCAGACATACGAACCACGTGGAGAGCAATACATCTTTATAGTATGGTATTTCCTGTACATAAAAATGCAATATGTTTGTTTAATAATAGAAAATGTTATTATATTTTAACATTGTGAAGCACAAACATGTTTCATAAAAATATTCTTAAAAATGTAAACCAATAATAAACTAAAAGCATATTCTCTGTCTCGTGAAAATTTGGCATCTATATAAGGAAAAGGAAAGTGAGGTGATGGCAATATACAGCAAACATCAACATATTCATGTACAGCCGGTAAGGAATACAAATTGAACTGCGGAAAGCTATTGTGGTCAACAGATTTAGCTTCTTAACTACACTGGGTTTTAAAAGCAGAACGGATGAGAATAGCAACATAAATTAGATCAATGTATAGCAGTACACGCTTCAATTTATATTGATTTGCATATTAAATATTTAAGCAAATAATTGGTAAGTCATTAACAAACATCATTACATTTTTTACATGTTTATAAGTCATGCATTATTAAATTTTTATATACACATGGTTTTAAATAAATATATATGAACATAGTTCTACGTGTAGCCAGATAGCACAAGGTCGCGCACTTCAAGCAAAAGAGACTTGCTGATTATTTTTCCATGCTCTCTGCTTTGAAAAATCTTGGAAAATCAGTCTCCAAACATCCGTGTGATGCACTATATTAAGCATCCAGTATAATTTGATGTAACATTCATGACCGTAATGCATTTATGACTTCTCTGGTTTAACATTCATGTGGTTCTCATGTCTGGATTCATTAGAATTAATTTAGTCTGTAACAGTCCTTTCAGATACATATTACAGACCTAAAAATACCTTTTATATCATGGTCACAGCAAAAACTTATTTTTGTAAATATAATAATAGTCTTTTTATTATTATGAGTTAGTTATTTTTGTTTATGCGATCTAAATCGTTTTAGTCAGAACAGTACATAGATTTCAGTCAAAATTATATATATATATATATATATATATATATATATATATATATATATTTTTTTTTTTTTTTTTTTTTTTTTTTTTAAGCTTTACTGATTATCATCCTACTCTCTAGTTTATCATTGTATATCCTCTGCTCATATTTTATAAACCCAACGGACAGGCCAAAAGAGCAAATATCAAAAAGCCGGCTCTTCTCCTGGCTACTCTCAAATCCTGAAAAGATCACAGTATCTGTAACTTGGGATAATCTGTACTGTATACCTATCTGAATAGATTATGTAGGGAAGAGGATCAGAATGAGAATAGAGGCCGGCCATCACATCTTGTTTGTAACTAAAGGGGTGGAAAATAGAGGCTTGGAACAAAGCACTTCTAGAATGAATAAAAGCATGAAAGGGCATCGCCACATCTGCAAATCGACAAATGTCACATACTGAATAAGGGAGAAACTACAGTAGACTCACACAAACACACACGAGAATCACAGGATTGAAAATCACATTGTGTACAACATTTGTTAAAGGCCAAAAGAAAGGAAAATAATAAAAGCTTAATGCAATATTAAAACAACTTCCATACTGTATCATTTTCTAATCAAACGTGTACATGTCTGTTAAAAGTATACAATTGTGCACAGAGAAGACATTACAATTTTTTATTACATTTTGTTTTATTTCTATATTTCCAAACTTTGATGTTGCCAACGCTATGATTTACTCATTGATGGTATATTCCAGAATTTGAAGCACAGAGCAAAGAAAACCCTGATTTGATCTGCACTGTATTTTATATTTTAAATTGAATGGTTTATTTTAGGACTAAGCGCTCGCAACGATTAGCACAATAACATTTTCTTGGCTCCTATTAAATGGATCATTACTAATGTGCTTCTTATTAGTTCACCCCAAAAATAGCGTAACGCTCACTTAGAGCGTATAATTATAACGCTGCAGTGATATAAGCAAGTGATATTTGAAGATGGAGCTTGTGTTTAGCTTTCTGGGTGTGAACCCCATCTAAACCTTATTTATTACTGAATTTGCTTAATGGAATAAAAAAAAAACATTTTGCTGAAAGATCAGTTTTCTAACAAACTTGAAATTACATGCAGAACTAACATTGCAGAAAAAGATCATTCATTTGAATTTCTAAATTGAATATGTGAAAGTAAAAATTCAATTTTGTTTTAGTCTGCACAGCAGCTGAATTGGCACAACTAGTACACATTTATAAACAACTAGTGTGTGTGTGTGTGTGTGTGTGTGTGTGTGTTTGTGTTTGTGTGTGTGTGTGTGTGTGTGCGTGCGTGTGTGTGCGCTCACTAAATTTGCAATGGCATGTTGTGGTCTCAGTGGCATTTGCAACAATTAGCCTCATGCCACAAGTACATATGAAATATGTCAATTTAAAACGTCAAATATTAGTTCATTAGAGTGTGTATGAACATGCATGAGAGGTTGAAACTGATCCATGTTCACATGTAATTAGGTTTGAAAATTGAATTTATTTCTGATGATGTTTCCTGCATGAGGGCTCTTCTCATCTCCTGTTATTGATTGGTGTGATCATGCATTTTTAACGCAGTCGTATTGATCTATGTAGACTAACACTACACACCTGCTTTAAATGAAGGGTTTGGGCACAGAATCTATGGAAATAAATCTCTGAGGTATATTTTAATTGGATTATTCACATATGTGCACAAATACATATTTAGTTATTCAATCCGTCTTCTTTTTTAAACATCACAGGCTATGTACTTGCCTGTATACGCACACACGCAAAATACCGTTTATAATAAATGAAATTAGACTGAAAAATTATAATTAGAAATATTTAAACCTTTATTAGGATTTTTTTTACATAAATAATTGTTGAAAGAAGCAATGATTTCTAGAAAAGCAATCTATAGAATCGCAATCTGCGTTTTCATGTATTCGTACTATGTTGTTTTTCTATGCAAAGGAGCCCAATGGTCATTCTGTCGTTGTCTGGTGTTTACCATTGAGTGTGTCCTCCGTTTCCTTAAAAAATAGCCCAGAACCATTAAATTATCAATACCCATCCTGAAATGGATAGTGGAATTGACTTCTTATAAAATCAATTGATTTTTTTTCCACTACTGCTTTACACCCAGAATTGAAAACACTGAAGAACTCTGAATATTCTCAATATCTGGCCTATAGAGTGGAATGTCAAGTCAAGTCAAGTCAACTTTATTTATAAAAGTTCTGCATATACGCATGTATACTTTATGCATACATCAATACAACTTTACATCTGAATGAATCTTTTTTTATTGTTATTATTAATTATTTATTAATTTATTTTTTGGCATTTAGTGTAGTAATCATGTAGGCCTTATCGTATTCTGTATTCAAATGACATAATGGCCATCGATTGCTTAGTTATCATTCTCTAGAGTGTTCCATTCAGATGTGATGATATCGGTGTGTGACTCACTATGAGCTGGAGAAAAATGGGCAGGCTGACGATAGAGAGGATGGAGCTTAGTCTATACAAGACTGGCCAAGGTGATAAACAGGCCAAGATATGAGGGAGGAGGGCAGTTTGATATACTGGACCATTGGTGTTATTGCAGTGCTTGCAGAGGCCAGCCAAGGGCTTTGACATGAAAACGGCCATCAGTCACACTCCATCTCTCCTTCAAATCAATATTCACCTTCATGATGATTTATGACCATGGTTGCAGCTTACTATAATAACAGTCAAACATGAAGACACAACAAGCGACTCCTGCAGTATATTCACTGCTGAATTCTTTTTCCACTAGAACTGAGCTAAAATGCTGTATGTACTGTAACTGGCCTCCCCTGCATTTTAAAGTGAGTGAGTTTGTCAATAAGGCCACTAGACCATATCAAAATTGTGCTCCAGTGAAGTTACACAGAGTGAAGTGTGTGTTCATGTTCCTGAACTGGATTTCTTTCTTTCTTTCTTTCTTTTTAAGCTTGATATTATTTATTTCATTGCCACACATACCAAGAACCTGTAATCATGATTTTTTTTTCAACAAAACATTTAAAAAATTGTAACATAAATACATCGCTATATGATTTCAAAATTAACATATTGATCATATTAACTTTTAGTATAGTATATCTAATGAGTCTAATACTTAAGTCTAATAGGTCAAAAAAATGTCCAATTGGTGCAAAATGTTTAGTTGCATTTTTTGCTTAACTATTTTTCAACAAACATTTTCACAATTATTTTTAGGTTACAACTTAAAAACTTATTCTCCTATTAATGAATTAAGAAAATAATAATTTAAGTTTTTTTTTTAACTTGGCCATTTTTGCATCTTACACTTTTCAATTTTAATTTGAAAAAAATTCTACAAAAACTTATTCAGCAATACACCTGACAGCAATACACATGACATAAAATAATGGTAAAAAAAAAAACTGTTAAAAATGTACAACAATTAACACAAGTGTCTCTTTAAAACGTGCACATTAAACAGATATTTTAATTCTTTTAATTTTAACAGGCATTCAAATTTAAAAAAGCGATGGTAATAAGCTTCCGTTTTAACTTTTCTTTTTTGCATCAAGAGCGAAGCAGCTCCGTCATATCAGTAATTATTTCTTAATGCTTCCAACTAAACAACAACCTTTTTTTTGTTCTCTATTTGACTGTAAACAAGCCAGAAGCAAAGGAAGCTCACACTGAGTGCAAGGATAAATTGAGTCAAGAGTTTTAAAGTAGGTCAGAGAGCGAACCAGGCGGATGCAGAAGTAGGTGGAACAGTGGGACTTTGATGCGAGTCCACATGTTATCCTTGGTCATACAGGACAGACGTACAAGAGAACCAAGCAATCACATTATACAGTAGAGCCAGAATATTTCATTTCTCTCTAGAGTATGCGCCATTTCATCTGGGATCTAGTTTCAAACTCTACGCAGAGAATTTTCCCTGAAGGACAGTGACCTTGCCAGTGCTTGCCACCGCACCGTCCTGTCAGACCAAGAAAGAATCTCCTTTGCTTCAGCTCCTTTTCCAACTTCCCACAATAGCTTATTTTATTGGCAGAAGAAGCAAGGTTTTCCCTCAGCAGGACTCTGGTTGGATGACTTCATGGAGCCACCTGGTTCATACATGCTGCTCGAATCTCTGCTAGGAAAGCATGTTTCAAGGCTGCTGAACAGGAGAACAATGAATCACACTCATATGCTGCTTCACTTATTCAGTCGGCTACAATAAAGGAGAACGCGTCAAACACTAGATTGACTGGATGATGACAACATAAACATTATATAGATAATAATTGTATTTAAGGGTGAGGAAAAAAAATTCAAGTGAACATATTGACGGGAAGGAAACCCTGTGGTTAAAATGACAGAACAAAGAGTTTTGTTTTTGTGACTGCTAGAGAATTTGCATATTATGCAAATCACAAGGCGCTAGATATGAAAAGTATTATTCATAATGACCACAATGAATTGTGAATGATAAATAATGGAGTTGAGGGGGGAAAGTGTTCATTGCTTCATTAATCAAGTATTTTAGCGTCTTTTCTTGATGTATTTCATAGAAAATACTTTCATACAAGGCAGATTTGAAAAATTATTTTTACTAAACATCAAAAAAAGTGTTATGTAGGAAAACGCCTGAATCATGATATATAAAATACCAAATAGAAATTATCTTACAAATGAAAATACATATCAACAAAAAAAATGTTTAAATAGTTTAAATACAATGTTAATTAAACTGGCTATTTTACATTTTACCTTTACCATTACAGATTTTTACGAAAAAAAAAAAAAAAAAAAGATTATATGCTTTCCTCTGACAAGCTGAGAGCACTTTTACCTTCAATTCTGTCACTAATAATATCCTTTTAATCAACTTAAGTGCATTTGTCTAATAAAAAAGAACACATTGAAGTGTGCTGATCTTAAGCAGTCGTCTTCAAATCATTTTTGGTGAAGAAAAGCATATAGAAATGAATAACAGTTTCAAGCTGGAAGTGTAGACATATCGATTTGTACTTATGCTAGACGTCTTTTAAGACCTAAATGCAGCGAGCAGAAAAGGATGGCATTTTATGTTTAATGGCAGAATGATTCATTAAGGCACATTCCTGCAACGGGGAGGCAGACAGCACACATCGATGAGTGCTCACCAAGCCAGTGGAAAACCAAGGGGAAATATGATTTGCCGTTTATGACTAGCGTTAACCCAGTGCTCTGTAAATAAACTTTACAGTAAAATCACTTTTAATACTTCAGCTGAGGCTCTGAAAAAACTACTGCAATCATCGGGCCGAGATTGCTCTCTGGAAGGGAAATGGCTTTGAACTTCAATTCGGAAACTTTTTTGTTTGCTCTGCTGCCGCAACAGTCCGTGTTTGCTCAAGTACCTGAATGTCTTTCGCTAAAAGGAAGGAAGGTACTTGTCATATACTTGTGAATTTCTTATCTTCTTCATTTCCTATTTAGAGGTAAAAGAGATAACATTTCCAATTACCAGCAAGATGAGCTTTTATGAAAAGCCATTACAAAGGTTCCGTGAATTATAAGAGAGAAGAAAATTACAATAGGAAAAAAAGAGGTAATTGAGGCCAACATGCATATTAAACGGCACCGGCTAATCCAATTAACTTGTATTTGGAATAGGTCAACAGGATTATAAGAGGGTGACGTGCAATTTAAACATTTATAATGTTTTCGAGATAAACTTTGTAAATGAGTAATGGATTTCTCGGTTAATACTCAGAACGGTATTAAAACTCCTAAACTCCCAAATATGCAGCAAACTAGAATTGTGTCAAACCATTCACCCAATAAATATCGAGGTCTAAGCTTTAAGTGCAAGATGTGTTTTCCTCAACACAACAGATACAAAAGAGATTCAGTAGAATAAATACATTTCTGATGTTTTGGGGGTTCAAACAATTATACAACAACTTTACCATATAATAATTAGCATATTTTATATACATGCTTATCTTGTAAATCTTATGATTATGCTACTTTTGTTATTATTTCTCTTGTATTATTACTCAAACTCGTTTTTTTCTGACATGCACTAAAATGTTTTGTACCACATATTCTCAGGCCAGTTGTCAGATCAGTAGTGTTTCATTAATAATGAATCATGCATCATATTACTTTATTGTAGAACAATAATTATTGAATTATTTTAACATTTTTTATCTATAATTATTTTTTCTAAATTCCAATCTAATACTACATCGGTATAACAATTCCCCTAAAAATGATCGACTCTGCGATAACTTGGTAATAGCTAAAAACGTACATTATTCTGGGTGCATTTTATTTTCTGCCGCTAAAAAAACAAGTTCATTGTCATTCATCAAATCTATAAAAAGACCAGGCCTGCCAGACCCATTTACTACTGCCAAAAATAAAGTCATGTCGCTGGCGTTTGGCATATTGCACCTGACAGAACCTAGAGCAAAGACTGAGAGCCAATTTCAGCTTCTTGGCAGAGCTGCAGAAAAATAAATTTTGGTGTGGCCTTGCTGAAAGGTGAAAGGCTGTAATAAAGAAAATGTGAGATTTTAATATTAATATTACCAGGGGTGAAAATAGAAACGTGGGAGCAGGTACGAAGATATAACAATTGAGAGGGCACTTGAGGAGGCAATGAAATGAGACATGATGTGGCCTTGAGATTGGGGATCTGTATGCCCGCTGCTCGATGCTGTTATATAGCAGCCATGAGACGAGTGCAAGTCTTGTTACTGATAAATTATTGTAGAGCTCGTAAAACAATTTTCAGCATTTTTCTGGATGCTAAAACCATTCAGTGCCCAGAAATATATCATTTGGAAGCTAAAATGAATTTAATCTGTAAAGTGTAACCTTTAATTAAGGCCACAGTCGCCATCCAATCCACATTCTACCACTTATTCCAGTTCTGTGTCACGGGGAGCTGGAGCCTCTCACCCTCTGGGACACACAGACACACACATTCACACACTCACTCACACCTATGGTCAATTGTCCAATGCCAATTCAACTGAAACATGTTTTTGTAAAAAAAACGGAGACCCAGAGGAAAGCCACACAACACGAGGCAAACTTTGCACGGAATGTTTGAAAAACACCCTGACTGGGCCTCAGGTGTAATACATGAGTGATATTACACATACCTTACTGTACAAAATATTCAATTACAAGTTATAAATCACCAATTCTAAGAAGATTTGAGTAAAAGTCGTATTCCATTTTAAAGAATGGTTTTAAAAGAACATACTGAATTTAGGCTAAAAAAAACACACCAAGAAACGTGAAAAACAATAACAACTTATTTTACTTCTTTATATAGAAATGAAATTTCACACCTCAATGTTGATACAAAAGGAACAAAAAGTCTCAGTCAAACTCAAGTGTGCCAAAAAAGTGCAACCGCTAATTCACGTTCACGTGATTTAGCTTATAAATAGCATCCAGTACCTTCAGAACCCTGCATATGGCGATATTGCTTCGTCCGCCGAAGAAATGAACTGCTTAAGTAAAAAAAACTTAAGTAGAAAAAAACTTAAGTAAAGTAGCAAAGTCCATTTACTCAAGTACTGTACTTTACACCACTGCTGGGCCTCAAACTTGCACCTTTAGTCTCAAACAGGTCCTTCTTCCTCTGAGGGACATCAGCAGCATCGAATATGGCTTATTATCGAAAGCACATTACAACCCAAGACTGGGGCAATTTAGCTGTCCTCCACACAACGTAGGACTTTGCACTACAGTGTAGAAAATACTTTAACTTCACGTCAATCTCAGATGCAGTCAGCGCTCTTAGACCTTGTGCTTGCAGTCAAAAGAAATCTTCCCCTATTGATTTACTCCTATGCCTTCCTTCGACACAGCAGACCTTCTTACGGGAGTTTCCTTCAGACTAGGTGTCCCCTGTTGCTTACTTAGGTCATGACTTATTCAAGGCATCATCTGCTGAATAAAGACCCAAGGCAATTGCAGCTAAAATGGCCCCACAGGTTGGGAAGTATGTCTGGATCCATTTTTAGAAACAAGAATCTTGGAAAAACAGGACAGAATCTTAGGAGACGTGAGCAAAAAACACACAATTCACATGATTGTTTTATTATTATTACCGGTTAATGTTCTATGCCATGACCTCAGTCAATGTGGCTACTGCGTAAATCGGAATAATTGTCATAATATTTAAAAAAAAAACATTGCTAGACATTTCTTTTTGTGTGTTCAACTTTAAAACAAATTAGCTTTTATCTTTTATTTTAGGATTCTCTAAAAGGATTATATTCATATCAACATTAACAGTTCCTATAAATTAAAAACAAAAAGTACAGATACATTAATACAACTCTGAAAAGAGCATGAGAGGTAGAGAGAACAAGAGCAAAAGAAAGGAGAAGGAAAAAGTGGGTAAACGAACAGAAGAGAGAGAGAAAGATAAGTGGGTGAGGAACAGAGAGCAATAGAGAGAAAGAAAGAAAAAGTGAAAGAGCAGGAAAAAAGGGAGTGGGAGAGAGAGAGTTAGAGAGGGAAAGAGAGAGAGAGAGAGAGAGAGAGAGAGAGAGAGAGAGAGAGAGAGAGAGAGAGAGAGAGAGAGGAGGGAAAGAGAGACAGAGAGAGAGAGAGGATATATAGAGAGGATATAGGGAGAAATATATAGATAGATAGAAACAGACAGCGAGTGATAGAAAGAGAGAGAAAAGGGGGAGAACAGGAACAGAGTGAGAACAGGAACAGGAGTGAGAGCAGGAAAAAGAGACAGACAGACAGAGAGAAAGTGGCTGTGGGAGAGAGAGAGAGCAATATAGAGAAAGAGAGAGCAGGAAATAGAAAAACAGAGAGAGAGAAATCAAGAAATCTCACACTGTTCTGTCTGAGCAGTTTGTAAAACACTCCTGACACGGACAGTCATGGCGTATTTAGAACTACACTCACACATTCACTGTAGTGGTTCTAAGAATGTGAAGGCATTCCCAATTTACGTATTTTCAGCGCTTATAAAACTTCTTATTAAACAGGAATGATTGAACGGCGTTATGATGCTGGCAGACACAGAAAATTCTGTCCTTCTTGCTTTCAGTGGGTCTTTCCAGTCCTTGCAGTATCCAGACTATCCCACTATTTTATCTGCTGGGTTTCAGTTGCTCCTCAGCACCAGCCGCCATGGATGGCCACAGGCAAAGCAGCTGTCAGCTTTCTTGCCGCACTCTCCATTCCTCTCTCCGCTCAATGTCAGTCACTTCATCAGAATGTGTCGTTTCTAGCACATTCTATGGGCTTTTTATGTTCAAGAATGTATTACGTAAAGCTGAACTAAGGTAAATGAGACATCACAAAATCAGTTTGGTTGGGACTGGATTACATGTGGATTTGAGCTTCTAATGGCCCTGATCTCTAGTAATTCTCATCAATCCATCCCATAAGAAACATTTGGATCTAAAAAGAGTCGCAACAAGCCGTCTTCCTCAAAGGAGTCTTGTATGTACTCGCTTTTCTGCAAAGCAGGATGTCAAAGCTGCTAGTAAGGCATTTTCATTTCTATTTCTCAGTTTTACTTCCTGCCTTTCTCTCCTTCAATAAGCCATTGAAGAACTCCGCAAATTCTTTAATCAAGAACAGTCTTTATGGATTGAAAAGATTTTATATCGTTTCCACTAATTAATGTTTGCTCAAGGATGAGAGAAATGTGTCGCAGTAACCTTTCATAGCAAGTCCCATGAATAAGAGGATAGTGTGGAGAGTACGAGTGTGATTGAAAAGAAGGCAGAAGAGATCAAGGATCGAGAGCTTTTCCCCTGGTAGCAGTCGGTGATTCAGGGAACGGATGCACCGAACCAAGAGCAATTAGCAAAGAAGCCCTAATGCCAAAATCACATGGTGAGGCAGTCACACAATTATTTTAAATAAAATAGCACGTTCACCCAAATCCATGTTTTTTGTGAAGGTCATGAAAAAAAAATAAAGCACAACAGATGCTTTTTGATGCATAACTTATGTTACAATATGAGGCAGGAATATGCTCACATTATAAGAACTGGTGTTATGTTTGTTCACTATGCTATGTTATATTGTTATATATTATAACCATTATATACCAGTTGATATATTCTAATATGTAGTGCATCCACATTTCGGAATATGCAGATTTTACATTTGAATTCAGATCCCTAACTGTAAACATCATGTTCTTTTTCTTTTAACAGATTTTTAAGTTCTGCAAAATGCACAATATACACAAGGCAAAACAAGTGTGATCCAGTGCGGCAACATCAACTACTTTGAAAAAACTATTATGTGACGGTGAATTATTACTCTTAGTTATGATGGGAGGTGGAATGGAAAAGCACATTTTTATATTAAAAATGTAACATTAAAATGCTTTGCTAGTTTTAAAGTCAAACTGAGTTTAAATTCCTGAAATAAGCAAATTTAGTATGTTTACAAACATATGAAATAATTGCAGTTCCTCATTGCTAAAACTTCCTATGAAATAATTAGTAAATGCATGAAGGCATATTATAGGTATTGTACAACTCGTATTAATTTAAAAAAAAAAAAAAAAAATATATATATATATATATATATATATATATATATACATACAAAGGAATTAACTGTTATTATTACAGTCATGCTGTTGAACTTTCAGCTATTTTTGGAAATCAACAAATATGCAATCTTGTATAATAAATATAAATAGATAATAAAAAGAACACAAATTTTACACACACATATTTTTCATGTTTTAATATTAGTAACTAGAGAGGAAAAGAAAAAATGTAAGGAGGTGTGGTGTTCATTGAAGAAAGCAATGGTGTGACAATGGAGAGAGCGGTTATATACATGAATTGCAGGGAGTAAAGTGACGAAGCTCGTAAATCACTCAGTGTTCAGTTAATTATGCACTGATATAAAAATATTAATATGGTGTAATATGGCTTCCCAATTGGTTAACAAACAATTGGTGAAGCTATGCTGTGGTATAATTGTTATTGAATCCCAAAAAAACCCTAAAAATGCAAGTCTCTACCACTCAGTACATGAATCAGGCTTCTACATAAACTCACATATTTGGAAAATTTAAACAAACTTCAATTTCACCTTCAAAAATTACAAAGGCGAGGACGGTAAAATGACTCACTTCCTCTCTCTCTCTCTCTCTCTCTCTCTCTCTCTCTCTCTCTCTCTCTCACACACACACACACACACACACTTATCGATACAGATTTGAGCGATGGATGGCTATTGATGTATAGACAGATAGAAGGTTGGGTGGTTGGATACACACCTATGCTTAAAGACTCTCACTGACTGAGTAACAGCCCAGGTCTTTGTCAAAGTCTGTCACATTGAACTGTTTTCTTTGGTCCGTTCTGACCGCCCGCCCTCCACCCTTGAGACCAAATGGCTCATTGGTCTTGTTCTTTTGTGCAATCCTCAGACCATCGCTCCATTCCTGCAGCTTGTCAATACAGTGATCAATGTCAGTGAGCACCTTAGACCTGTGGCTTGGCTTGTTTCCCTGTGATTGTTGTCCGGCTCATCATATGCACAATGATCATCGAAGAATGGCTAGCAAAATCTAATTTTAAATTTTTACATTTTAATTTTTATACTATAGATGATGGACTGTCAAATTATTAAAAAAATCAAGTAACAAAATAAAAATTCTCAAAATCAAACGACAGTTTTTTTTCATTGAGATATATTGTAGACTTTACAATAATGACAAAAGCTAACGAAAAGTCCGTCTCCGAGATAAAAGTCCATCAGATGTACTTTCAGGCACAGCAGGAGAGCAGGTATTGTTCCGCTCTGACAGATAGATTAACTTCTTTATCGATGCGACCGAGAAACAAACAAGAAAGAGCTCGCATCTCTTTGTGCAATCAAACGTTTGATTACTTACACACAGCTTGAATACTTACAATCTAACATTGGCACACGATTTGGCAATATAGCCACGGATACTTTAAAAATTGAGATTGCTTGTCGGCGATAACAGAAAGCAGCCAGCATGCACAAGCAATGACTAAATAAGTGGTTGTCTACTCATAGAAATGTTTGTAACATGTAAAGCACACATAAAAAAAAAACAAAATCCCCAAGTCTAGCTAAATAAAGCAGTCTACTTCCATCGCGAATCTCTTCCAGACTGCAGCGCACTTTCTTCTGATAAAAGACCAGCTCCAACTCACAGATAAGACAAAGCGAAGGTGGATGCATTAGAGATGCTGCGGGGCCAAAGTGCCCTAGCGCTGACGGAGATTGGCCAAGTACTTCAGCACCCGCACAAAGGACAGCTCCACTGCATCAAGATACAGATCGCACTCGAAATCTTACTCCACCGACTCACCTCCGAGAGAGCAGAGCAGGGTGTAAACAAGCAACAGGATCTCCACGCGGCCCATCTCCGACCTATACCCTTCCAGCCGCCACATCGTGATAAAATGACTGTTTACGCCCCGACGGCACGGCCGCGGTTTTATATCGCAACGCTTGTCCACATTTTCAGCTCTTCCAACGGACAGCTGTTTGCGAATGACGTAATAGAAAGGCGGCGATTCCGAGAAAAACACGCCTCTTTATAACTGTGATTGGAGGTTCGCGACGCATTCATTGACTTGATTGGTGGAAAAGGACATCGATCAACGCTACTGGGTGTCTGCGTGGCTCTCGGTTATAAACCTAGACCGGAGAAATACAAACGGCCATCAAATGACTTGTTTTTAGTTGATCTAGTTTCACGTTTCAGCGACTCGAATCACAAAAATATTTTAAAACGTGAATTTTATTATAAATATTATAACAAATATTAATATATGTACTATTGATCCAATTAAGTATGTTGTAACCCACTATATTTAAAAACGCTTAAGTTTTTATTGCCTCTATAGATAATATCATTATGATTTGTGGGTTGGTGTTACCAATAAGGTTACTTTAGAAAATTAGAATGATTTAAACCTGTGTAAAGTAATTTAAGTAATAAAGGACAAACACTGCCACCTTTTGACAGTTTCCTGAATTACAGTCATGTTCTTCAACAAAAACTCTTAAATTATTATACTGTATCTAGAAAAGGTTGTGTTTGACCATTTAAGCTTAATTCATCTGAATGCATTTGTAAAATGGTCATTGTAAAAACAAGGTTTGGTCTGTTTTTTTTTACACATGCGTTGCGGTGTGTAATCCGAGCAACGTTTTGAATCGTTATAGGGAAACAAAAAAAAATACAATTTCGTTACTGAGCAATTTGTGCTTACCCTTGGCAATCGTTTTAATATGAAGTCAATAAAACCGAAACATTTCACATGTGTAGTTTTCTTATTACAATATTTTAAACGGAAAAATTGCGATTAACCAATGTACTTCTGTAAATCTTGATTGCATTAACTAACTTGATTACTAACAGCTGTCGGACAAAACGGTCCGTGTGACACAATACTTTGCTTAAACCGTCTGCTTTTTAGTTATTTGCCACAAGAGGGCAGCCTTTACCTAACTAACGTAACCAACTCCACTGTTAAATTATCGTTTGTGGAGTGTACACTATTTGCTAAGATGGGTACAGCATGTTTATAAAAGTCATTGATTGAGCAACTTGTTCATATGAGATTTATTAGGGTTCATAGTATTTTAATAGCTTTTTATTCTACTTATTGTGAAGTTGTAAAAATACATCGAGATTTTGCGTCACAGCTTCAATTCAAGCCATCTTGTTTTATATATATATATTTTTTTTTTTTGCCATCTAAAGCACAAAACATGTCTTGGCAGCCACATACGGATGTTTAGACTCAAACAATTAAAGCAAATGTTACAAACCTGTATAAATTCAGCGCTATAATGAAGATTAGTGAGCAAGCTTGTGTGATACATTCAGAGTGTGTATCCTGTCTTAGGCCCAGAGTTGCTGAGATAAGCCACAGCTCCCTGTAACCCAGAAATTGAGTAAGCGATAAAATATGGAAGGATTATTGTTCCTAAGTCATTATCATCAAGCAAAGTCCCATAATAACATGTTTCTGTTAAATACTGCATCATTTTACTAAGTCATAAAATTTCAAAAACCTTTTGAAAACATAGAGACAGAAATTATGTCATCAATCACTTTAGAAATGGCAATTGTTGCACCATGAGAAAGGAACAAAATCACTTTCTCAGAGAAAGGGACAAAATCACCTTCTCAATGTTTTAAATAAGTGCTTTAGCAAATTCAGACTATAATCCTGTAAAACATCATGTAATAATATCACAATAATACTGTCAACATCAGGGGTCTAATGAAGTGTTTGCTTCTAGGGAGTCTGGTTATGTGTTCAACGCATACTTACGCAAAATCAAGAACATTTATAGTTAAATGGCAAGAAAATTGTATCTTTAGTAAATAGTTCTTCTCTAAATTCTCTAAGTTGTTTTTTTACTTGAAATCATGAAAGGATCATCTTCACTTGTTTATTTCTTTAAGAATTCTCTGGATAGATAGAATGTCCAAACATTCCAAATATTGAAGTGTATGTAATGTCTCAAAATACTTAATTGCTCATTGAATTGAACTGTCAAAACCATTTTTCATCCTCCTTTAAAAAAAAAAAAATCAGTTCACATCACAATAAGTGTTATTATCGTTTTTTTTTTTGACATTTCTTAAAACATGTTTCTTTTAGCATTTGCACTTTGGGGTAATGTTGTTTTATTGTTTTCTCTTTCATCTTTTTTTTCCATTTTTATTTTCCTTCCTTACATTACATTCTCAGATTTAAAAAAAATGTGATTGGTGAACAAGGCCTCACAATAGATCCCATGGTTTTACTAAGTTTTCCAGTGCACTAATATGTTCCATATGTAGGTCTGTATGAATATTTTTTTCTTCAACAAGAACAGAAGTGTTTTACTGGACTAAAAGGAAAGGGCATGGCACACGTTTGTGCACTTCATTCTGGATTCTACAAGGCAGCCTCTGTTGAGCCACTGGGCAGAAAGCCAGGCTTTTTCATCTAATACCGCTAATTCAACCACTGCTTGGTGTAAAATAGTACTTTGCTCATGTTTGGACACTATTGTGTCCGGTAGATTAGAACACAATTTTACCCTCAAAACACAGCATAGCTTGAAATCTTAGCATTTGTGGAGTAAAAGCATCACCAGCCAGCATTTCAGACTTCCTGGCCTGGATGTAGAATGGCTTTCTACTCTAATGAGGGAAAAAAGTGACTTTATGCTCAGACACTTGTAGAGACAATGAGCCTCTCTTGGACTGAAGTGAACAGCTCTGCTTGTGTTTGTGAAGGGAAATGAAGTAAAGTCTGTTTTCCACTGAGGCATTTCTTACTAGTTTGTACAGTGTCCACGTTTGAGCTGAGCTTGAAAGACTATGCTAAAACTAAACTAAGAGAGAAAGTCTGTTTATCTTAACTAGCACACAGACACACACAAGCACACAAACCTGTGCAAGTTACATCACAAGTGCAAATAACAACTTTACTGTTCTAGTGAGGAAATCTGAGACCACAGTGCATTCTGGCTGAAGCCAAATTTCCACATTCTAGTAATTTTCTGTCTTTTTCTTTTTCCTGCTGTGAATCAGGCCTAATTCTTTCCAGGCTTGTATTGTAAAAATCGTGAGCTTTCCAGGTAAAAAAAAAAAAAAAAAAAACAGTGTTATTCTACTTGCAGATGGTTTGCCAGATACTTTTACAATTAGAAATGCCTCTTCAAGAAATGCCTACTGGAAACATGAACAAGAATAATTGAAAGTTTTTCCTGAAGTTGTTAGTGTCTGTAAAGTTTAGAGGTTGATCTTGTTCTTTAAAGTTTGTGTGGCTCATGATTACAGTGCATATTTCTGACTCTTTGAACAGAAGTTATCTGCAAGAAAGTTACACACCACCAGGGGGCGCGCTCAGTAGTCCTGTGTCTGTCAGGAAATAAAGAAAGAAGGAAAAAAAAGAAAGCATTTAATGTGGTACTGTATATGATTGTTTTTATGCTTAGAATTTTCAAATCGAATGGTTAATATTAATATGTAATCTTGAAAAGATAAGACTTGTTGACACACTGTACACATTTAGTTTATATTTATGTCTGCATAAATAAATCTTCCCTGCCCCTGATGTGCACTGTCACTTTATGTCCCGGTCTGTGTAATTGAATGTATGCCATGAAGCACCACTTACTACACCAAGACACATTCCAAGTTCCATAATGTGCTCTTTATGGAACCTGGCAATAAAGTTTTTTCTTCTTCTTCTGATATGGATGCTATCTTTAGATTTTTTCCATGACTATGCATATTTGCTAGGATTTGTAAATAGTATACATGTTGAAAATTGTTAATTTAATAGTGAATGTTTTTAATGTTTTTCTTCTTTTTTTGTAGAAAATTTACCAACGTAACTTAGTTTTTGATGAGTGTATAATTGTGTCTGCTTTAAAGTTGATCTAAAGCAGTGGTTCCCAACCAGTGTGCCGCGGCACTAAGGGGTGTCGTGAGATCTTTTGAGGGTGCCGCCAAAATTTTGGGGAAAATTTTTTTTTTATTAAGGCAGAATCCGTGTAAACAGTATTCTCATATCATCTAGGACTAGGTATAAGGTGTTGTTGCATGCAAACTCTCGAAATGAAACAAATAAATAAATATTAATAATAAAGCTACGGAGATTTTAAATATCTATTTCCTTATAAGGGTGCCAGGAACTTTTGAAAGGCTTTCCAAGGGTGCCTCAAACAAGAAAAGGTTGGGAACCACTGATCTAAAGAATGTTCTGTTAGAAGGACCTTTTATACATTGCTATATAGACATCCAAACAACTCACACAAAACAATGCACGGTTAAATATTAATTAAATTAATTATGATTAAGAAAACTATACACAGTCAAGGCAAGCTGGTGGAAAAGGCCAAGGATGCGGTTGTGCTGCTCCAAGAAATAGTGATGTGCACATCCAGGAACCTGCTTTCCAGGAGCATCATAGTAAAAGCACCTGTCTAAAGTATCTAAAATGGCCCTTCTTCTGAAGTTCACAACCATCTCTTAGGTTCAAAAAGATGCTGTGTTCAACATCCTGACACAATAAAGTGTTTCTATAGGTTTGATCTCAATTGGATATAAGGCCTGCACAGTTGTGTCTTCAGGAAATTTCACGCAGATGTTGTTTTTTTTTTATTTTGTTTTGGTGTACAGGGGTGGGTCAACGGTGCAAAGAAAAGAGGGCTGCACACACATCCATGGGGAGCCCCGGTGTCCAGTGCTGTGTTTGTGATTCTAATTACCATAGTAACAGACGATAAAACGTTAAAATTTAAAACTGAGGGGAAAAATCACGTACAGTACTAGTTGTTCTCATTGCATTAATTTCATTGGAAACAGTGTCGTATTGCTGTGTTGAGATGGGGTGATAACTTATAGAAGGGAAAGTGCACAGACTAGCAATTTGCCAGGGCGTGATTTTCAAAGAATTGGGAAGCTTTTGTCCTAATGATTAATAAAACGCTTGACGCAGTGTAGCGTGCGGCAACAGATGAAGCCGGAGCACAAACACGGCGGGTCTCTCAAGGGTTAAATTTCACTTTGAGGGGGAGTTACTGAAACTGCAGTAACATCAGAGCGCATTCCTCAGAGCTGCCAACATCCCGGGAATAAGACTTTTACCGTCAACATCTCTGAGGCACATCCCGGGAATACACGTCTCTGCCGGACACGCGTCGACTCTTTTTTCAGTCCGTCTTTTCTCGGAAACACAAGGAGTATGCGAGCTGCACAACACGACGAATCTCTTGATGTAGGTACGTGTAATAACTGCATTATAACTGTAAAATTGTAGAATTTGGTTTACCAGACACTGGGCTGATTATGACAGTTTTGTGTTTTGCCTTTGTGCAAAACAACGGCACACAGATAATGTTCAATCATTTAGTTTCATCCTCTTTACGGTTTATTATGTTTCACTAAAGCAGACGGGATTTTTCAAAAGCCTTAATAGTAGGATCGGGAACGCCAGTGTTTACATACGCATATCAGCCGCTCTTTTTGAGCTATAAAAGCACGATTCTTCCAAAATATTTCACCTTCTAAAGTTTATATCATGCCTGATTCTGATTTATCTACATCTCTATTTTATATGTGAATAGTAATAGTCTCGAATACTTACTCATTTTAGCTCTCACCAGTGTCATCTAAATATCAACTGCAGTTTCAACACTAACGTCATTTAAAGCCAAAAAGCTACATTCAAATCACGTTTTTATATAAAGATGAAGTTTTGCTAAGAGAAATACAGTAGAGTGATCTACTTCACATTATACGCGTTATCATGTAATTGCTCCGGTTCTGAGTGTCCTTGGGCAAAACACTGACTTCTACATTACTATCCAAGGCTGCCCACTGCTCCGGGTTTGAGTGTGTCACATTGTGTGGGTAACTTCACTGGTTTCCACGATTTCGATATGGTCTCTGGTGGTCATATTGACACACTCACTTTACTTATTCTTATACTTATTCTTACTAATTCTCCTAAATAAATACAATCATAGATTTTGAGTTGAGCTGACAAAGACGACATTGAAATGCAATGCCAACTTTTGGTTGCAGGTGTGATCTCAGTTCCAGGGAATGTACATCATTAATTCTTATTGACCTTAATGGCAGAGTGAGAAGAGCAAAGCCTTTCACGCTGGGAACAGTTGGGTGGGATTCAAATAAGAGTGATGAGAGGACGAGTAAAAAGGAAGAGAGAATTTTTACAGAGGCCTACAGTTACTGCCTTTCCGTATGCCATTTTTAAAAATCTTCATTGCTTCACCCTCCCCCATAGTGCATTTAAGGAGGAAATGCCACAGTAAATACGCCCCAGTTCTTCTTAGAAAGCTGGTAATAATGTGGGTACTTATAGTTTATTACAGTGAGTATTCAAGTAGTTTTCAGTCAAAAATTAAACTAAAACATTAAGAGCAGTAGTATTGCTTATTACATATACGGATAGTTTTAATAATTTGAAAAACAACTGAAATGTGTATTTATTTAAATATGTTTGATTTCCTGAATGATGGCGCAAACATTACGTTTCACCATTTTAAAATATGCTTTAAGAAATGGCTATGAGTCATGTCAAGACATTTTTTCCCCTCTGTTGCTATAATGTGTTTAGTTTTATTAGAAGCAGATGTTGACATTCATCTTGGTTTATGCTTGATCCTTCATTCTAAACTTTTCATTTCAAACTCCTAATTTTAAAGCCTCTGAATGCACGTACATTCTCTTCTTTCCCACTTAATGAAACATGTAGTAGATTTCAAAATGAAGGTAACTTTTGCTTTTCCAAACCTCAATTTGAATACAAGCGTCTTCGCCGCTGCTCCCCTTGTCTGTTCTTCAGCATGATTTTTTATTGGGCAAAATGGACCTCTGTTATATTTCATTTTAGACATATATAGGTCAGTAGAGAACTCGGTCTGCTTTTTTATGTGTGGATTGGAATGTCATGGTGGTGGCCACATGCTGAGGTAAGTGACCTTTGGCCCAGGTGTTTGTTTGTACTGCACTTTCCCTGTTCTAAGAAAGGACTGAAACCGCAATATATCCTTTATACCATAAAATAACGTATTAAACGGGAAAGCATTTACTTTTTCCTCTTTTAGCTATAGGAAAACACTTGACCTCTACACGTTCAACACCATTAAATGAATAGGCTTTAAAATCTTCCTCATTCAAGTTTATGAGTCTCTGTGTTCAAACGTATGGAAACGTGTCCGTCATGCATTCAGCTGAGACACTCCTGTCCAGAATAGAATGTCCGGTTGTTTTAAGTATATTAAGACTAGATGTGAGTAAAAGCTTGATTTACACTTTTGTTTTTTACTAATTATTTTTGGTCTCAGATTGTATGTTCACTTTATAACTGTATAGTCCTAGAATCTGTTTACAATTTGTCAAAGAAATTCAATCTTACTGTCTGCTTTGGATTTTCCAAACGTGTAATTTCACAGCTTTGTGCGAGAAGGCGTTTGTTTGCTGGAAATTCAAAAAGGGATAGTTTTTGTTTTTTTTTCGTTAAATTCACTCACTCGTTATAACTGACTAACGTTTGTGTAGTAAACTTGTATTATACATTTTAATACTTTCTTTTTAGCAAAACATCAACACTTTGTGACCACACAAGCTGAAAGCTAAAATGATGTACTGTTCTTGAAAATCAACGTGTTTCTTGAAACCTCTACTTAACTTAAAGCTTTTGCTGGACAGATTTGATGTTTAATCCATTTCCTGTGAGTTTGAGTTGCATAAACATTGTACTGTATTATGACAATTATGTGTGTGTGTGTGTGTGTGTGTGTGTGTGTGTGTGAGTGTGTGTAGAGTTTTGAAGAGACAGTAAATATATAGTTTATATGCATAATAGATTTAGCATTTTCTCTAGAAGAAGCATGGTTTTAGATGTCCTCTGTTTAGGAAGTGAAATTTAATAGCTTCAGATTTGTGCTAAAGCTTTGTGTTTACTGTTTGCCCTACTCATTTAGTTTGATTATGTGTCTTGAATGATGGATTGTGTGTTTGCTGTGTAAACCCAGACTGTGCAAAGAGGACACTTGGCCATACCTGAGAATAAGTGCCATAGTAACCAGAGTTTCAAAGTGACATGTAGTTATTGGGATGTGTGGTTATTTAAAAATAAGGGCAGTAAAAATGTAAGCTATTTTTAAATATTGTGAACGTTTTTGACACTATTCTTGTGCAATGTTGTTTTGGTAGTTTGATTGGTTCGATTTTCTATGTGTAATTACCAGTAATATTACTGGTAGAAAAACAAAGGCTTTAGATTAGAAATCTAATGCTTCGATTGATCAGTCTCAGATTAAAATCGGCCAATTGTTTGAGGAAGATTATTTGGTAAACTTTTTAATGTCAGATTTCAAAAAAGGTGTTCCAATGGCAAATATTTGCTTTGCTGAATTAGCTTTGGTGTGTGAAAAGATAACACATTAGCAAACTTTGTCAACAAGTAGATTCCATATGGTGAAAAGCCCAGAAACTATCCAAAGTAGCAAACCGTAGCCATTTAAGATTATGGAATTAAGTGTTTTTCGAAGAAAAAGTACAAATGAGTTTTGAAACTGTAAAATATAAATGTGAATTTGTTTAGTAAGAACCGTTATTCATATGACCACATTCTTTGCATGTTAGTAATATATTCATGTAATAACAAGAGCGTGATTTTTGAAGTAAATGAAAAAAAACCTCTAAAACAAATAACTATGAATGATAATTACTCTTTAGTAGTTGTTTTAATTATTACTTCTTGATAATATTTAAAATTAACAGATAGAGCTTATTCTGTTTGGAAATTGCTTTCATAATTTGATTACAAATTGTCACTAGATTGGGAGAATTATTTACAATAATTTGGCTAATGTTTAAATTAATTAGGATGCTTTTGAGAAATTAATTTACGTTAAAATACCAGTAGATGCATTTCTTGATTTCTGATAGTCTTTGATTTTATTATTATTAATAAAAATAATAATAATACAACTTTTAGTGATTTTTTTTATGTTATTATTCCAGTTGAAAACAATTGCATCTGTGTCTCCAGTGTAGTGCCTCTGAACCACTTAGAGTTCAGAAATTCCTGGCACGGAGAAGGATGTTCCTGAAATCTCTTAAGGAGAAGACGGATGTGCCTTGAACTGCAGCCTAAATGGCAGCCTGGGGACCAGTGGTTCAGGAAAGAGGAAAGATTATTTTATACGCCTATAGTGGTGACATAAACACAGTCCTTAAGATGCCAGACCGAAGTAGAAAGACAACAGGCAGCACAAGCCTTCATTTCCTGGATGCTCTCACTTATTTAAACACCAAATACTTCATGTAATTTTTAGTTTCCATTGTTTTTTTTATGTTGAATTTTCTGTAGGGATTTTCAGATTGAGAATTGTTTTCATTTATTTGAGAATCATAATTCAGCTTTGTAGCTTTAGCTTGTAGTTGTTATTGTTGGCTGGAGAAAAAAAACGGGATTTAAATATACACGTATTTATTGTATATTTATACGTGTATATATAAATATTTACTTTTGTTTTAGTACATAACATTTTACAATGGTATTTCAATACCTTTTAGTGATCCTAATATTCTGCTAAACAGACTGTAGCTAAAACACAATTTTTCTTGCTGGTTTTGGTTGACTATTGGCTGGTACGTGATTCTATCTCTTCTCCAACTGAAATAATAGTGCTTTTTGCCAGCTCGGCACAATCCTTTTTTTTTTCATTCCCTAGCTCAAGTATTTTTTTTGCTTCCGGAGACAGGAAGTCACAAATCTATAAATGACCTGGCATCTGTGGGTATTTTATGCCAAGTTTGGAATAAGGCTCCATCAGATTTTTTTTTTACTTTTTAAGAGAAGAGCAGCTGGCATCCTTTGTCTCTTTTAATAGAATCGGGACAACGGTTTTAAATAGGAGAAACGCCAGGGGTCATGTTTGGGTCACTGAAGTGAACTTTGAGGTTTTAAGGTAAAAGTATGTATAAAATGTGGTGGATTATAGCAAAATAGACTGTAGTTATGCTGCTATACTGCATATTTCCACAAGAAGGATATTTCAGCGCAAGAATGTTGGGGCCTGATGAAAGTGAATGATATTTTATATTATACAAGCATAAAGCAGTATTGAGAAGGTGAATAACCGCTTGAAAACATTCAAAATATTGGTAGTGTTATTTCTTATTTTAAATTAATAGAAACAGCTTTTTTACAAAAAAATGGTAAGTAAAAAATAGACCCCAGACACAAGGGAACCTCTGACTTCCTTTTTTGGGCGGCAGGGTGGGATAATTGCAAAACAGATATAGTTCCGGATCATGTCAAGCTTTGCTGTGCGTCTGTAATGGATACCATAAACAGAACGGGTTAGCAAATTTAAAAAAGAAAAAGGAACCAATGACCTTTGACCCCAGATAAGTCTATTGCAGGGGTAGTTATCAGTGGTAACTGAACATTAGAAACGTGTATTTATAGCTGAACACGGCCTTCAGCTCAACACATTGCCCCAGATTCCAGAATGCTTGTATTAGCACCAGCACTTTGATTCGTTTTATTGCTTGTGGATTTATTCGTTCCTCTGGGATGAAACCGGAGCTGGTTAGCTTGTTATTGTAAAAACTGGGAAGACAAAACAACTGAGCTTGTCTATTTGTTCGTTTTTTTTTTTAATAACTTTTGTCTTTTATTCTCTTTTTTTATTACAGTACAAGAACAGCTGAACGTTACTGAGTGCTGAGTCGACCTGTGGAGTTCACACTGCTAAGTGGAAACGATATTCAAACTTCTATTCACACAGACATGTCTGCCGAAGTGGAAAGCAGGACGCCGCCGTTGGAGCAGGCTTCTTTTAAAACGCCCTCCAAGAAGGAACGGAAAAGAGGTTTGTGTTTATAGACAACTTTACTGACCTCACACAAGTGTGATATATCTCTGTAAGCCTCATCAAATGGAAGGAACTTCATGAATGCAAGGAGTTTGTTTCATAAACTGAGCTTTATACAAAGAAATCTAAGCCCTTATAAGAGTTTTGTAGTCTGCAAAAACGCCTATTGTGTTTCCTAATGAAAAGCCAACTTGTTAGGAAGTGCTTAGGGAAACTATTTTAAGTTTTAATTCACGGTTTGAAGTATTTTTTAACCACATTTCTTGGTTTTCATTCTAGAAAATGTTGTCTTTGGTGGTTTCACTGTGACTCCACTGAATGCATGGAGAACTTTGTTTTGCTCAATCTAGGAGTTCTAACCTTCAAAGGAGTTGAGGTGTTTAACTTTGAAACTATTCAAATCCTGATTTTTTTTTACATATTTAGTACACCTTTAGTTACAGTGAACCAATAGTTACATTGTTACATGTATACAGTTAAAACAGAAGTTAACATTTATTTAAAATCATTAGATATACTGAAGTCAAGTTCTCATAAAACACAAGTTTTTCAAATTGCTTAAAATGTTATGTATCCCATTCGCTATCAGCAAAAAGCTGCTTGCCAAAACCTAAAGCCCGTCCAGAACTCTGTGGGCCTCCTTGACCCAATATTTCTCTGGATTTATTTTTCTAAGCTGGAACCTGGTGCACAGTGGTATTATTTGGCTTGCCTGGTTCATTCATACCAGCAGTGAGAACTTGTGATGGATTTCATTACTGTTCTGTTGCTGTTTCCACGGCACCTTCCAGCTGCGTCGGCAAGACACTCTCCAACATGTCTATTTATGAGCCTTTTCCAGAGGAATAAAAACAAGCAGAATGATTCCCACCGTATCACGCTGAGGAGTCAAAAGTGGTGGAGGTGATTAGGTGCATCTGGGTTGAAGGGGTTCTTATCAAACATGTGAACAAATCATCAATAATTTGTATAAATATTGGAACCTTGTTACAGAAGAGATATGATTGTTCTGAAATGTGATTTTGAGATTACAGTCTAATCTTAATTAATAATAACTTAAAAAACAGAATAACTTCTTGTTATTTTGGGTTATAATTAGGACGCCTAGTTCCACTCCAAATTGACCTTGCATCAGTAGGTGTATTTCTGTTCCACAGGCTCAATTTTAAATCTGCTGTCACTTGCCCTTCTTCATTGTAGACTTCTCCCATACAGATCCTAAAATAAAAACAATCTACATCATATTTAAAGACATAAAAAATTAATGATTCATTCAACTCATTTTGGGGATTTGATTTGATTGTTTCACAGAAATTGATTATTTTTAAATTGAACTACATTTCCCACAAACCACAAAACTCAGTTGTTTATTTTACATCACATTATATTTTCAGTTTTGACTCGCCTGTCTTTGTTATCTGCCTGATTCTCATCTTCTCCATTATGGACCTTTTATTGGGATTGGATTACGACAAGCAGATCTAATGTCTAATTTTATTAATTTCTAGGAAACATCCATAACAGTATTTAATAGTTCAGTGCAGTCACAACTTGATCTGAGTGTGCCATGTTTCTACATTACACTTGACGAGGATTACAGTGTTTCGTTTTCTTTCCGGAAATCTTGTTGAAAGCTTAAACAAAGCATATTTTGTTTAACTTATCCTTCTGGGATAAGAAGAAAAATGCCATAAGAATAGGTTCCCCAGCCAATTGTTCTGTGTAGAGGTGACTAAACCAAGGAAGCAAATGTATACTGATGGTATTTGCACATGTTGGGTGGGGGTCATGAAAATCTAAGTTCTGTAGTCCCTTCATGGGATGAATGTCAATGGCGTCCTTTTGCTTGGCTAAAGAAGGCATGAGGTCTGGGTTTCCGCCAGCAAGTCTCTTTGTCTCTCACTCCTGATTTCTCCGCCTATTCCATCGTAGCATAACGCACTGGTCAAGAGGGTACGGTGGGATATTGTGAGCTGACCTCTGCTTAAAAAAGTACAAAATAAAAAGTTGACTTGAGAAGCGTCTCTTGATTGTCAGAACGATGATGTATTGTTGACATTCATTCATTTATTTTTCAAAATCCTCTACATTTCTGAGAATAGACAACTTACTACATATTTTGACAGTGTCTTTGGCTTAAGGCTTTGATTGACTTTTGTACATGAGCCAAATCAGTAGCAGACAGCATGTGCAGTCAGGAAATTGCAAGGAATGTTGATGTAAAATGGTTTAGACCTGCCTTGTATAAAAAGCACATGAAAAAGGCTTTAGAGTAGGAAGAAAAAACATAAGGCGACTAAAGTGATCTATGAACATTTACTGGTCATTATAGTTGAAAAGCGATGGTTTGGACAAAATGTGCAATAGTACAGTAGATCTTACATGCTGTTGTACTGTACAAAGATACTGATAATAATCATAATCATTACAGAATATGATGCAAAAATGTTAACCGCAATCTTTTTGTCCAGGAACAGCGAGCCCAGAGAAATCAGATGAGTTTCTCATGGGCAGATTTCGAGGTAATGGAGTACGTTACAAGGCCAAGTTGATTGGAGTAGATGACGTATCTGAAGCAAGAGGTGACAAAATGAGCCAGGACTCGATGATGAAGCTGAAGGTCAGTTAAAGCCATTGTCTGTTTGCTGTTAAGTGTTTATCTTGTGCGATTTACTCCCAATAGCAAGAAAATATACTGTGAGCAAAATGAAAAACTAAAAAACCTCGTTTTTGTACTGTACTTATCTCATACTGTCCAAATCTTGATCACATCCTGAAAAATATTTATCACGTATTTAGTCAAAGTTGTTCCATCATATGTTTTATATTTAGCTTAAAAGTAAGAACGAAAAATATAAAGCTCAATAACTAAATGATTTACAGTCACTTTCTGTTTATTTCAGTATCCTTTCAAATTTTGTATTTCTCTCATCAGTATAGTTTTCTGTGAGTTTTTCTGTCCGTCTGTCTGTCTGTCTATCCATCCACAAAACCATCCAAATGGAGTTCATTATTAAAGTAGGTGCTCTTCCGACATAGGACTAGGTTTGTACACAAAAACGGCTAAAAATCTTTACATTTTTGTTCATCAATCTGACCTTAATGCCAGAGCTTTATATCAAACGCAGTCATGGGAACAAGATAACATAAGATAACCATATCATTAGGAACTCCAATCCAAAATCAGGTGTTTTTTTAACAAATGTTCATTAATCAAGTGTTAATATTTGATGGTCAGCAGTTAGAAGAGCATAGTGCACGTGTTAGTCACTGCTGATGTTAACCAGGCTTCTGGGTCTTTTTTAATTTGTAAGTTGTCTTTGTGACCCAGGGTAAGGCAGCGGCAGCTCGTTCTCAGGGCAAACACAAGCAGAGGGTCTGGGTGAACATCTCACTCTCAGGAATCACCATCACTGATGAGAAAACGGGGGTAATCTGACTTATTGTGACTCATTTACACTATAATCTTAATTAAGATCTTATAGTGTCTAATGCCCAATGTTTTGCTCATTTGCATTCTCTATTCTAGGCAGCAATACTAGAGCACACAGTAAATAAGATCTCATTCATTGCTCGAGACGTTACGGACAACCGAGCGTTTGGATATGTCTGTGGAGCCGAGGGCCAGCACCAGTTCTTTGCCATTAAAACTGCACAGCAGGTCCAATAAATGTTTTTTAAAGCCCTCTCCCACGTCACACACTTGTGCCTGAGGCGCGCACAAACCCACACTGACTCTTTATCAGTATTTCTGTAAGACATTATCACAGTGGCTTCTTTTAAACACGTATACACACACAAAGCACTTTGCCCTATTCACAAGCACTGACCTACAGGAAACATGCCGTTTAACACACTGTTTGTGTTTCCACTCAGGCAGAGCCTCTCGTCATTGACCTGAAGGATCTTTTTCAACTAATCTTTAATTTAAAGAAGAAAGAAGCTGAGGGTTCCAAAAAGGTGAACTTTTTTAAAATGAACTGTAAAAACCTGTAGGGAATTCAGACCTTACTGAACTAAAATTTACGTATAAACCGTAAACCGTAATTAAAATAAATGAATGGTCTAACTCTAAATTTTGTACATATTTTTGTTTTTGATTTCAGGATGAGAAAGTTTTAGAGGTGGGTATCAATATTATTTTATTTCTTTAAAATGCTTCTGAATATTGCTAATATCATATTAAAGTTAAACTTCCCTCCACAGAATGGCACTGAAAACTCAGTCAATGGCAAAAAAGTGAGTTATGTGTTGCGCAATGAAACAAAACAGCTTTACTCAGCAATAAGAAACTAGATTTGCAGTACAGTAAAACTAAAATTAACTAAACTAAAATAAGCACAAAACAGCCTTCTCAGTCTCTTCTGGGAATTGACAATGATTTTATGCTCATTATACTAGTGTTTGTAACGTCAGCTTTGTTTGCAATCCATATTCTGCTTATTGTCCTGGTTTATTATTATTATATATATATATATATATATATATATATATATATATATATATATATTATTTTATTTTTTTTTGACAGGGTATTGAAGCACTGAACCTGTTTGGAGATATGTCGACCCCACCTGACCTAAACTCTCCCTCGGTAAGCATCAAAGAAACAAATTTACATTACATTTAACTGATTTTTGGATGGATTTTTTTGTGCAATGATTGTTCAAGATTTTTATAGTTTGAGTTATTTTACCAGGCTGAATCTAAATGATCCTAGCGACGCTGTTTTTAGCAGTTTTTGTTTAGTCTGCACTTTTCACAAACGTCTTGATTGACCGCAATGGTAGAATGTGTGGCTACAAATTAAAAAGTAGAAGGTCTGAACCAACCTCAAGGTCAACCAAAATAACCAACCAAAATTACTTATAAAATACTAAGGTTTTAGGTTTATTGTTTAAATTGTTAATGTTTTGTTTTTTTGTTTTTTTTTAAATTATAATATTAAAATAATGCATTTATTTTAATAAAATGTGTACATGTGACAAAAAGCTAATACTGTACGTATTTTTAATACTGATGTTAATGAAAAGTTTGTTTTCTTTTAACCTACCACTGCAATAACAGTGAAGTTCAGGTAATTTTTTTAATTGATTGAATTTGTAAATGCAGTTATTTTTCCACGTGTTTTCTGGTCAAAAGCATGGCACTTTAAATGAACACCAGGGTTGCCAACTTCAGCAGAAAGAAAACACGTAACAACTTCATTTGCATAGAGATTCAAAATTTAAGTAAAGCTATTCACTGTTTAGAAAATATAGTTCTAAATGCATTTGGAAAACAATTTTTAATCGCAGTATCTTTGAATTAGACTGTATTTGTTGATAACTCTTATTATTGTTGTCTTTTGTTGATAACAAGGACTTTATTATTATTATTATTCCGTTTTCATGTAAAACTATTTCATGTGATACAATTCAAAAATCCATCAAAAGAAGTAATAAGAATGAAATATGAAATATTGTGCATGATGGTAGAATATTGTAACGTGGGAATGTTGGCATCACTCGTAGTACATCTTATTTGTTTTGCATTGATTTTACATGACATTAATTTTGCATTACGTTTTATGCATGTTTTCAATTCGCCTATGAAAGTTATTTACAATTAATTATTTTTTATCTACCATATCTGTTTATAGGAGTCAGAGGATATTCTCTTGATGGACCTGTCCACTGAAATAGACAACAATCAGAATTGTGTGAAAGGAAACCCTTTTACCTCTTCACTGTCCAGAGCTCCATCCAGCATCTCACCTGACAATCCTTTCTTCTCTCAGCTGAGCTTCTTCCCAACCCCTATCCATGACCCCTTTAGCGATGACCCCTTTTCTAGAAGAGATGAGCAAAGAAACAGAGATGACCCTGTCCGAGGCAATAATGTTTTCAAAGGCAGCCTTAAGAATGGTGACTCGGACTACTTGGGCCAGCAGTTTGACCAACTCTCTAACCGAACAGTCATCCAGGCGCTGAGTAATGGTCACTGGCCTTTAGATGGAAGATCTGTGGACACAGCAACCTTGACCAAGAATGCGGTTCCTGTAGAAGAACAGAATGGGCATGGAAAAGTAATGTCTTTTCCATTCACGGGAGGTTCTGACAATGTGCAGACAGAGAAGAAAATGGTGAAGCATGAGAATGGCACCATGGGTGAGACAACTGTTGGTCCAAACAAGGATTCAGTCATTCTATGTCCTCCACCACTCAATATGAAAGCTAGCAAGGGGAGAAGAAGCATGAAGGTGAGAATAGAACTCAGCTTGTGTTTCTTTTATCTGTTCTTTTCATTCCTCTTTATCTGGTTGACACTCAGAGCGCATACCAACTTTGATAAGAACCTTAAATAAGTCTTGATTCCGTAATTTGTTTATCTTAATTTGCTCTGCTTCCGTGAGTTGAGAGGTAAGGTTTGACTAGCACATTTCTTTTTATTTCAATTTTGAATTTAAATAAGACTATTGTGTTTTGTATGTCTAATTGTTCAAAGTCTAATTGTACAAAATACTTACATTTATTGAATTGTTTAGTCTTCTTCAAAGGAAAACGCTGAAAAAGATCTGATTGTTTCAATGAACCAGACTAAACTGTCGCCCCCTCAACCTGTGAGTCTGTTCAGCCAGAGTCCCGCAGCTGATGCTCTCACGGCACTCGGTATGTCTTGCTTGTATAAATACATTACTTGAATACTCTGTTAAATGTACATTATTTATGACAAGGCTTAGAAAGTCTACTAAAATGTATTAATGAATAGAACATTTTATAGTTGCTAGGAATTTACTAATTTTAATGTTTTTTTTTTATTTTTAAAAGTAAGATTCGCAGAAATGGTGTGTGTGTGTGTTTGTGTTTCCATATGCAAACACACAAACCAAACACAGTACACTCTCATTCACCTTTCAACCTTCTGAGAAAAGATTACTATGGAGTTACTAAGAATGTACTAACATGAATGTTTTTTTTTTACATTTTTAAAAGTAAATTATTCAAACTACAATTCATCTTTTTAAACAATGCCCAGCACATTATTACATTGTTATTACAGTAAAAATGTATTTTATTATTAGATTGTGTATCCTGATAACTTCATTGTTTGCTCAAGTAAATAAAAAATTTGAACCGTACATGAATACCGTTATTTAAATAACATCATTCATCTCTCTAAAGAAGGTTTGTCACTGGAACCTGCCATCTCCGGTCTGGCGGCGGCCTCAACAAACCCGACCCTCACCTCCATTTTCCCCAGCACAACCAGTCACCCACAGTCTTTCTCTCCAGTACCAGTGCCCTTTAATGCTCCTGTGCCTGCCTGGGGAAACACACCCACCAGTGGAACCCCCTGGATCCCACACACAGCGATCAGCAACCCATTCCAGACCAGCATTTTCCCAGCAAGTCTTGTATCGGACGGACTGCAGAACTCCGGTGGCCCTCCACAAGTTCCACCTCGAGCACCGTCTTTTAAAGAAGGACCAAGGGTGGACAGCAACGTCTTTGTTGATTTGGATCCTCTAGGAGAAAAGAAGAGAGATATTAAGTACATGTTTAAGGATTTTCAGATGGCCAAGCCACCAAATACGTCTGGAGAGAAAGGTAAGTGGTGGTTTGTCTGATGAGAATTTTACTTGATTTACTAAATAAATGGTAACTAAAGCTTCTTGGCATCACTTTGTGTCACTACAGATTTATTCAATGTTGGGGGTCAGAATCCTTTTTACTCCTCGTTTGGAAAGGACGTATTCTGCATGTCTGTCTCTGCAACTGTGAGTATATGAACTCTAGAAGATGACAAATGTGCAGCATTTTCCAGCTTTGGGAAAGATTCGTTTTTTTTTTTTTTTAAGTTGTTTAGTTTTTACAAATTTTTTTCTTCTTTATTTTTCCAGGGCGCCCCTCCTATAAATGCAGTCAGATTGGACCCTTTTAGAGACCAATTTGGAAACCCCTTTGCTTGATGATCATCTTGAGAAGTCCACATCGTCCAAAGGATTGTCCAAAGAAACCAAGTCTTTTCAAAAACACCATATGCAAGTTCTCATTGGAGATGTACCTCACCACTTTAATTTTGGGAATGCATCTCCACCCATCAGCTTTCATATTTATGCTTTTCTATAAATGTACATCCTGTTGAGAGCGGGTCTCTAAGCTTTGATGTCACACCCATTAACCACAGCAAATGTCCGAGGCATTCTGTTACCTTGCAAACACTTCTCATTTTTTTGGATTTAAATGGGAATAGTGTTGATGTCTGAATACATTTTGTCTTATTAGCAGTTTTTGCAAATACAATCTGAATTTGAGTGTTTAGTGAAAAGTACATTTCTGAACTGAAAAGCACCAAAACATGTTTAATAGTTTCAGTTGTGTTCACCATTGCAGTATTATATTTGGCATTTTTTAATTTTAGCAATTGACAGGTACAATTTACACACAACACACTCTCTCTCTCTCTCTCTCTCTCTCTCTCTCTCTCTCTCTCTCTCTCTCTCTCTCTCTCTCTCTCTCTCTATCGCGTGCGCAAATTATATTTGATTAACTGTTTTGTCTTTGACTGATAATATGATCTATTGTTCTCAATTTTATATTTACTGTAACAGTGTCTGCTTTGTTAATTACACAAATGTACTGATTCAAATCTGGGTTATGTATTTGTCAAGATTAGTGATATTTCACTACTCTGCCTTGTTCTAATTTAGACAAAGGATAATTTAAATTTGAAAAAACTAAATTCTGACATTTGACATTTCTGACAAAAGCAGCAGGTAACATCTGTTTTTCCATAAACCTTGAATTATCGCTGACATGAATTTCAGTGAATCATACATTAAAACTGATTGTTGAGAATGTTGAAGACTTGCGGGAAGTAATTATTTGAACTGTGTGGTTGTGTACATATATAAATATCCCTGTTATGCACTACACTTTGGATGTTACCAGAAGGTGTTTAATGATTTAGTTGTTGCAATAAACTGGAATTGTGATAACTGCATAAATGCCCTATTTATCTTTTACAAGATTTGTAAAGTCAAAGATCAATTATGTGTACTTTACAATAAAGTGATGCCTGGCTAAATATTGATATGCGTTCTATGGTTTCATAAAATGTTCACAAACAAAACCATGCACTAACAACACACACACGTGTGTGTGTGTGTGTGTGTGTGTGTGTGTGTGTGTGTGTGTGTGTGTGTGTGTGTGTGTGTATAAACCACTAAACCACTTGTGTTTTACATAAATGTATATAAGTCAAATAAAAAATAAATAAATCAGCATCCGGGCGATTTTGCTCACTTTGACAGAACAACAGAAGCAAATCACGTGACTGCGTTGTTGCTCCATGTGCGTATTATCAGTCACGTCGTGACACTTTGACTCTGATGGGCAGTGTAGTTTTTTATAAAGGAGCGCGTGCCCAATTGAGCAACAAAGAAACTACAAAGCCCCAGAATGCGCCTCGCTGAACACATAGCGGCGTGGTTCGTTAGTAAAGTTAATGCTGAGTAAAATGCGGCAGGCAGAAACAGCCTTTAACAACGTTAAACGCAGCATACACACTCAAAGTGTACAGCTTTGACTGTTGTCTGAAGTAAGAAAAGTTGCTTTTAATTGTCATTAGAAACGTATGGCTTTATCATTCGTTATCCACCTGAACGCTGTTAAATGAAGAGACGCCACACACTAAACTGTGAATGTGGGAATGTTAAATGTCTATTTACGATGTTCACCGTAAGTGGAAAGTAGTTTAAAACGATTGGTGATTGATAGTTATGTTTTAAAAACAGTTACAGTCTAGTTTTTATTCAGTGGTTCCGTTTTTCGATTATAATTGTGTGTGTACTCTTTGCCTTTACACTTTACCAGTGACTGGTCAATGCATGTTACTCAGCCAAGATGCGACGATCAAGGATAAGTATTAAACCCAATGTCAGGCCAGGTGGTCGAGGTTTGACCACCAGTTCCCAAGAGTCCACAGTTCTCGATGACAGCGAACAAACACAGCCCCAGGTGGAACGTACAGATTCCGTGAGCGAAAACATGCCTGGAACACCCACAGAAGAAGCATCATCAATAACCTTGTAAGCGCACCTTCACGCATGAATATTTACATTCGTTTTAAACTATTGTACTGTTTATAGACTTCCGTCCTTAGCCAAAAATTATTTTTTATTTTAGTTCGATTGGTACAATTTTGTTTTGAGAGGTTTTTAGCTCTGGTTTAGGAATTATCTATTAAATGTGTCTATTAAGGTTTACACATGCATACACAAAAAAGTACAGCCTTGAAATATTTTACACAATCACACAGATATTGCTTTATCTTAACGCGCTTGTTTTATTTTATAATAGAGTTGGAGCGCCGTCTAGTGCCAGTACACCTGTAACTGCAGCTTCTCAAAGGAGGAGCAAAATTTCAGCAACACCAAACTTGTCCAGACCCAAAATCCGTCCTACTCCTCCAACTTTTGAAAAGACTCTCATGACCGTTCCATCTCAGAAGACTTCTACTTTGCAAGAAAACAAATGTTCAGTCCCAGAAGCTGACCGCACAACCAATTTGAACATCACTGATTCTGATTCTGTTGATATGCTAGTTAATGGCCCTGCCATCTGCCATCCATCCTCGCCCTCGCTGCCTTCTACTTCTGGTTGCAAAGGGTCATCTGGCTTGAAAACATTAGAATCTTCACTTTCAACACCTAATCAACAAAAGATTCTTCAGCCGTCTATCCAAAACCCAAATATTGGTTGCCCCAGAGACACTCTGACGTCATCTAAACCATCACCAAACGTCAAGATGAAACTAATTGATGGACCAGGTTCTCCTCTCAAAGACCACACTTCTGACACAGAGAGAATTTTTAGAAGTCTCAAATTACAAGAACTAATGAAGTTGGAGAGAAAAAAAGAAAGACTGGTAAAATCTGTTTATTTGTGCCACAGAAATGCCTTTTAACTTATTTGTAACAATTAATTGGAATACTTTTTTTTTTATATAAAGAAAAGGAAGAGTGGACAGCCTAAACGAGACTATAGTGTTGACGTGAATCCCAATGAACTGAAGTTAGCTGACTTTATTTATTACCTCCCAGAATCAAACCCTATGAAGTAAGTTTTTAGTTCATATTTCAAAATGGAGAGTTAACAATTTAATATTTAAAATTAAATGTAATGTTGATAAAAACCTTAATATTGAATATTTTATATTAAATTAAAATATATTCTTAATTAAACAATTGTTTTATATATTTTGTCATATTTTTCTTCAAAAATAATCAGGACTCATTCTACGGAGCAGACTGGAGCAGGACTGGTCCCACCAACTTCTGTGTAAGTTAAATAAATCCTGATTGTTTTGATTGTTTTGAAGGTGAATTCCTTCAGTATTTTAATACTGGTTTACTTGTATGGTTCTTTATGTAATCTTTATGTAATACATTTTTGATGATTTCATTAAGACTAACACCAAAGATTTCTGAATCATTTGGTGTTGACAATTGTAACGATGATGAGGATGAGGATGAAATGCTGGTTCCTAAAGTCACTGTGGCAGAAGACGGCTCTCTGGTTTTAGATGAAGACAGGTATGACTGCACTAGCCGGAGACCGACAATTGCTTCTCGAAATTCTGTTAAAATATTCCTTCTGATTTAAATGTAAACTCTTGTTTAACTTTGTATAAACATTGACGGATCCATTGAAATGTATACTGTTTCCCTTGATCAAAGTCATCATTGTTTAGTGATAGCATCTTATTTATCTTTTTGCTACGCTTTATTTTTCTTTTCGGAACTGTGTTTCTGTTTTTCCAGTTTGACTGTGCGTGTTAAGAGGAAATCTGATACAGTTGTGGAAAATGGAATGCCACTGTTTGAGCGCGGCTCTGAGACAACATATTCAAGTTTCAGACCATATCATCATGTGAAGAAATGGTCAGTCAGAGGTAATAATGTCACATCTTACATTTCTGCCCTTTGGGGCATTTGAACGAATAGAAAAATGCTCCTTTAAAATTGTGTGGTCTTTGTCACGTCAGAGTACTCTGTTTCTGCACTGTTGTTACAGAGACGGACATGTTCTTTTTGGCCATCAGCATGGTCGGTACCGATTTCTCGTTGATGGCTGAGCTGTTGACTCACCGTAGCAGAGCAGAAATAAAGGTGTGAGCACATATCTTTCATTCATATTTTGGAAGTTAGTATATTGTGAGCATGGTTGTAGACAAATAATGAAGAACTTGGGTTTGAGGATTTTATCCATGTAGTTTGCATGTTCTATTCATGTTTCCATGGATTTCTGTTGAGTGCTTTGGTTTCCATTCCAGAAAAATGCAGATAATTAAGTTAAATTTGAATGTTTGGAGGTGTGTTTGTCAGTCCTGCCCAGGGATTCGTTGACCACCTTTTCATTAACATAACCCTGCTGAAGAGTGTTTCTTGAATTATGGACAAAAATTGGTTGTTTATTTGCTTTTTATTTAACATTTTGGCAGAACAAATTTAAGAAGGAGGAAAAAATAAATGCATGGCGAGTGGATAAAGCATTCAGTGAGTTGCAGCGAGTATAACTTACATTTGTATACTAAATTCTTGCTGGAAACTAAAATTCCCTTTAAAATATGTGATGTGGATGCTAGCAACTTCTTGGTTATTTGTCTTTTTTAGAAAACAATCGACCATTTGACAGAGATTTTTTCAGCTTTCTCCTTGGCAGGATATTGGCCAAAGACAAAGAAAAAGGCAAATCAATCAAACTGGTCATTAAACCCAGAAAAAAAAAGAAGAAATCGCGAGGTAATCTGACCTCTACATTTTTTAGTACATGTTTTCTTGGTAATGATCTGTTTTTATTATGGTCATGCTTTGTTGCAAATTCTGTATGACTCCAATATTTTATTTCTTTCTTCTAAATCATTTGGGTGAAGACCATGTTGATAAGGATGGAAAAGTTGTAGAAGATGAGGATTTGTTTATCCAAAGTGATGTGGGCTCCCTTGATTTGGAGAAGGAAAACGAGAGCAGTAATACAAACGATGTCATGCCATCAAATGTCAGTCAAAAGCAAAAGCGCAAAAAGAGTGTTGAGTTAGAAGAATCATGTCCAAAACCCTGCAAGACCAAGACCAAGACCAAGAAGAAGAGCAAAAAATCAAATGCAGGTTTGAAAGTCAAACTGTTTTTGTGTATTTATTTATAGGCGTACTCTATAAAGCTCAATGCATGGTAAATAATTTTCTCTTTTAGTTTTATAAAGGACTTGATGTTCATTTTCTTGATTTTAGAGAAATGTCCCAAAGCGGAAGAGGGTAAACTTCTGCATGATGATAGTAGCATAATGCATGAGGAAAGTCCTGAAGACAAACCGAGGAAACGCAACAAAAAAGCAATTAAAAGTTTGAATTTACAAAGTTCATGGTCACAAATACAATCTAAAACCAAAAAGTCAGTTTGTACATGTGTTTTTCATGTTTGTGTCATTTTGACAGAAAGAAAAAAAGAACTTGAAAATGTGGGACTTGAAGACGACAGTGAGGAGCCTATTGTCTCATCTAAGAAGCGTAAACACTGTACAGAGCCTGAACATGAAGACGAAAGACCACAACAGCATAAAGTCAAAAAAGGCAAACTGTTGGCAAAAGACAAACAAAAAAGTATTTTTTTACTTACCAACATAATTTTATTAGTTATTTTAATAACTCAATGTTTTATAATTTGCCGTAGGTAATGAACTGGGAAATGGTGAAAGTAGAAATTTGGATGAAGACCCCAATAAAGTGTTTGCTTTAACAGCTAAAAAGCGCAAACGCTGTAAAGAAAATGTAGAGGAAGAAAAGCAAGTAAACTGTACATCAAAGACTAAAAGGGATCATTTATCTCTAAAAGGTGGGAGGGTTTTAATATTGTTTTCATGTAATATTTATTCATAAAATCTTTGCTGTGTCAATTTGATTGGATGTTTTATTTAGAGTGCAGTAAAGAAACCGTTGAAATCTCAGAAACAGAATCCAGAATTGATGAGAATCAGGGGTAAGTAAAATAACCTTGCTTGAAAATTACTTTTTTTCTCCAGTTTGTCAGTTTTTCTGTTTTATTCATGCATTTTTATTAATTATCGTCTGTCAGGGAAAAGCTCAGCTTAGAGGCTCAAGCTCCGAAGACCAAGAGATCCAAACGTGTGAAGCCAAATTTAACCACGAGGAAGGAAAAAACAAGTCCAGATCCAAAGGCAAACGCTGAGAAGGAGGAACGTACATTTGATCTTGACAATGAGAATCATATTGAAGCTGAGAGTGAGGTTTGTTTGTTTGTTTGTTTGTTTGTTTGTTTTTTTTTTAGAACTCTGTTCTAAAAGCATTTGCTAATTGAATTTAAAATGAATGTAGAGTTCAAAGTCTTATTTGTACAAAAATTTTGGTTGTTCTGTTGTGCAGCTCCAGAAACAGGCTGTTGTCATGGAACAAACTCCTCCAAGGTGCATGAAGGTCTTCTTTTTTCAATCATATTTTTGCTTTCATACACTTATTCACTTCTCATTATGACGTTATTAACACAGGTCCCAGGAGGGCTTGAGTTTGTCTGAAAGCCAAGAATATCTACAGTCTTCACAGAAAACAGGAATATCGCCTGGACGTCTGATGAGAGCAGGAAAGGCCAAACGCAATCTGACCACTGCAGAAATGGAAGAGAGTGAGAAAGTGAAGACAGACCAGTGTTCCACTGTGTCAGGGTTTGATATGTCTCCTAACGAAAAGAGCAACATTATTATCTCGAAACCATCGGTTCTTCAGTCAGATACAGAAATGAGCCAACATCTGGTGGAGACTGAACAAGTAAATACATTTCTTACCTTTATAATAATAATAATAATAATAATAATAGTGAAACTAATATCAATAATAATAATAGTCTGTGGTCATTTAAAGATAAACATGAGTCTGTTTTTGTGTTGCAGACTTTATTTTTGTTGTCACAGAAAGAATCAAGAAAAAAAAGCTTTTATTCTACAATAATGTGCAATGCACTTTGTACTGTTTGGGCCTATGGCTTTTGTGGAGTCCCTGAAGGGGAAATATATGGAGCTGCTGACCTTAGCTTTAGATATTGAAGGATAGTAGAATGAATACTTTCTTCAAGCATGCTGACATGCAGAGGTTGAGGAGTGACAACACCTCAATGGCATGGATGGGCAAGGATGAAATCCATTCATTACTGTTTTTATAGGATTTTATAGGGTCATCTTGTCTGACATGATTTTGGAGCACCACATGAGGGTTAGGGTTAGAACTCTTGGAGACTAGTTTTTTAGTTTATAGTAATTAGACTACTATTTTATTTTATATTAAACTCACTAGATTGTCTCCCAACTAACAGTAGATGGACATACTCCTCACCATTTCTGGGAAATTATGCCAGAGTGCTGGTGAGGAGAATTAGACTGATAGTGGAACTTCGATGACAAATACAATATATCATGGATTGCTTGAATGGCGCTATATCTTTTCGAGGTGGCTGGAAGTTTAAAAGTCTAAATAAAATGAAGACAAAAGCCGCAGGTGGAGAATTGTGGCAGCTCGTTTTGGTGAAAAATAGTTTAGCCAAATCAAAGCCATCAACAGACCAGTTTATCTGTGTTATCACTCTCAAGTATTGTCATGATTCAGGTCATGACTGAACGAATGAGATCTTGGATCCTAAAAGTCAAAATGGATGTACCTCAGCAGAATAATTGAGAGCTGGAGTGAAGAGCTCGCCCACTCAAGAAAAACAACTCTTGAGAAGAGCCGCTGTTCCTACAGTACACCTTGAGTATAACCAGCTGAGGTAGCTTATTTAGCACACTACTTAGGGAAGGTGTTATGGACCAGTAATAGAAAGAAGATCCTCAGGTCAAGTTTCTCTGCCGCCACAAAACACCATCTGCAAAGAATTCAAAATGCTGCAGTCAAACTGGTTTTCTAGTTGCTGCTAGAAACTAGTTCAAAGCTTTGACTTTGACATTTAAGAGACTATTACTTGTACTGCACCATCTTACCTTAACTCTCTGGTACAGGTACGTATATTTTTCCTGGCATCATCTACGATTGGAGAACAAACAGCGTTTAGTAGTTTCTCTGCCACAAGTGTGACTGTAAAATCTCTTACAAGAGCTTTCTCCCGTTCATCGGCTGTCTGGTAGAACAACCAATCTATTTACATTCAAATCTACTAGCTTCACAACATATAAAAGCCACTAAAGACTGAGCTCTTTTGCCAGCACTCAACTGTTGTGATCTTTTGTCTAGTTGTGGTTCTTGATAAAGTCTTGGGCAAAGCATTTACCGCTTTCGTTCATGATAACTTGCTTCTGTTGACCGCATTATGTCGCTTTGGATCAAATTGTTTAGTTGATCACTGGTCTACATTAATCTGAAGCTGTACTTTTTTTTTTTACCTCTTAATTAGGGCTCTTCTGCAGATCATTTAGAGTTTTTCAGTTCAAGTAAAGGAAATGGTATGTGATCATTCAATATTATTATTTGTTTTTTAATTATGTTATAAGAAAGCACAATTTTGCAATTTTAACCACTCCACATTAAATATATATTTGTTTAATATTTTCTTTTTGTTTTATATATTTATTGTATTATTTTAATTTATTATGAAATATTAAAAAATTCAATGTATTATGATTATTTTCAAATGAAATATAAATAATGTAATAATATACAGTGTTTATTACATAATTTATCTAATATACATTTAATATACATTAAATATAGACTTTTTGTTTATATTGTGTGTGTATATATATTACACATATATATTTATTTTGTGCTTACCTGCTTGGTTTGCATTATAAAATGAAGAGCATTTTATTGTCATTCTACACAATAGCTTGTGCTGTGCATTATGACTTCATTTAAATTTTGTGGAATATTTCAGGCACCGCGTCTTTTAAACGCGACTCTCAGCAGCATTTCAACGGAGCTGAGGAAGCACAAATACAAATTCCACAAGATCAATCCCAGGAGGAAGAGCGTAGAGACCTTCATGAAGCAGAAGCCTTGCACAGTCTTTCACTAGAGGAACAGAACAAACACCATTTAGATGTGAAGGAGAAAGAATGTCCCAAGGTAAGATGAGTGGAGATCTGTAGTTTGGTTTGATTTAACCCAAGTGATGATTTTTAAGTTTAAAAAAAAAAAATAATTCTTCATAGGTCCAAAATGAAGTCAGTACTGTTGTTTACTTGCCAACCCTTCCATCAGATGGTAATTATGACATTTTTGAAGTTTCATCAATTTAAATAATTTATGCAGAACCATTAAATTATTTTTTTTTATTTATTTTATGACAAAGATCAATCTTAACGTTCTTTAAGAGTTACACACTAATGCTTTTCCTTCTTTTCTCAGAAGCAGCAGATTTATTCGATCACAGTTAATAGTGCATTTTAAGAGTTTTGTTTAGTACGATGAGATGTGATCACACTCAGCCAGTGATAGTGATTGTTCATTTTTGTTTAGATTGTTCCAGTGAGACTGCAGAGAGAATAGATTCACAGAGATCTGTTATAAAGCAGAACTCTGATGTAGATCACTCTATACAAAACACATCCAGCAAAGAAGATCTTTGGGTGAAACTTCAGAAACAAGAACATGATGATGATTTACAATCTTCTACAACTATTCTAAGACAGACTCCAGATGCAGGTAGTCACGGAAAATGCCAAAAAAGAAAACCAGACTCTAAAATGGATGATTTGTCTCAAACAGGTTGGAGAATTGTTGGTCTGTTATTTTATTCCCAATCACCATGGAAACACTGAACTTGCCCATTTTAATCACATTTTTTGTCTCACAGTGTCCAGTGCTGAAGCTGTTGAAATATCAACAACACAATCCAGAGCTGATGAGAATCAAGTGTATGGGAAAACAACTTGAAAATGACATGTGTTTAAAGTGTTAAAAAGATATTTCATGTGTTTCAGGGAGAGACTCAGTTCAGAAACTTCATCTCAGAAGAGCTCAAGGAAGTTGAAACATGTCAAGCCCAATTTAACCACAAGAAAACGCAAAACTAGTCCAGAGCCAAAGGCAGTTGTTGAGATGGATGAAAGTGCACTTGATCTTGAAAATGAGAGTCGTAGTGAAGCTGAGAATGAGGTTTGTTCTTGGTCATGGATTTTTTGGTTGTATCTTTTGTTGAATTATTGTTCAAAATGTATTTTTGTCTGTGGTGCAGCTCCAGAAGCAGCCGGTTGTTGTCCTGGAACAAACTCCTCCAAGGTGCATGAAAATCTTTGTTTTTCAATCCAATTTTTTCTTTCACAAACTTATTCACTTCTCTATTATGATGCTATTAATACAGGCCTAAAAACTTGAGTTTGTCTGAAAGCCAAGAATATCTACAGTCTTCAAAGAGCACAGGAATATCGCCTGGACGTCTGATGAGAGCAGAAAAGGCCAAACGCAATCTGATCACTGCAGAAACGGAAGAGAGAGAGAAAGTGAAGTCAGACCAGTGTTCCACCGTGTCAGGGTTTGATATGTCTCCTAACGAAAAAAGCAACATTATTATCTCGAAACTATCGGTTCCTCAGTCAGATAAAGAAATGAGCCAACATTTGGTGGAGACTGAACAAGTAAATACATTTCTTACATTTATTTTTATTAATAATAATAATAATAATAATAATAATAATAGTTTCTAGTTATCTACATTAATAATCTGTTATTTTTGTTTTTCACACTTTATATAGAATCAAAGAAAATTCTGAACACAATGAGATTGTGTATTAATATGTTAAGAAAGTCCTGTTGAACGTTTATAACGTTATTACTATGTATGATACATATTGTTTCGAAAAACTTTTTTTTCCTTAGATCTCTAATGCCGATCATTTAAAGTTTATGAGCTCAGCTGATTCCAATGGTAAGAGTGGTGATGAAATATTCAAGTTTCCCTGTTTGTATGGAATTGTAAAATTATTCAATTTTTTGATGACATTCTAATGATATGACCAGTAGCTGTATATTTGTGGAATATTTCAGGCACCGCGTCTTTTAAATGCGACTCTCAGCAGCATTTCAGCGAAGCTGAGGAAGCACAAATACAAATTCCACAAGATCAATCCCAGGAGGAAGAGCGCAAAGACCTGTCACTAGAAAAACAGAACGAACACCATTTAGATGTGAAGGAGATAGAATGTCCCATGGTAAGATGAGTGGAGATCTGTAGTTTGGTTTGATTTAACCAAGTGATGATTTCTAAAGCATTTAAACGTTTCAATATTTAATATAGATCCTGAATGATGACCAGACCACAGTTTATTCAGCCACCCTTCCATCAGATGGTAAGAATAAAGGCAATCTGTACTTTTACACACATTTTTAAATTAACAACACTGCTAGTCAATAGTGCAAATGAGAGAAGCGATTACATTCTTTAATTTATTTTTCTTTAGATATCATAAGTGAGACTGCAGAGAAAATAGAGCCACAGAGATCAGTTATAAAGCAGAACTCTGATGTAGATCACACTATACAAAACACATCCAGCAAAGAAGATCTTGGGGTGAAACTTCAGGAACATGAACAAGATTTACCATTTCCTTCACCTATTTTTATACAAAGCCTGACTTCAAAAGTTTCAGAGGAAGTGTGTAAGTTAATTTTATCATGTTGCAATGAATTTAAAATTAGAAACAGATTATATTGTATATATTTTGTGGGTTTTTTTTTTTTACAGTTCCAACCAACTCGCCATCAGTTCAGCTTATTCAGGTAAGGGTGTTTACATTTTTTTTTATTCATGATGTTATTATTTAATTACATTTGGGGGTTTTTCTCTTATAGGACCACGGTGCCAATATTGACAGAGGCATCTCAGCAGATATATCAAGTTCACCCACAGAGACGATTGGTATGAATGAAAATTGTTAAAAAAAATTAATAGTAATGAAAAAAATCATACCTGTGTATCGTTTCCTCCTCTAGATGATAATTTGGAACCAACCTTTATATTGACTTTGTATGAAATACCAGTCTCTCAGCTGTACAATGAGGCTGTCAGTGGACAGCAGGATGTGGAACCTCTGGAACTGGAGCAAGTACAAGTAGTTAATCCCCATCATCTTGTTTCAGACACCATCAGTGGCAAAAACCAATCAACATTTACACACAGCACTCTACAAAGTTCACAAACGGTATGATAATGCTAACCTGTTTCTAAGTAGAAGAAATCTGAGTATAAGAGTGATGTTGTGTTTTTGTTTTAATAAATGCTTATAATTTGATGAAGGTGAATGAAATGACAGTTGAGTCTACAGCTCCGACGAAAAGGCGAAGTAATAGAAATTTCTACATTTCATTCTTCTAAAAATTTATTACAATTAATGTTAACTTGATTTTGATAAAACAAACCATGTCTGTGCCTACCTCAAGGCAAAATAAAGGTAAAGCCAATGCTGAAGGCATGCAAGAAAACAGCCACTGCAAACGATCCCAAAAATATCTGTGGATCCAGTCAGAACTTCTCAGCAACTCAGCACTATAGGATCGAGTCCAACCAAGATGCATCTGTTTGTGAGACGCCATTCAGTTCATCTGTGCTCAGCATCTGCCCAACACCTGAAGACTGGGTGAGGACAGCTCATGTTTAATGTTCCAATGTTCCATGTTTTCATGTTCCAAGGTCTTCAAATTGACCAAATTGTCCAAGCTTATTAAATGGTTTTACATTTTCAGAGAGAAAAGAAGTCAGAAGAAGTTTGTGAGGGGGCATCACACACGGTTCCAACAGATCCGTCAGTACATTCCACAAGCGAAGAGGAAGAGGATGATTCTCAAGGTTATGGACTTCATCAACGAGAAAATGTAGAAATTACACAAAGTGAAGCAGCAGCTTGTGAACGGGTACAAAGATTTTTTTTTCTTAATATGATGGCTGAAGTGTTACGTTTTTATAGAGATATACTGCATGTTAACATTTATTTATAGTCGTTTTGAGAACAATTTTCAGCAAAAGGCTAAATTATACATATATTTTGCTGCACATTAATATAATTCATATATACACATGATATGTATCCGTTTAACTACACAAAACTAACAATTAAAAAGTAATAAATGTTGCACAATTTAGTCCCAGTTGTTCATCATTATCTCTGAATAATTGACTATGTGTTGAATTTGTTTTTGCTCACAGAAAGAAGCTATTTTAGACCTATCTGTCAAGCCAGAAACATGCAGACTGCCATCTCAAGACACAGAAAAGTCCAGCAAGCACGAAGGTATTGGAATATTGCTGTTGGTTTGTTTTCTATTATACAACAATATACATTAATCTTTTTGATCGGTGTATTCACTTTTCTTTTTTCTTTATTTACATGTGTATTCACACGGCAGGCAGGTTGCAAGGAATGATCAAGTTTCCCAAGTGTGCTACTAAAGCCAGTACCAGGCCGAACCAATATGTAAAAAAACAATCTGACCCTTGTGAACCGAGTTTTGAAACGGAAGAACAGCGCGACACGTTTCCTGATAAGATGGAAGATGGAGTGAGGCTTAAGTCATGTAGCGTCCAGATGGAATCAACATGGTGGGTCATGAAGTATTGTAATCATTTACCTAAATCTACTTAAATCTAGAGAATCACAAACACAATCTGATCCTTTCCTTAAATCCTTTTGGGTTTCAGGTCTGAAGCAGCGTGTGCTAAAATGAAAGGGGGATTTATGGAGGCCAAACGCATAAAGTTGTCGGACATCTTTGTTCCACTTTTAGAGGAATCTACAGGTAAAGGTTTTTGAAAGCAAAACTTGCATTTGTATTCCAGAGTAGAAGTCCACCATGACTGTGCTGTTTAATAATGGGCTTCCAGTGTCTGAGGAAATGGCATCGGATTTGACGGAGGACTCCATGAACACGGGAGAAAGGAGAAGTGAACCAGATCAGTTTCAGGTTTGCTACCATAGAAGCATAATTCAAAGGTGTAGCATAAGTCCCGTCTATAGCTTAGCAGTTCTACACGTGCTGAGGCCACACAAAGATTTGAATATATATTTAACAGGCATCAAGGTTTCCAGATTTTTCAGGCTTCCTGCCCTTCAAGTCTTCACCTGTAAGATCATCTCAATTGCTCAAGAGGAAAAAAATCTTAAAAAAAAAAAAATGCTAAAACCGGGTTAATAAAGCATAATTTAATTTCATTCATGAAATAGGTGTAAGGATTGACACTTGATTGATTATTATCGGTCACTGGCATTACTAATGGTTTTGATCTGAGTATATTTATTGGATAATTATGATTGTATTATTATGATGTTTGATTTTGAGAATTCTTTTTACTGTCAGAATGAAAAGCCAGACGGTTTAGAAAGTGACACATCCAACGCAAGTCGATTTATGCCAGCGATGGAAGCATCGTCTTCTGATGGAGGTTTGTATTGATGTAATACAACTACAATCAAGCTTTACTTGGATCAATTTTTTTTCTAGACAAGATTTGTGATCAACATACATCAGAAAGTAGCGACTCCAAAATCGTCCACCTTCAGAGTTCTACAGAGTCTTCACTAGCAAAGTCTGACCAGTCCCTGGACCCTCAAGAAGAGGAATGGACTTTCCAAAGTGACATGCTGCCTGTAGACTCGGACGAGATTGAGAACTGGTGTGCCGGAGTTTCACACATGCTGGTTTCCGATTGTCTTGTGCCCGTTTCTGAACACATCACTGAGAAAATCTCAGAATCTAAAGTAGATGTTGAGAGTGCTTTCCAGAAACAAGAACTCGGACAGATGAAGAACGAAGACAAATCTTTAGAGACTAAGGACAATGTAAGTCAAGTTCAGATGATGCTTGTAGTTAACACATTACATTTCATTTTTATTTGTTATTTTTTTTGTAGTGGTAATGTTAAACATATTCCACCTTAAGAACAGGAGTATGAAGAAGACCATGTCTTATTTACTCCTAACCCATTCTTGTCACAACATAAATAACAACCACAGATGGCAATTTCTATACTAACAAAACCAAACACAATTAAATCATTTTTCATACAGTTGCATCATTTTCCGCTTACAACGACACTTGAATGTAAATTTTTTGAGCTCATTAATATTAATATTAACATTAAAATTATAATAGTATTCTGAGCTTATAATGACATTAATAAACTCTCTTGTTAGGAACATCAGTTTGTCTTTACTAGTGAGAGTCTGTCTGTATCCCAAGCAACAAAATCCCAAGAGGAAAGTAAGTCCATCTGCATTACAAATGTTACTCGCAATAATTTACAACAGTTATCCTTCTCAAAATAAAGCTGCATTTTACACAAGATCATCTGAACGATGCTCAGATGCTCAACCTTTCCATCTAAAGAACTCACTAGTTTCATCTGCTACAGCCCAACCAGCTACAGAGTCTAGTGGATCTCCAACAAGACAACATACCGACCACTCAAGTACAAGTAGTGTACAATTACAGCGAACGTCTGGAGAGGAAACACCGTTTGGACCAAAGGATTTACAACCCAGACATCACAGCACACCTTTTAATGTGAAAGCCAAGTCTACCAGGTTGGAAACATTCTATTTTATATATGATGGTTTGTCAATTCTGAATTGTTTTTCAAGTTGCATTTAAACTTAGAATAGGTTTTTTTTTTCACATGCATATTTATTTGTAAAGTATTTTTCTCTTTAGAGATAATCAAGTGATTGCATGTCTACCTTTTCATGACAGCAGACAGACCGACATAAAGGCACATCAACCTGAACAAGCACTGACTTCACCAAGTGTTGTTCTTCACGACAAATCACCTTCACTTACTGATGTAGAAGCTTCAAATACCTCTCTGAACCCCCAAATATCTCCTGAACCCTTCGAGTCCCAGGCCGATGATGAGGTACAATTCTCTTTGCTTTAAAATATTTGTATTGGCATGTCTTTTTTTTTTTTTTTTTTTAATCTGCTATGTTTACCATTTTAGACTGCTGAGCAGGAGTCGCAAGTGTCCCAATTCTTCCTGGAGGACATCTTTACTGAAGTTCTGGATTCAGATTGAACCTGATTTAATTTCTAAATAAATATAAAGTCCTCTAATTTACCTCAAGTTAACACAACTCTATTTATTGATATTTCTCAGGCTTAGGGTTGTGTTGTTTGTGCAGTGAGTGTGCACGTGTGAATGGCGCCCAACATTTGTTTCACATTATTTCTTGTTTTGATAACTGATTTTTTTTATTGGATGCTATTTTGTAAGTGCTTTGTTTTTTTGTTTTGTTTCCTTTTTAAGCACGGTTTCTGAAATAAATATTATATTTTAAAAAACAAACGACCATCTTTTTAAAAAACTTTTTATTCGCGTTGTTGTAAGACACATAAAATAACACATAAAAATATTTCATTAAAAATATCGGACGCAAAAAAAAAATAGTTCAAAACACTATAAAATCAATGTAGTGCTTCAAAGTAGTGCAACATTTTAAATCATTGTAACACTGGCGTACACGTTTTACGATTTTACAAATTGTAACACTTGTTGTAGCGCTTTGGATTTGTCCTACTAAGTAGGAAAGGGGGCTGTTCCTGAACAGCCGGTTGTAATTGGTTGACGTAACACGTGGTTAAACTTTCACCTTTAACTATTTGTTGTCCGACACAAATTGTGTGTAAGGTCAGGGAAATTTAGTGAGTGTTTCTGACTGAAGAGCTGTCACTTAAAGGATGAATTATGATCCTACAATATTTTAGACCAATTGTTCCACTTGTACGGAGCAGGACTATACGCATTCCCGTTTCCAGGCTGTATCATGCGGATAAGGTTGCAAGGTTGGGTACGCCGGCAGACGTGCATTCTTCGGTCTTTCAGGTAGGCCTTGGATGAAGCCTGGGACTCGAGTTGCTGATGCTACCCGGTAAACAAATGCCGCGCTTTGCATTTGTGCTGCGTTTGGAGGCTCAGTTATTCATATATAGTATATTCATTATAGTGCACAGTATATTCATACATGGCATATATTTTAACCACCATAAAGACTACTTGGCTAAGATATCAAAATACACTAATACCCATAGTTCCGTAAACTTTTAATATATGATAAACGTTTCCAAGAAAATATATAGATGAATAGATCAGACAAAAATGTACTTGCAAAAATGCCAACTTGAATTAAGTTGGATTTATTGATGAAGTTGAATTGAGCATTCTTCTATTTTCGTAATAAATATTGCACATTGTGTGTGAATATTGTGATTATGGTATAAAAAAAAACCTTTATTTCACGTATAGGAGAACTATGATCGGATGCAGGCGCTGGTGAAGGAGCTAAAGGAGAGAGCAGAGAAGATAAGACTCGGTAAGGGTTTGTTTTGGAAAATGGAAAAAGCATTGTTTTAATCAAAATGTGACATGTAAGAAATGAAAGCCTTCAAGAGAGGGCAGTGAATGCTTGATTTCTTCTATCTGGTGTTTATACAACATTGACTCTGTTGAAGGGGGTGGAGAAAAGGCACGAAACCTTCATACTTCTAGAGGAAAGCTCCTGCCACGAGAACGCATTGACAGACTGTTGGATCCTGGGTAACCATGCGCCTAATTTCACGTACATACTCTTAGATTGATCATTTTTGAAATGCTGATGTGTTTCGATGAATTATTTTCAGATCTCCTTTCCTCGAGTTATCTCAGTTTGCTGCTTATCAGTTATATGGGAATGAGGAGGTTCCTGCCGGGGGTATAATCACTGGCATTGGTAGAGTATCAGGGTGAGAAAATTTTGTCTGATAATTGTTAGAAAAATGATTAAAAACATAAAACATAAAACAAAGTTTATTTGTGTTCTAACAGGGTGGAGTGTGTTATAGTTGCAAATGACGCAACTGTCAAAGGTGGCACTTATTATCCAGTCACTGTGAAGAAACATCTACGTGCACAAGAGATCGCACAGCAAAACCATTTGCCCTGTATTTACTTGGGTAGGATTTTACTTGCATACACATCACAGTAAATGTGTAGTTTACATAAGTATTATGGTAATTTACAAGTGATGTGGAATGCAATAATTTCTTAGACAAGGTGTGTCATATATTACATATATTACATGTTCCACAAATTGGAACACGGGAAGTCACTGGTCAATATTTTAGAAAACTAATCTTCCTCATTTTAACAATTAGCTTCACTTTCATCCTCTGAACATGGAGCCAGCCATGTTTAAATCTAAAACATGCATAACTTGATATTGCACAATTTGCAAAACTTGTGATTTATGCATCATAAATATTGTTTACAATATTACTTTTGTTTTACCTGCAGTGGATTCTGGTGGAGCCAATTTACCCAGACAGGCAGACGTGTTTCCAGATAGAGATCACTTTGGCCGAATATTCTTCAACCAAGCCCGACTTTCCTCAGATGGAATTGCACAGGTTATATAAAATTATATTATGTTTACAGTTTTGGCTATTTGGCTGTTAGCAGTACAGTTTTTTGAAGTGTTTTCTTTTCAGTAATATATTTACTGTGCATGTTTCTGCTCAGATTGCTGTAGTGATGGGCTCCTGTACAGCAGGGGGCGCCTATGTCCCTGCGATGGCTGACGAGAGCATTATCGTAAGCAAACAGGGGACCATTTTTCTAGGAGGACCGCCATTGGTATGTTTTATTGTTGCAAAACCAAAAGACCCATGATCTGTATGAGTAGTCGTGTTTCTCACCATGTTTTTTACAGGTTAAAGCAGCCACAGGCGAAGAGGTGTCCGCTGAAGATCTTGGAGGGGCAGATCTGCACTGCAGGTTAGAGAAACTGTTCCTTTTTCCCTTAGGAAATGCCTTTTTTTGCAGTAAATCATTTATATTTTTCTTTCCTAAGAAAATCTGGTGTTACTGATCACTATGCCTTGGATGATGACCACGCCCTTCACCTTGCACGGAAAGTGATACGAAGCCTTAATTACAAAAAAAGTATCGATGTAAGGCCACAACAACACTTTTCTGATGAGACTTTCTGATATTTAGAGGATTTTTCTGAGAATGTGTGTTACTGGTGCTCAAACGACCCAGGTTACCGTAGAACCTCCAGAGGAGCCTCTGTTTCCTGCAGATGAGCTTTATGGAATTGTGGGTGAGAACCTCAAGCGCAGCTTTGACATTCGTGAGGTATTGTTCCTAATATGTCACATTCAAATTATTTTTCCATCACTAGAGAACAGTTTCATATTTCATGTCATTCATATAGTCTCATAACAGTTTCATCATCTTCCATACTTCTATTCTATTCATACTGTTGCTTGATATTGTTTTACATAATCCTTTATTAACCTTTCGTTCAGGTAATCGCTCGTGTTGTTGATGGCAGTAAATTTGATGAGTTCAAAGCCTTCTACGGAGACACGCTAGTCACAGGTTTGTCCTTCCAAAACCAGCTCTTGTTGTTTTATTTCAAGGTCAATATAGGTGTCAAACTGGTGTTGTTCTGCTTTGGTGTTTTTTCATTTAGGTTTCGCAAGGATATTTGGCTATCCTGTGGGAATTATTGGCAATAATGGTGTGCTGTTCTCCGAATCTGCAAAGAAGGTGAAGGTCCCTTGGCTTAAACTGTGCGGTTTCAACGGTGTCAGTTGCCCTTTTGACAAAAATAACTTTTTGTTTTTCAGGCAACACATTTTATTGAACTTTGCTGTCAGAGAAACATTCCACTAATCTTCCTTCAAAATATTACAGGTCTTTGCATTTATCATTATTGTTTAAAGTACACAACCATAAGCGTATACATATATACAATATATTTCTTCAGGTTTCATGGTTGGAAGGGAGTATGAGGCAGGAGGCATTGCTAAGGATGGAGCTAAAATGGTCATGGCAGTGGCCTGTGCCAATGTGCCTAAGATTACCGTCATTATTGGAGGATCGTATGGTGCTGGGAACTATGGGATGTGTGGCAGAGCGTACAGGTAAAAGGAAGTGCTATGATTATTTTTCATGCAAACATCAATAAAATGTAAAAAAAAAAAAAACAATAAACTGAACAAAACCAACAGCCCCAGATTCCTGTACATGTGGCCTAACTCAAGAATCTCTGTAATGGGAGGTGAACAGGCAGCAAATGTGCTAGCCACCATTACTAAGGATCAGAAAGCCCGGGAAGGGAAAGACGTATGTATATAAATAAACCTCAAAATATTTGCACTTACAAAACTAGTTTGTATAGTATTACAGGCTTGTGTTTTCTAGTTCACAGCAGCGCAGGAGGCTGCAATGAAGGAGCCAATCATAAAGCGTTTTGAGGAGGAGGGAAATCCATATTACAGCAGTGCCAGGTAAACACAATAAATGTCTGCAAAGTTGCAAAGTCAAAAAAAATTGTATACCATTATTTCAGTAATCTTTTTTTTCCCTCAAAAAAACATCAGTTATTTTTCTGATTCACCTTAAATAATTGTGACTTTTTTGCCATTTCTTTATCAAGACTGTGGGATGATGGAATCATCGACCCTGCTGACACTCGCCTGGTGCTTGGTTTGAGCTTGAGTGCTGCCTTTAATGCCCCCACACAGAAAACCAGATTTGGTGTCTTCAGAATGTAAATCTGGATTTCGTCAAGTTTTTAATTTGTCTTTGTCTTTGTATAATGTATATTAACAATAAAAATATAGGGTCTTTGTTTACTCTCATACACTTTGTGGATGTTAATACTTTTCTCCAAGAACACCAAATATTTTCACAATTAAAATAACTTTGAGCATAATTAGAAATCATTAAGGTTCACTTTAATGATTCACAAACTCAGAAATCACTGACCATCCATCTCTCAAGACTGCAAACTGACTTTGTGTACAGAGACAAAATGATCATATCCAGACAATATGAGGAACCTCAAATGTGTTGCATTAGATATTTTTACCTGAGAGAGATAAACGACATTAGATTCGTTAGATAAAATTAGAGTTGTTGAGTTCGAGATAAGATATGACTCACTGAAATCACATTGGTCTGTGTGCTTCCTTCTGTTTGTTCCAGTTCTGAAAAAAAAAAAAAACAATAAGAAAAAAATCATAAGCACCAATGATCAAGATATTCACACAAACCTGTGTCTGCAACCGTTTCAAACTCCTCCGCATCCTCTGAAGTGTTCTTTTCTATTCTCAATCTTTTAACTCAAAACAGAAGACGATTCATCAGACTCGTTTACCACAAAACAAATAATTAATATGAGAAGTTAGAAGAGAAAGGCGAAAGTTGGAACTTACTGTTGTGGCTGGTCATAGAGATGGAGGAGATTTTCATGCCGTCCGGAAAGCGGATGATAAACTCTTGAGGAAACATGCCGGTTGTAATCCAGAACGTTTCGCTTTTTCTGAAAAGTAATTTTACAATAACAGTACAAGAAGTTTGACTACATTAGCAGCTGACCTAGCAATTCTATTTCATTTGTCTTCGCCAGTCTACCGACCCGTCGAGTATGTTCTCGGGTGGGTGATTCTCATCACTCGATGTCGCCAAGAGAACCTGAGCGCCGTATGAATGTAAAGCAGCATCCGGCATCCTCTGTGTGTTTGATATTTCAGGAAAAATGTGGCGTGGAGAGTCTTGATCACTGCAAGGCAGCAGGAGTTACTACGCAACAGACGGATCTGAAGCGAGCAGCAAGTCAAACGACTCGGTTCTTTTGAATCACGATTCACTTCAAACTAATTCAATTCTTCAATTTTTGCAGCAACGTCCTAATTTACATTTCCGTTACAAAACTATTACATTTAACACACATTTCTCAGACGAACACGGACACTCCGAACACTTTTGGAAATAACTCGGTCATCGAATCAGACTTCAAAGTTGTCGCATGACTAACGCGTCATCCGCCGTCGCCACTGCCGTACAATACTGGCACGTTAGTATCAGTTTGCATCGAGTACGATTCATTTAAATGTGGAAAGTCTAATGGCAAATGGAGAGGACGTCGTGTTTTGTCGTGGAACTGGTCATGTAAGGACATTTTCCAACAATATGTGTTGTGAAAGTTGCTTGTATTGTTAGTTTGTTTTTTTTTTTTCTGAAAGCGCAGATTCTCTCACGCTGTCAGTCCGTGTGTCTAACGTAAACGATCTAAGTTCTAAAATCGTTCTCTTTTTTGTAGAGTGATGATTCGGACATTTGGGATGACACCGCTTTAATCAAAGCGTATGACAAGGCAGTCGCTTCATTCAAGGTAAACGCGTGTTGAAAGAATTTTCCTTCTTCATAAGTTGAGACGTTGTTAAAATTACAGTTTTCCATATGTGTCCGTTATCTTCCATCCCAGAAAGCTTTGAAAGGGGAGGAAACTGAGACGCCGATAAAGAAAGTCGATAAACCTGGTAAAAAGAGAAAAAATAACAAGCAAAGCAAAAGCAGAAAGAGATGCAACGCACCATCTGATAAAGAGGTAAATTAAAATCTGTATGAAAGTGAATGTAGTCTTATCTAAATAAATGTCTGATGATTTACACCAGATATGATTTAAAATGTGTTTTACAGTGGGAAGTCGGTGACTCTTGTTTCGCGTTCTGGTCAGAAGATGGCAAATTGTACCCTGGGACCATCTCCTCCATTGACCAGGAGAAGGGGACGTGTGTGGTGGTCTACACTGGTTACGGGAACGAGGAAGAGCAGAATCTCAGTGATCTTTTGATTGAGGAATTGGATGAAGATGCCAAAAACACAGCAGATGCCTGCAGTGTAAGTCATGTCAAAATAAACCATAGTCATATTTGGGTTAAACATGTGTGCATTTATGTTGTGGTGCATCTAGTTTCTCATCATTGTTTCATCATCCAAACAGGTGAAAGAAACGGAATCTTCGACCGAAGAAAGCGATCGATCGTTTAGCCGTCACTCGGGTCATCAGTGGCATCAGAAGCACAAGTCTAAAGGCCGGTCTCCCACTGTTCCAACACCTTGGGGTCCCGGGTTCCTTCCTGGCCCACCTGCCGGTCCCTCTTTTCCTAATGTGAGTATTATTTGTTCATGTCTCTTTTCTTCGACTTTGTGAAGATTTTCCAATGAAAAACATTTTCTTTCTAGCGTGACAAGCGACCTGAAGGCCCGGGGTCTTGTTTTCCCGGATGGCCGCCCATGATGTCACCCGGTTTGCCGGTAGGAGAAACTCTCGACTGCCTTTTGATTCTTTTTTTTTTTTTATAAAGGCTGTTAAATTGCATAAATGTAACCTATAACCTTCTATGTGGTGAAGACTATTTGAATGTTAATACATGTGTTTTCAGATGATACCCCCACCTCCTCCGATGTTTCCAGACTTCCTGGAGGATGATGAGGCTTTGGCCAGCATGCTCATCTCCTGGTACATGAGCGGCTATCACACAGGATACTACATGGTACTTGTAACAAAATGTTTCATGTAGTATAACACATAGCATAAATTATTCCCACAGTAATGATCTTAAATGTGTACATTTTTATGACTAGACTTGTTATGTCCTTTAACAGGGTTTAAAACAAGGTCGTCGAGATGCTACAGCATCTAAAAAAAAGCATTGAACCTGAAATCCGAATGGATTGTTGGTATAGTTCTGTACGTTCTGTGATTTTAAAATACTTTGATCATCTAAAATCATTTGACAAAGTGCCATGTGTTAATTCTTATTTTGCATCTTTTCTTTTACAGAGAGAAAAACATCATTGATGGCACTGGTCTTTTGGAAACATACATCTTTTTTGTATTTTCTGTACATAAATACATTAAATGTCACTTATCTTGCTTCAGTCGTATGTTATTTTCACCGTATGATTTGAGGTAATGTCTGTAAACATTAATGAACATTATTTCTATTTATTTCCAACATGTTGCAAATGTTTTGCAACATTTTCGGATTGGAGTTTCTCAAGAATTGAATTCTTGGAGAGATGCGTTTCCATAATTTTGGATGGTGATGAATGAGATGTTAGAGATGGGGTGATTGTTTTATTATAGTCGGGTCAAGGTTTGTTTTTTTTAGATGAGGAGTCACAGCCACGTGTTTGAGAGCGAGGGAGACCGAGCCAGTAAGTAAGCATTTGTTGATCACAAGCACTGTCACTTATGTGCTTCAGAAAGCATAATAATCATAATCCATTCGATTTTTTTTTTATTTATTGGCGCCTTTCTAGAAACTCAAGGTCGCCTTACAGAAACACACAACATTCACACACACACACCAATTGCCCGGTGAAATAGCGGCAGCCAATCTGCGCCAGCGTCCACTTCAACCGGGCATACACACCACACACGCTCACAAATTCACACGGCCAGATTAACCTGAAACGCATGTTTTTTCGGACTGTGGGGGAAACCGGAGTTGTGAAACCGCAGTGATAAGTGATTTATTAATCCCTCATTCGTCTCTGCATTTGACTCATCCGAACAAACTCGGAGCAGTGGGCAGCCACACGTTGCGGCGCCCGTGGGGCATGTGGGGTTCAGTGTCTTTATTGTCCATGTGGAGGAACAGGATGGAGCTTTTGGTAGAAAATAAGTGGAGGAGGGCAGTTTTTCTTGAATGTGACAATTTTGCCAGAAAAAAATATAGAGAACTCCTTACATAATTTGTCGGTAGGCTGTACAACATGATTGGTAGAAAGACAGAGTCAATGGTTGAGAAGAGGATTTTGGGATTGTTTGCATTCCCGTTTTCAATATCAGATAAATGCAGACATTTAGCTATTTTAACAGCCTATTGAAAGACTTGGAGTGTCTTGATGAATACCACAATATTTCATGATCAGATTATCTCGTCATTTTTTTTCTTATCAGCCTCTGCACTATAGCATTTATTACAAAGAAGGACATTGAGACGTCAAATGGAGGCATTTATTTATTTATTTTTTGGGGCTGTAAGCATGTCTTACACATTAGACACATTTTATTTTCTTCTCTACATTAAACTGATTTTAAGTTTACAAATCTATTTCTAAAAATGATTAGTTACAAGATATTAAAAACAGTTACTACTTACCTAAAATAGACAAAGACATGTAAAACATGCCACAAATTATTACAATGTAATATAATTATTACAACAGACATCAGAAAATGTCATTTCAGTAAGAAAAATAACCGCTCATTCAAAAAGCAAAACTGAAAATCTAAGACTACATAACTTGTAGAATCAAATTTACGCGTACTAGGATGATTCGGGAAGTAAGATGAAATATTTGCACACTCATACTAGTAGTTGGCTCTTAAAATTGAGCTTTTAAATGCATATAGTACAGTTTTATTTTATGAAATATTACAAATACAATTTTAACAGCAGTCCTTGTCATCAGGCTCCAAAAATATCTTCATGGTATCTCTTCTCGGCCTGTCAGAAAAAGCTTGATGAGTGAACCTGAACATTTACCTCTCAGAAAAATTGAGAGGTAAAGTCACAAAAAAAAGCTCACCTTTAGTTTTTCTAGGAACTCTCCAGCATCAGTAAGGCTCATTCCGGTTTTACTCATCAGAATCTCTAGCAAACTGGAAGCAACTTCACGGGCCATGTTCATGCCTCCACAGACATAGAAATGACCTGAGCTCTTGTGTAGAACCTCCAAGACCTTTTCTTGCAGTTGCTCCCTCAAGACATCTTGCACATACATCTGTCCAAAAGAAGTTTGATACTATAATGAGTAATGGTAACTGTCAATTTAAATTTAGTAGAATAAACGGGAGTACAGTGGTGTACATATACTCAATCAGTGTAGTCAAGTAGAGAGTAAAGGTTGCATATACTCGTACAAAGTAGCCAAAAAAATAAGTGAAGTAACTTGACTTAAGCCCTTTACAGCACTGCTGACAACTGAGACATAACTATATGTAAAGAATGAGACAAACCTTTGGTTTATCAGGTTGGCGAGAGTATGCGGTGTTCACGCTGCTGAGAATGCCATCCAGCCTCAGTCTCATAGTTTCCACTTTGTACAGATGGTCCGTGTTTGAATCCCGACAGCCAAACACCAGAGTCATAGGGCTGCTTTTCAGACCTACATCCGAGTTACAATGAGGAAATTCAATCAATATCAAAAAAACAGTGAATGTAAAAAAAAAAGTGCAATTGCGGTAGTTTACATTTATTTTTAGCATCATGGACACGTTGTTGCCAGAAGCTGCGGTACGGGGCGATTCCGCTGCCAGCTCCTATCAGAATAACTGGGGTGGCAGGATCTACTGGGAGATGGAATCCACCAGAGCTGAAAGAAAAAACAGCGAACTTCAGAACTTCATTGTGAAATAAAAAATCCATAAATGTTTATACAAATCTATAACATTTGAAACGAAAAGGAAGGTTTAATGTCAGTACCGATGCACAAAGCAGGGAACAGTGTGTCCTGTTTCGATACTGTTAAGCCACGTGCTACAAGTTCCAAAATGCAAAGGTCCTTTTCCACCTGTAAAAAGAATCAAACACTTTAATGAAAAGGGCCTTGTTTTATGTTATATGGGAAGCACATAAATGATCAGTTGTCATGTTTGGATTTGATGCGCTGGTCTCTCACCCTGGGTCTGGTACTCCACCACGGACACTGTGAGATGAAGCTCATTGGGATGTCGATCCAGAGAGGAGCTGACGGAGTACAGACGGGGCTTCAGCAAGGGAAGCTGGCTGAGGAGGAACGCTGATGGCACGTTCAGAGAAGGAAATTCCAGGAGGACTTCCATGAAGGTGGGCTTGTAGAAGTTCTTCCATGTTGAGTATTCCTGGAAATCCTGCAATTGAAGACAGCAATTCCAGTCAAAATACAATTTTTTTTATTGTTGTTACTCTGCCAAGATTTTCTACAGAACTTTTTAGTGTACCATTGAAAGTGTCTCAAGTCGTTTGCGATCATCTTCTTGACCTGCGACTGCAGACAGTTTGCGCAATAAGCTTTGAGATGGTGGAGTCGTGACATCGAGGAAGAACGTAAGAGCTTGGAATAGTGTGCAAGCAGGGATGCGCTCGTTGGTCTGCCAATTCGCTTCTCCTGAACAGCAAAAATAATATTTGGGTTAATATTTAAGTTTAAGATGGAGCGATTTGCTTACATGTGAGTTTGCTGACATTCATTAGTCAGTTTAAAAATTTGTATTATTCAAAAAATCTTTGTTACCTGGGGCAGTGTCTGAGCGAGACTCCAGCTGAACGCTCTGGTTGACAGAAGGAGCATCAGGAAGACACTTTAAAACGCGGTCAACCAGATCTTGGGAATTCTCTGGAAAAATTCCGACATGGTCTCCAGGGGCAAAGTTCAAGGCCTCTGTTTTGCTATCGGTCTCCAGTTCAACAAGGATGGTCGAACGTCTGGTAAAGAAAAGAAAAAGATGTTAGTAAAAAGAAAATAAAACACTGAAAAATCAACCCGGAGTCAAAGGAAAGTCTAACCTGGACTGAGAACTCTGCAGTTTCTGACGCCTCTTCAGGTTCATCGCAAACACAGTTTTGGAGTGAAGAGTGGACAGTGCTTAAAAAATTAAGAGTATAAATGTCATTGGAAATATTTCCAACAAGTCTGCTGATCCATTTTTGAGTCTGTAAACTCTTCACTAGACGCCATACCTGTAATGCGGTTTAAGGTGGCGCTGTTGGGATTCACTCTAAACTTCTCTGGTTCCCATTCATCAGAATGCTGCTCAACTTCTTTCAGCTGCTTTTTAATGTTAAAACTCTCGCAAGCATCCTTAAGAAAACGTACTTTTTAAAATTCTGAACATTTTTGTTTTACTAGAAGTTTCGAAAACTGTTCCCACCTTATAGGCAGCACAAGCCCATGCAGAAAATGCTTCCTCTTGTCCATTAAGTTCATCTCCTTCTCCAGTGCTGGTCAGACGTTTGCCGCCCAACTCAGCAAGTTTGTCATCCACAGCGTGGGCAAAGGCACAGAACTGTGGGTACACACGTGAACCCAGGCCAAACACACCGTATCTGGAGAAAACAGCAGAGTCAGAACCTCATCTCCACAGTGTTTACATGCAGGTATGAAAATCTACAAACCTCACTGGGTTTTTAAGGGTTTGTAAGCTGAAAAGTTGCTTCTTGAAGCTCTGCAAAAAAAAAATAATAAAAAATTTAATACAATTCCTAACAAGTTAAAAAAGACTTTCAAAATCTAAAAGGTTTATTTTTGTAAACTAAAATTATACAGTAGTTTAAATACCTCTCCATTTCCAGGACTTTCCCCATTTCCAAAAGTGCTGGTCACCACCATTAAAAGACTCTCGGTCTCCAGTTCACTGAAATCATAGTCCTCCATACATACAATCTAAAAAAAAAAATTTTCAAGCTTATTAGAAAACTATTTGAACATCAATTATTTGCATTTAAGATAAATCGGTGTTTTGTCTCACCCTTGAGTCAAAGGCCCGGCTGAGCATGGAGTTGAGCTTTTTGGCGAAGGTGAGTGATTTCCCCGTCTCAGTGGCATACAGAACAGTGCTGCGAACCCTCTTGGCCATGACGGCTTTGATGAGTGTTTGAGCAAAAAACATTGCCCTAAACATCCACAGTTTTAGAATAGAAAATAACAAACCATTTGCCAATGATATCAAAGCTGGTGCACTTTATTTTACCGTATTAGTCCTTTAAAGTGGACGTTGCACCTCCGGAGTTTTTTATTCTCGTCTTTCCACTTGTGGGTCAACCATGGATCGGGCTTAAAATTAATATTAAATAGTAAATATAAATTCCACCATAATAAATGTGTCATTAATGAATAATTACATCAAAACAATTGTAGTTTTTGCATTAGTAATAAGCCAAAATCACACCTGGTAGTAAAAGAAAGGAGACAGGACGTAGTTGAGCATCTCCTGGTGGTACACGGGGGTGAGAGAGCCAGACATCGGGGGCACAAGCCAAACCCAGTCAGCGGGACACCCACCACGCAAACGGACTTCTGTCTCCAGGTGCTGCATGAAGGACTCAGATGCCGAATGGTGGTCTGTGATTGTGACTTTATTTTTCTGCAGAAATAAAAATTTCATAATAATTAATCATTTTAAATAAATAGGATTTAATTTGTACATTGATCCTGAGGATCTCAAAAGGTGCTTTATAAATGACTAAATATTTTTATTTGAATAACCTGTTTATTTTTAAATACAGGCCTATATCTAAAAAAAATGTAAATCTTACATCAGAAATTAGATTTTTCTAAAGCAAGAATTGTACCTGGTAGCTATAAATCACAGCGACGTTGATAGCTACAAGTGCTTGGTCTTTCCACAGAGAAGACAGATTACGTGTCTCCAGGCCCATCAACTGGCCAATACGCTGTAAACGACAAAAAAATAACCATTTATCAATGTTTGATTTTTAGATAATTTTTACAAATTTGCTTTGTTTGAACTACCTCCAGAACATTGTAGCGCTGGCTGTCACAGAAATCCCGCACACCGATCTCTGTGCCCATGTACCAGCCATTGAAAGGACAAGCTGTGAACTCCAGACCTCCAATTTCCATCAGCATGCTGGCCACTGCAGGTACCGCGTACCATTTGAGGCCTAGATCTTTGAACCATTCATACCTGAAGACAAGTAGGATTCATGAATTAAAAACTGTGTAATTAAAAATGTATTCCAATTATGCCCAGATGTGATTGCTTCAGACAGTAATGCTTACTGAGGATGCTCTATGGCCACTTCCATAATCAGCTCAGAAGGTAGATCAAACATCTCAGGATCTTCTCCGTTTGCTTGCAAGACTAGGGGAAGCACGTCGAAGCGGCCAAACTTGGGTTTCCATCCTAGCTGAATACACACCTGTAAAGCAGAGAGAGTTTGCCTTGCTTCGTTCTCCATTCTTGTTAAATATTCTTTTTCCCTAGAAATTAATTACCTGTGTAAATTCTACACTGGACGGGTCACCGATCACACTTCCGTCATCCATCTGATAACCAGCGTATTTGATAAGCTGACTATTCCAAACACGGAAATCATGTGCACCATCTGTTCTTTGAGGAAATACGGTGATGGCAGACCTACAATTCCCATAGAACAATGGTTTCGAAGTCTGTTGTATAGATATGTACATGACATTCACAACTATTTATTGAATATGGAATCACACTTTCTTTAACTCAAGCAACCTCTAAAAAAACATTTCACCAAGTTTAAGGAACAAACAGCGTCCGGAAATGAACAATTATGATATGATTTATGATTTACTCAAAAAATGTGTTATTTGTCAAAGATCGCTATTTTTTGTACCTTAGGTTGCCTCCGTTTGATGCATACTTGAGATGAGTGCACAAAGCGTGAAACATGTCCTCAGCAGTTTTGCATTGACGTCCATCAAAGACCTGTAAGAGAATAACACCTTAAGTCACAGGGCCCAAAAACCACTAAAGGTCAGGTAATCGGAAGTAAAGCTCAGGAAACAAGTCAAACCTGTAAATTAGCCCACTGAATCCTGCCGATACATCTCGGCGCGTTTCTCCATGCTTGCTTTGCTCCAAAAGCGAGTTCCTCGGCTGTGAGTGTGTAGGAGCCGGTGAGTGTGATCTCCAGTGCAACCCTATCAGCCCGAGCCTGCTGTTCCGTTGGATTTGGACTAAAATGGTTAAAAATATAAATTGTATAAGCCATTTTAAGCAGTGTAGGGTAGACCAAATACTTATAATTCACTATTTAGTTATATAGACATCACATTCAATTTCTTCTATCTTATTTGTTCTATATTATCTATATTATTATAATACTTTTAATAAGAAAGAACTACCACTTATTATTAACTATGAATTAAAAAGGTTTATCATTCCAAAAGAACTTGTTTTTAACCCTTACATTTTAAATGATTTGTAGTACTGGTCCAAGAAATCCACTGCTTGGGACATGACTTCCTCTGAAGAATGTGTGTTGTTTGATGGACCACGAATCAGAGATTTGGGATTCATAATGGAGCCCTCGCAAGTTTGGGAATTACATGGAGTATTCTATAAAAAAAAGAGCAGTACTGTATTATATTTAATGCTTTGTTTAATCACATATCTGCTACACAATTGCCAAACATTTGAGTAAGACATTTGATTAAAATGGAGCCCACCTGAGCCGCACGGCGATGCAGAACATCTTGGTGGGTCGAGCCGTCCTTGTAATTTCGTAAATGAACCGCAACCGGACACCGTATTTTGCGATCAACTGGAACATGAAGCTAAAAAAAAAAACGTTAAGCATTAGTTACTGATGAAATGTACAGCAAAAACAAATAACAAATAAAAACTAAGATTTACCTTAGAAGGTACAGTCGCTTTTTCATTAATAAGTCTTGCGATTTCGACTTGTTTCCCCATTTTCCTGAACAAATTAATAAGAAAGACAAAAATCACGTTACTGCACAATTGGTTTCTGATTTTATTTTAATCTTGTTAAAAAATAATAAAATTATATGAAAATAGTTAAAAAGTATATAGAAAAAAAACAATTAAGGAGTATATCAAGTATTTACCTTTTAAGTTGAGCTTTGTGCAGTACAACTTTAACACTTCGTGTTCTTCTAAGATTCTCCGGTTTGAGCATCCTTTTTATAGGTCAGAGACGGATGGAAACAAAAAGGCGGAACAATGCATCCAGTGACATCAGGTTTGGAGGCATGATGGAATTTGTTGCATGTTTCCTAAAAACACCCCTGTTCCTTAACGGAAGGCGCTCAGGTGAAGCATTTCCTCAAACAAAGTTTGCCCAAAGTAACAAAGTATTTTGTATTCATATAGATGATCTAAAACGTTTAATAAAAAAAGAGAGAGAGAGAGAGAGAGAGAGAGAGAGAGAGAGAGAGAGAGAGTGTGTGTGTGTGTGTGTGTGTGTGTGTGTGTGTGTGTGTGTGTGTGTGTGTGTGTGTGTGTGTGTGTGTACTCACATCTTCACATCAGCAAATGCTTAAAATAAGGTTTTAATTTTTAAATTACATCTTGCAAATTAAAAAATGTCCTTTCTGAGCATTTTGCACAATAAGAACAAATGTTCTAAATGCATATAACTTTTTTTGTACAATATGTAAAATGTAGGCTAGGGGTACAAAATAAATATTTAAAAAGGCATGTTAAATAGAAATATAACAAGAGTATCTACAGAATTTTTTAAAAGTTGATGATTTTTTTTAGATCTTCACCTGAATTCGTTTTCGATCAGTATCCACTCACATTTTCCGTTTCCGCGTTCACGAATCTTCAAAAGCTCGCCATCAAATTGTTATTGAGAAGGTTGAGAAACAGACCGTGCTGGATAATTTGTTGAAAATAGTACTTTTAAGTGTCAGAGAATGACTGATTTGAGATATGATCTTCGGAAATTCTGTTTGGAATTTTCTTCTTTAAACAAAAGGCGCGACGTGCATCACGTTTGAAACGTTAAATTCCACCACAGATACCAAATAAAAGCGCGTGAAAAGCAAAGCTATAGGCTTGACTTCACGTGAGAAGGTTCTGTGACCCTTTCCATGTCCTGGAGCTGAGGAGGTTTCAATTGGCATTCAAACTGGTTTTTGGAGTTGAAAACAAAGCTGGAAGACGCGGGTTTTCGCAAATTCGGACAAAACCATTTAAATATTGAGGCTTTCTAGTAGAACTAAACAATAGATTAAATCAGCATAACAGAACCCCACCTATGCCGTTTTTCTATCTGTAGACCAGAGCGTTTCCAAGTAATCATTTCCCACCGAAATTATTCGGGGTAATTTGAGGGGTGCCTTTCTTCTTTAGAATAAAACAATCTAACCTAAATAACTCGCAGATTCTTTTAATCAACCAGCTTTTTTATACCAGAAATGAAGTCGTTTTTAGAATTTATATCAAGATATGGTGAGGAGAACAAACACAACAAGTGCACATTATGCAAGTATACACATACAGTAAATGTGTGATATAATAAAGTAGAAATAAGAAACTGATCACATGATTCAATGTTATGCAATAATGCCCAGGTAAATCCTCTGCAAAAATTTCCAGAAAATACTTCTGAAATATTTTTATCATATCAAGTTTGGCTAGATGAGGAAATAAAATGTATCACAATGCATAATGTAAAAAAAAAAACACAATATATGAATATATTACCTAGATTAAGGGATACCAAAAAAAGGCATTCTAAAAAGCAAAGACAAGTAACAAACATGGACAACTTCATATAAACAATAGATCTTTTATGAATCTTTAAAAGATGAAGAGGCTCAAAGACAGCTCCACAAAACAAAAAACTGGGTCTTTTTCTGGATACATTTTACATCAGCATTTATGAGGATATTATGAGCGTTTTTATTACTTGTCATTTACTTGTCAATTTTTTATTACATTTATGAGCATATTTATTACTTGTCTCATGTTTTTTTTTTTTTTTTTTAACAAAATACAGGTTTATTTACCCAAATAAATTAAGTGTATGGGCACTCTATGTCTCCAATTTTCTCCCACAGTCCAAAAAAATGTGTTTCGTGGGAATGACGATAGTTTTCAGTTGAATTAGAATTAAGAAAAAACATTTTTAAATCTGATTTTTTTTTCAGATAGTGGTAAAAGGTGCCAGATAATTATTGCACATAATCCAAAAATAGCTCGCTGTGTGGCACTAGACAAAGAAACAAGACATAATGGTCAAAATGAACAGATTGTAATATGTGACTACAAACAGATCTATTTTTGTATCTGACACGTTGATAAGTGGTTTTAAGTGTAAAGTTCAAGATCAGAAGCAGTGTGATCTGCACTAGATTCCACAAGTAATCTCACAAAAAAGCAATTAAAGTGTTTAAAATGTTGAAATCGCTTGACAAGGGTTTCTGACCCTTTTCCTGCCCTGGAGCTGCATGTGAACTGAGTTTACTTTTGACAAGTATTAACCCATATTTTAGGTTTAGAAAAAGTTTATACTCACAAAATGGTTCTAAAATATATTATATATATATATATATATATATATATATATATATATATATATATATATATATATATATATATTATATATCTAATATATAAATATATATAAAGATTCATAAAAGTTCAATTATACATATATATTTATATGCATATAAGTACTATAAATAATTACATTTAAATTAAAAGCGATTACATGTACAAAGCACATTTAGGCTAATGAGCTTCGATAACTAATCCAGTTCGATAACTGGTCCAGTGGTAGGGAACATGGACTATGGCCACTAGGGACTATTCTAACCCTCTAAGGCTGAACCCTACATGCCACGGCTTAGTGTGTGTTCACTTCACTGTGTGTCCACTTCACTGGATGGGTTAAAGCAATTGCAGAGCACAATTTCAATATGGTTCACCGTTCACTTTGAAATTCACATGGTATGGTTCACTTTACTAACTGATAATCTGTTAAAGTTAAATTGTTAAAGACCATAAACCACTGAAGGCAGCTTTTAGCAGACCTTGTGGAAAAAAGGAACCAAATATAACTTCTATAATACATGACTTATGAAGTGACCCTTAAAACAAATACAGTAAGTGCAAATCGATTTCTGGATCAAGCTTCCAGTGCTCTGAAGGGAGATTTCCTTATTCAATCACCTGGACATATTTGATGGGAAGATGATCAAAGTAGGTCAGAAAAATATAAAGTTTAACTAAGTTGAAAGTTATGCCTGTGGATATTGACTGTCATTCAGGTGGAACAGTCTAAAGATTCGAGATCAGTTAGAAGTCGTCTAGAATAGATGATGCATATGTGGAGGAAAAAGGAAATAATCCTGACATAATTAAATCTTCAGCCTATTGAATTTTATAGTCAACATTACACAAAAAAATTGTAATTTATAAATTGAAGTTTTCTCTGTACAACTTACAGAAATGTTAAAGAAGAATAAAAATAAATAAATACAACTAGAAGGATTTAAAATCTAAAAATTGCATGAAAAAAACGAGACGTTAAATAATGCATGACTAATATAAATCAGCTTATTGTATAATATGTAATGACAGGCTTATTTTCACAGCGCTATGTTGTAAATCTAATCCCTCCTATTAAACTGTCAGTTTGATTGTCAGCTCTTTCAGTATCTAGTGACAATAAACACGATCATTCTTTAAACCATGTTATGATACCTCCAATTAGTTTTAGGCCAACATCAAACACACAGCATTTTAGTAATACTGCTTGTAAAGTACTATATATAGTAGCCAAAGTTATACATTTTAAATATACATTAATGCATTTTCAAATGTATTTCTGATCTTTAAGAGCATTTCTGATCTTGTATTAAAGCAAACACACAATCTTTAGCTCCATTTGCTTTGGGAAGGCAAATAAAAAATGTCAAAATGTTAAAAAAAAGCTAATAAATAATATATAATTTAAAATGATCATGTTAAAGCTACATTGTTGACAGAACGGCTATTACTGGAAAATCTTTCTGGTTTACATTTCACATTCCAGTGGTAATTGGTTATGCAACTATTAAACAGGGATGATCTTATGAAACATAGAAATGCTGCCGTTAATGTATTTGAAAGCTCATTCATTGATGGCTTTAGTTGATTCTAGAACACTTTTATTCATATTTAATTTTTAGACTTTAGATTTGTGAGCTGACTAACACTTTAATGAGATACTTTTACTGAGATGCTTTTACGTTATAAATGAGACATTTTAATGTCACTTGTATTTAATTGCATTTTACAGTAATCTGTGAAAAATTGCAAATATCTAGATGAAAAAAGTACATACAGCATAATACATGTCTGACACTTGTAGCAAATGTAATTCATTTGTAGTTACTCTATATGACCAGACCTTCTTTACAACCGATATTACAGAAGAAAATGCTAATGAGAAGCCAGGTATTTTAGCGGTACAGTAGACAAACTTTAAAGGATGAACTACAGTACTTTTGTATTTCTTTAGTTGACATTAAAGATTAAATAATAATCCATGATCTATTTATAGTTCATTATTACATCAAAAGGTTCAACTGAAACTGTTGATATGATGGATTTGAACAGCATGAAAAAAAGGGTTGTGCAACAGCAACCTTTCTTTTCCATCACATTCCTTTCTTTTTAACCGGTTGTTCAAATAACTTGTTTTCTATCTATCTGTCTGTATCTGTCTAACTAAATATCTCTCTGTCTGTCTGTCGGTCAAACTCTGTCATCTGTCTGTCAGTAAATCAGCATATCTATTTACCCAGCTATTATTCGAAAGTACGCAAGTTACGGATGGAAACAAACAGGTGAGAAAATACTTTTTGGTTTGCAGTCATAAGGGAATTTGTTGCATGTTACCTAAGGAACTTGTGTTCCTTGATCCGACAAGGAAGACTTCACCAGAGAAGCATTTCCTTGAACAAAAGTGTGTCAGCTGTTGACAGAATCAATACAAATTCAACCAAGTACAAACTAAATCAGATTTTTTTCCATGTTATACGTAGTGTGACTTTTAACAATTATCTTTTGAATAATAAGACATTTTAACAAAGGGGTGTTTCTATTCAACAGAAATACATTTACATGAGTTTTTTTTATGCAAAGTGATGATGAATAGTAGCTAAGGATAAACAAAACACTTCATATCTTGCGTATTGCAAACAAACTCACAAAGGTGACAAACACTATGACAATCATTACACTAATTAGAAGGTCATAAAGGTTTATAAACACAGAAATCACCATTTACTGGAAGTTGTTTCTGTTTTACTTTCACATTTGAGTGGTAATTATTTTTGCAACTATTAAACTGTTAAGTCAGTCAGTCAGACAGTCACACAGTCAGTCAGCTATTGCAGTCTTCATGGTGAATTATTGCTCTAGTTGTATTTCTTGTATGTACAATTCTACGCTGTGAGTGTCACTCAACGGGCTAAAATATGTTTTGTACTTGCGATACACATTGGATGGATTATGCAATAATTTAACAAAACAAAAAAAAGTGAATGAGTACATTGAAATGAATGAATGTTTTGGACAAAAACTAATAGCAACAAAAACAAAACAAAAAAGTAAAAAAAAGCTGTATGTATAAAGCTGTATTTATACATTCTTATTCAATTTGAATTTACTGTATTACATATTTAACTGCAACTTATTTTTGTTGTGTGATGTGATGTGATGTGAGTTTGTCAATATGGCTACTACGGACCAAATGAAAGTAAAGTGAGCACCCAAACCCGGAGCAGTGGGCAGCCTTGGGGGACTTGTGGGTCAGTGTCTTTCTCAAGGACACTCCTGGGTAGAAAGTGCAGCTTCTTACCACTAGACATAAAATACATATAGACATAAAGAGTTCGATAATCAGGCAGATAGACTGAATTGTAAAATGTGTTTCAGCTGAATCAGATTGAGCCTTAACAAAATAGAAAACTGGACACCTCATCTACAACTCCCATCTTTAATCACAAGATGTCAGTGTTGTGCAGTATTTTACGTGTGATTTGCATCTTCATTGGATACTGTACGACACACAGTGTATGCAATAACTAACAAATGCCACGGTAAATCAGTACACTTTAATTAGTATGTTTAGTCTTAAACAAGCAAGAAAACACAATAATTAGTACATATAACACAATATTGAAGGTGTATAAAAATGTACTAATGCACGTTTGTACACATTCATTTACATACAGTATGTAACTGTACAGTATGTAACTGTAAAACGTTCATTTCTGAATTACTTATATTAAAATACAATTAGCCCCAAACTGTATAAAACAGTATAAAAACGTTTATTTCTGCATTACTAACATTAAAATACAATTAGCCCCAAACTGTTAAAGAACAGTATAAAATACAATATCAATAGATAATCAACATTTACAAAGACAGAATAGACAGACGGACGGAGGGACAGACAGACAGACAGAGAAACAGACTACAGCTAAAGATAGATCAAAAGATTGAACTACTTCTTTACCAGCAGGGGTCGCTATGATTCCTACTCGGCAGTCTCAGAAAATAACTTTGAGGATTTAATCAAACGTTCACGCCGATCGAGAGTCGATGGTTTGGGAATTTAGCGATCTTCCGTTTTTAGTTGTCTTATTTTATTCAACGTTGGAAACCTGGGACATATCTGTTTACTTCATGTACACGAACGTGGTTGCGTTGTTGATACGTTCGAACGTGGAGAGTCTCCAAACTGAACTGCTGCGTGCGAGAAATAACAGTGGCGTTAAGAAGTCCCATCTTTAAGAGTCGCCAATGTTTTGCCGAAACCAAACAGCGAGGGCGACTATCGCTCGGGGATCCGCGCTGGAGATGGAGATTCGTCGAGGAAAGTTCAGACAAAGTGTTTTCATGGAGACCCCGCAGGTACATGAAGATCCCACGATCATGTCTTCAGCCGTGTCACTACCGTTATTTAAAACGAGTACGTGATTTACGTACGTTTTGTACATATACAAGTGTAAAACTATTTTCACAAAGAGTTTTATTCTGATTTGGGGGTAAATTGCAATGAGGATTATGAATATGCATCAGGGGTGAATAATAGTAATGATAATGATAACCATCGTTATCATTCTTTACTGGTCATTCTTGATCAGATCAGAATGTTTAATTTACTCCAAATGCAATTCAAACACACGCTGGGCTTGATAAGCTCACCACATTAATTCGAATTAAAACGCTTTGATTTGTGCACAAGAGTGTTGTTTGGTTTTCAGTAACTTTTAGAAATCAGTAATTGGATCAGTTAAGATCAGTTAACCTAATTTGATATTGAAATTCTGAAGTAATTGGCCTATAATGATCACACACACACACACACACACACACACACACACACACACACACACACACACGCTTATATTTGTGTTTCTTCTTTTATGTGAATTTTTGTCATTGTAACTAAAACTCATATGCAGGTTTTTAAGCAGTGCATTGGATTTCATTTTAGCGTTGGAAAGCCCTTCTAAGCATCTGTACATGATTATCCTAGTAAGTTAAAAGAGAACTCTGCCTAACCCCTAATTATTTTATATGATGCCTGCTGTGGAAAGATTGCAGAACGCGTAGCTTCTGTGGCTGTGATGCTTCGAGTCTAAACGGCTGCTTGGACTTATTTTCTTGATTTTTCTAGGCGCTTTTCTGTTTTCTTGTCCTGTTTGATCAGCGAAAGTCAGCTATTTAAATTACATGTAATCTTGCTCCATGTTTTGTTTACATTGTGTCAGGTCAGGGTTAGTTTGAAATGTATGAACACTGAGAGGAAACGTTTGCTCTGTTTGAAACATCTTAGGTTTCATCTATAATTATCCAATATTTTCGACTTTGACACCAATGGATGTTCTCAGTTTAGCCCTTAACGCAAAGTCCACTTGATTTGTCGACTCTGTACTAAACATATAAGGAATCACAATTGCGTGACTCATCCAAACGTAACACAAACCTTAATAATGTATGTGATTTTCTTTAGGTCAAGTTTGTTGTGCCTTCTGATTAGTTATTGGCTTCGTTCTGACATCCAGTTATTTGCTCTGACTGGTGGCAGTTGATATTACAATGAAACTTTTTCGTCTTTCTTTAGCGGGAACTCGATGTCTTTGCACGGAGACATGCAAACAGTGTGTGTCCCAGTTTCCAGCTTTAGGACCCCGAGGGAATAAAGCTCAGGTGAACCGGGAGAAAGGTGTAGTTGAAAGATTGTGTGACCTCACAAAGCTTGTGATGCTTGTCACTCCATCAGATCAGTGTTTGTTTAAAGCAAGTCTCGTTGTTTAGAGTAGGATTTACTTTAAGTAAAATTAATTATTTTAATTAGAAGAGTTTGTCCTTTTTATTTTAGTTAGTAGATTTTAATTCCACTGAAACATGATTGTCAATATCTTTTTCACTGATTGAATTAAATACTTGTAAAAGAGATTTTGTATGATGCCATATGATTAGGTCATCTAATTTATCTTGTATAGTGTAATATTTGAAATGTTTTGAAACAAGTGGTAAAAATAAACTATTTCTTAAAATAAAAATAAAAATAATATTATATAATGCTGTAGTACGTTTAATATAATGTATACATATATACACATTTAGCAAACTGTTTGATTAAACAAATATGCAGAAAAGGCTTTCTGAAGACATTTTGATTTCAGGTATGATTATAAAAGCTCTTAAAGCTGATCGCATGATCAAAATGGTCAGACTGTTTAGCCTGGGATGCTATTTTTAGTTTTGTGACATTTGCAGAATTTTTCTCGCTTTGTGTGGCGATAGGTTTTCACCCAACGTGTTGTTGAAACCGCACTGTCTGGCAAGGAACTCCAAAATAGAATTCCATAAAGGAAGTAAAAAGTGATGCAGGCGGCACGCCCTTCCACCAACATCGCTTTCCTCCACATTCTAGTCGCAATGTTGCTTAATTCTGTGATTCTTCCAAGTTACTCAAGAGCTTTTGCATCAGAAAACGTTAAGTGGAAAGTATGTTTCCTTGATGCATATGTTGGAGTCGTTTTCCTTCAGACGATGTTTGCTTTTCGCGGCTGCTTTTTCTATCCAGATTATTTTTTTTTTTATTGCTCTGTTTTCTGCATTGACGCACTGGCCAGGGAATCTACTCTAAGAATCTCTCCATTCAGTCTGAAAACGGCACACACTGCTTTATGGTTTGAAAACAACCCTTGTGCTTTGTTAGGAAAAACACACTACATGCCTTAAGGCTAAAAGAATTTGATATCATAAAGAAATGCAAAAACTTCCCACCGATAACATGCGAAAGGAACCGGCAGGATCCTGAGAACAATGGGGGAATCTTTTAGCGCGGAGGCCCGAACAGGAGCACACTGCTTTGGATTTAAAGGAAAGGTTCTCTGGCAGAACGCCCTGTTAAAAGGAAACTAGAAAGACGTGTGAACGTCCACACTGTGATGTCAGAAGAGCCTTGCTCCTTTTCGTTAGTATGCCAAGCACTCTTGAACTGTGAGAACTTGCTTCTTTAGAGTTGTTTGTACTAAGTAAAGGAAGTTTTCCTAAACTTTTCCTAAAAAATAAGTACGTATTACAATTACAACAATTAGGTGAATCACTAAGTAACTGGAATTGTCTAAAGATATCTCGGGAAAGGGCAAAATTACTGCATTTAAAAAAAACAGCTCATTTAATTATTATTTTATCAATTGTCGTATAGCCATACATTTTGGACTACAGTATGTTGCACCTTTATTAAACATCCATTTTAACATTTATATTGTTAAATAAAACAAAAGACACATAGTTTTGTCAGATTTTTATAGGATTTTAAGTCCGAACAAGACGGTAATGTCAGAACTGATAGTTTTTGATTGATTAGGGTCTTTTTTTCCTCTTCTGTCTATCTGATGCATTTTATCAGACACTAGTTTTATTAAAGCGTTTGCCAAGACCCAAGGCTGCCCACTGCTCCAGGTTTGTGTGTGTGTTCACATCACAAATTCACTGTGTGTGTAAATTCACTGGGTGGTTAAATCCAGAGCACAATTTTGTAACAGTCCCTAGTGGCCATATTGACAAACTCACTCACATTACTTGACTTTACTTATTTACTGGTCATAGCTAATGTTTCAATAGATAGTTTTCCCAAATGTGTATATCCACAGACAGAAATGAACATTTCCTCTTGTCTTGTGGTAGAAAACTTTCTTTCAGGGGAATTTGTAGTTGGGAAAATTGCCCGCAAGGATGTGAGTGAGAGTGAGGTTTTGTGTGTCTCTAGGTCTCGTTCTGATTGACTGGCCATCGATTCATTGGGTTGCTGGGATTGGCTTCAACTCCGGGAGACCTAGAAATGGAAAAGTGGTTAAAAAGATAGATTGATGGACTTTTAAGACGTTGATATGTGAAGTGAAAGGTCTTTTGCATGTGTGTCCATATTCACTAGTGCTGTGAAATACTGCATGTAAAGTGTCTTTACCTTGTTATTGTTTGAAAATTGTTTTGAGTATTGTGTAGTGTGTGTATTTTATTTGAATGCTTTTGAAAGGTAGCTTAAATGGTCACTATAGTAAAATGCAAAGTTTAAAGGTCTACACTGTAAATGTCAGCAGCTCAAGGACATCAAGATGGCCAGTGGTCTCTTATCTTATCTCTCTGGCAAAGCTGACATGGACAGAGTTATATCACTGGACATGTCACGTGATGCTTTTATCTTTTAGGTAGATACAATAGATACTAGTTCATTTTGGCTAGTTCTGATAGTATCAAATTTGTTGGGTAGGTTTTTTTTTATATGTGCTGTATACGTGTAGATTTACACATATACAGTATATATATATTATTGTGTATATTTATATACACACACCCACTGTATAAAAATTATGTATGCTGTAAACAAATGTACAGTCAGGTAAACAAATGAGGTAAACTAAAGTGACAATCCAGGAGACTCTTTTAGCCGCAGGAGCTTGTTCCATACAGTTCCAAGGATGAAGTTTTCCTGGCATGACGGCATTTTGGGATTATATAGCATTAACTATGGACTTCCAGAAATCTGAACTTTTTTGTTTTTCAGGCTGGATGTTGTGTTTTGCTTGCGGGAACGTCTTCCAGACAGAGGGTTGGGAAAAATGGAGGCCCGGTCATTGTTAACGTCATTCAACGCACGCAAATCAGTCTCAGCTTAAGGGGATTCATTCATGCGTAGCTGCTTTTCTAGAAAAGGGATATGAGTCACACAATACACCACTTACACAAGATGTACTCGCACACACATCACAGTGGGGTAACAGCTATTGCAACATGAGGTGTTTGTTCTAGAAAAGCCTTGCTGTAGAGTTTAAGCTAAATGTGTGTTTACATGAGAAACATATATTTACATTTTTATGTTTTTATATTAAAATAGATTTTAGATTAAATTACAAGTGTTTATCAAACATTAAGTGCAATTTATAACTAAATTTGCCTGACTAAATTAAACAAAGAACCTTTTAAGATCCAAATAATAACAAAGAATCTTTTTTCAGGGTCAATAAAATGTATTTAATAGAGCAAATGTGATTTCTTTATTGTATTGTACAGTATTTAGTAGTAACCCTGACCTTCCAATCTAAATTAGCTGATTTAACTAAACTAAAAAATTACAAAGAATCTTTCTTTTTACTGTCAATAAAAATGAATTTTAATTTAATTTAATTTAATTTAATAGAGCATTTTGTTATTATTGTATTTAGTTGTGTCTCTGACCTTCCAATTTCTGAGTAAATTAGCTTATAATTAAAAAACAATAATGTAGAATTACATTTTTGTAAGTAATTAAAATCATATTTAATCAAGCAAATTTGTGTTTTTAAATTGTAATGAGTTGTAGCCTGACCTTTTTTGACCAGATTTTGTCTGGAGATTATTAATCCCATACTCACTACCTGTGAGACTGAGTGAACGGTGTCATTGTGTTGTCTTTGGGAATTTATAGATTGAATCTGCTCTTTCTCTTGAACCATGAGACTTTGTTCGTGCTGGAACATAGCAGCTTTGTTCAGACTGACTGTGCTGAATGATGACCACAGTTGTCTTTCACACACACTGCACGTCATAACTGGACCGTCTCCCAACCATTACCTGTACATGAGTAATGATGTTTCCACTGCAGTCGTCTGCCACACTTCACCTTATGACGGAATCTGGTTTCAACACAACAGTCTTTTGTACTCGCTGAAATCAGAAATATATCAGAAATATGCCTGTGTTGACTTAAAACACCACACTGACAAAAGTGACCTTCAGCATGCCCTCGTCGGCTAAAAATAGCCATAATCCTCAAATTCCCCAAGTTGATCTTTGGATTGGTGTTTTTTTTTAGCCACTAGGATAAAATGTCAATCAGTCAAACATTGCTGTGTGTGTGTGTTTGTTTTCTGCTCTTTTATATACTTAACCGATCTTCACACTAGGGGAATTTCTAGGTTTACGTGTTATTGTGAGTTTAATTCCTTGTTTTTTTTTATTTTTCCATCACTTTAAAGCAGAATAAGCAATGTCTTGTTTTGTGTGGCTGTGCATCTGAGGAATGTCGATATGGAATGGAATTTGTTAATATTTATTAATTAGATTGGCGCATTCTCGGGCTTGAATGCAAATTCCGTCTGTCTGAATGTGTAGCTGCTGTTAGACTCTTGGTTTCTTGCATTGTGCACATGAATTGTGTTGCATGGAGTGGTCTGGTTTCATTCTTTCAAAATGGTCAAGGCTCAGATGAAATGTTTGTTAAATGTGTTGACTGAGGCATCGTGCCATTTTCCCGAATGTGGCTGATGATAAATATGCATCTCATAAAGTTTTCTCAGAAGGAAAACGTTCTTGGTATTCAGTAGTTTGTAGTGTTTTGCTTTGAATGGCAGTAAATGTGACTGTCATGCGCTTGTGGTTTTTCTCATAACTTGTATGCATGAAAGAAAACCTCATGAAAAAGGAAAGCTGAATCTTTGGTCCCTCATTTTTTATTTTTTATTTTAATTTAACTTGGCACCACTGGGCATTTTTTAATGTTTTTTTTTGGTTGCTTATTTTGATTGGCTTTGTAAAAGTGATCCTGCTGGGTGTTTCGCTCTTTGGCTTTTTGCATTAAACGTTCACTCTTTTCTAAAACGATTTATTTTCTTAGATGACGATTGTCCACTAGAGGGAGACATCGCTCCGTTCCTAAAAGCACCATGCTCGTGGCATGACTTTTACATTGTTTTGTTATTAAGAAATATATAAATAAAAGGTTAATAGAATGTTACCGTATTAAACGAATCTCTATATTCTAGTGTGTGTGTGTCTGTGTGTGTGTGTGTGTGTGTGTGTGTGTGTGCGTGCGTGCGTGCGTGCTTGTGTGCATGTTTGCATCTGCGTGTATAGAGAAACCGAGAGAGAGAGTGTGATTGCATCATGAAATCAGGTCTGGATCTCATGTGATTAATAATCTTGTTAGTGCGGCAAAATGTCGTTTCTTTTAACAAACACGCTTCTCTTATTTTGGGTTCTTGAGGGTGAGGGCCTCTGATGTGGCTGGGCCTTCAGTGAGACTCATTGTAGTGGTTAGCAGCTCTACTGGGTCCTTGTGCTTCCCAGAATGAGGTTTGTTTCACAGATGTGCTGAACTTCATGCTGATAAATAAAACGGCCACGTGAACTACAAGTCTTATAAAATGAGTTAAGATAAAGATAAAGTTTTTATTTGTTTTACACATGATGATATTTACAGTAACAGTAGAAGCCATGTAGATAAATACTGAAGCAAAAATGACAGATTAAATGACAAACTGCCAATGCTTTTTTTCTAAACAAACGTTCGACATATGGTTAGTGTTTGGATGCTTTCATTATTTCATTATTCTTCTCCACTCAGTCAGTTTCCTTTCAGCCTTCAAAACAATTCATACTTTATCAAAACCAACCATCCCAAAAAAAGGCATTTTTATTTTTCATTTTTCTTTGGGGAAGGGAAAAGCTTCAGCTTTATGTCCGGTCAGGAACAAAGAACTATCAAAGCAACGATCAGTTATTACATCACTTCCTGTTTGTAAAATGGGTTGGCATGAACATTCGGGATGCATGAATCATTCCCGTTCACCCCAACTGGACCTGAAGCTTGTGAATTTCCTTTTATGTCACTTATCTGCAGTATAAAAACATTTTTAACAATTTTTTAAATACACTTTAATAACGAAATTGCTTTGTGTTTTCAAGTTTGGCTGGGATTCCTGCTTATGTTGCAATGTGCAACTTTGATAAGCTAAAAATGTAAAAAGTAGAGGTTGTAAAAATCTTTAAGGTCATGCTTCCTGACCAGTTTTCAGAATGTGTAGTTGATTCTATACAGTCTATAAAAGAACATAGAAAATGGCTTTTGGTCACATCTGGAAGACTGAGTTTCACAGAGTCAAGACCCCCGTATACATTCTTTCCATAAACACTGAATATCACCCCTTCTGAGCCAGTATTTTGTGAAGAATTTTGCAACATTAAGATTGGGGTCTTTGTGTTTCTCAGCATTACTGTTTTATGTAGACAGAATAGCATATAACAATTTATTTTCAAAATAACCAACAATTGTTGTTTGATGCAAATGTATGCAAACGGAACACGGCACTATTGTCTCGGCTTTAAATGTCGGCAAAAAATCTCGGCATTGCATTTGTATTGCACTGAATGCTCATGTACTTTTATTTCAAAATAACAAACGTTTCATTAAATGTGTAACCTAAAACAAACAAACAAACAAACAAATGCACTTTAAATGCACCACATTTGGTACCATAGTTCATTGTTCGAATGAAGATGGCACTGCCAGACAAAGCTGTGTTTTTATTGCTGAGGGGACAGATGGAGCCTTTGTCTTCTAGTTAATGTTTGTATATTTCTGCTTCAGGCGGTGTGCAATTGATTCCTGGGCAAGGAATGTGTGTGTAACTTAAAGTCTGAGATCAGTGTAAATAATCAGAAATGTGTCTGACCTTTAAACTGAGCTGTCAATTGTTTTGTTGTTGTTTGTTTTGGTGACTGACTTGATTTGTTTGTTAGATTTGTGCTGCTTGGTTGATTTTTTTTTTTTTT
>CM051493.1:1676158-1730973 GCA_028031935.1 Paedocypris micromegethes
TTTTTTTTTTTTTTTTTTTTTTAACTTCATCAAACTGGGTCTATACTTCTCGCGTCAATAAATGAAAGTTTGCCTTTTTGTCTGTGTGATAAAGTGGTGCGCGCTCCCGATGCGGAGGCAGTACAGAGGAGTCAGTCAGTCAGTGCAGCGTGAAACCCTTTTGTGAGAAAGTCCTGTCTCAGCCCACAAACATTAACATCAGAATTGTGGACACCGCACGAAAACGCTTTTGAATCCGAACGGCCGAGGACGTTATTAGTTGGGACTGTTTTATAAGAGTCTTTGTTTGAAGCGAAGAAGAGATCATCCCGGCTTCCGTCGCGATAGTCAAGACAGGCACGCGCAAAAAGCGTCTTGAAGCGCAACATCTGGACGTGTTTGTGGAGTTTTGCCTAATTTGTTTAGTATTTCCAAAATTCCTTTCTTTCTTATGGATGTATGATCTCAACCGGGTATTTTGTTCGCTGGACACATGGGACTAGTTTCTAAAGAAAAACACACTTCGATGCGGACCACCTTAACGTGCCAGTATTGAAATGTTTTTTCTCAAAAAATAACTCTTAAAAAAAAAAACCAAAGTCTGAACAGCAACTCAGAACTCTAATACAACTCTTGAATGATGCCAATAGACAGACTCGCCGCTATGGAGGAGAAACTGCGCATTTTGGAGGATCTCAATATGATTTACATCCGTCAGATCGCACTAAGTTTAAAGGTAACGTATGCTGTATTCCGAGATGTCAAACTTAACACCAGGCTTGGATGTCTTTTTATTTATTTATTTATTAATTACTCGATTTGTTTTGTTTATACTGAATTCATTTATCTGATCGATGTGTTGAGCTTTGTACAGCGCTGATGCTTAAAACAGAAGGGTCGTTCTTGCTCCGCAGCTGTACACCAGACACAGACCCCCGTGGGATCAATGTGTGAGATGTTGGACCAGGATTTTTGGTCTTTTATGCCTGGGTTGCAGATATATTGCCTGTAAGATCAAGTTTATTGTTTGCAATTCACATCTACAAGGACTTGACATTGCACTTAATCCATCTGAACCGTTACACACAGTTTGTAAAAAGTACAGTACAGTATCTATGCAGTTTAAGTGTTTGTGTGTGTGTGTGTGTGTGTGTGTGTGTGTGTGTGTGTGTGTGTGTGTGTGTGTGTGTGTGTGTTTTCAAGTTTGGCAATGGAATGAAGTGGCCTCTTTTTTTCCACCTCCAGCTGTTGTGTGTTCCGAATGCTCAGTGTGTCACTTGCTGATCTGAGAAGGATATCTAGCCGAACAATAAAATATCTCACCTAGCTTCAAAAGCATTTTACATGTGCAATTGCTGAGTAATTCGTACAGTGGGTACCTATATGTGAAGTTTGAGATGAAGCAAGGACACAGAGGCTCCTTCTGTTATTGCCAAAGGACAATTTTAAAAATCTAATGCATTTTGATTTGTTATGCTCCTAACTTGAAGACTTAATTCCTTGAGGTCATGTTGAAAGACCAGGACTTGTTTACTGCTCCACTAAGGAAAGAAGAGAGCAGTCTTTCATAATGTTTTGACATTACATACAGTATGGAGTGTGTGTGTGTGCTTGTTTTTTTGCATGTTTTTCTAATTTAAGTTTTAACATTTTCATTTCGTTAATCCAGTTGATAGCTGGTTCTTTTTATACTTTTGCCAACTGCGAAGTCCCATTTACTGACGACTTATTTTTATTTGGTAAAATTAGCATTACTATTAGTGGGCAATCAATATTGTATATTGAAACTATTGAAAAGTTTAGATAAATTCAACCAATGATTATTTTGATGATGTAATAAAATAGTCAAGTGTGATAAGCAAGTCTGGACTGGAACTATTTCAAAGTGTATACAGACTGGCTAATTGTGCGCATTTATGGGGAATTTTCTAGAACTTTGTAAAGGACATACAGCACCTTCAGTTATATACTGTATATAAGTCATACTTTTGTTTGAATAAGAGAACTCAATCAGGCTTGGGATTCAATCAAAGTTCCTGATAGATTTTTTTGATTGATTTTTGGCCTGGGTGTCTGTCTACATCTTTCGGTACTTTTTCTTTTTTATTATTTTCATTCTTTATTGTAATAAAGAGAATCATTGGGCATGTTCACTTCACATCCCAGCGAGAAAGACCCATTTGACACACAGTTACTGTGAGTTTAATCTGAGTCCTTTGATTTCTATTCAGTACAAATCTGGTGTAGAAGAATTGGAGTCTGGATCGACAGTACATTTTTTGTGACAACCTATCCAATCCAAAATGTGTATCCTGCCTTCAGGCCCAGATTTATTGATTCAAGAAATAGATTCAAGCTCCCCATAACCTGGAAATGGAGTCAGCGTTTTGGATTCTAAAAAATGAATGCAATGAACGATTTTCATAATATTTTCGTTTTATACACTATTTTGATGATTGTGACTTTTAAATAGAAAATGTTTTGTTTGAGAAAAGTTAAGCCTTTAAGAAAATACTGATTTGTTTAGATTTTATCTGGAATGGGAATGTAGGGTTCTGTGTTTCACGAATGATTGGGAAGTTTTTGTTTTTTTACACCAACATTTACCGTGAGACTTTTCAAGTTTTAACAAGTCCATTTCAAATTTAGGACGGACACATTCTTGGCAAGGCTTTCCAGTCTGTGTCCTTGCTTTACGATGTGTCTGTCGCTCCTGAAACCTGGACAAGCGTTTCCTGGTGCTGTCACAACCTTTTGTTCCTAAAAAGTCACAGCCAGAGTGTTGTGATTACTGATGGAAGCAGGAAATAGCTGAGCTTCATTAAAATGTTTGTCTGATGTGATGTAATCTCTGCGTGACCCACAATGTCTGACTTCACGTCCAGTTTGCGGTTGCTATAGAAATGTCTTGTGATGTGTGGATTCTTTTGGCAGTTTTTAATAATGCTTCTCGTTTCTGTTAGCGGTGTTAAACCATTTAGTCACTTTGGGTATCCTGGGATTTTGCAGGAATTTGTTTTGTCTTGTGAGGTTACCATATAAAACCGTGTATTAGTAGTGTTTTTATTTTTCTGGTAGGCCAGCTTTATTTCTTTCTTTTCTTTTTTTTTTTTTTTCACAAAAAAACAAACATATACTACACCGTAATAAATAATAATCATTGCGATGTTGATGAAAGAAGTTTAAGCAGAAATGAACAAAACAACTTTGTCACTGTAATGGACTTAAAACGGAATGAAGTGCGTAACTAGTCTGACTTTTTGACATCTCAATCTTCAGTAGAGTTAAGACTCTTTTTATTAAACACATTGTCTTAAAATTGTAGCTTATGGGTTCCAGTGATAGACAGGATATACATTTAACATAACATGAACAGGGTTTACATTGTGTTGTTTATGATTTTGTTGAGGGATATGCTCATTCATATGTAAATTGTATAAAGTTACAGTATAATAAATCCTTGTTAGTGAATAAATGTACCAATATAATGTAATTTGTTTCTAAATGTGTGTGTGTGTGTGTGTGTGTGTGCGTGTGTGAGCGCGTGTGTGTTAATTGTACTTTACTACAATATGCTTAAAAGGTGGCAAGTGAATATCCAAGCAAATACTTGTCCTTACAGTTATATGTATTCCATAAATATAAGCCAGTAACTAATTTATAAATACAGTATATATAATATGTATAATTAGTTTATTAACTTTTAAAGTTTAAACAAAGTCATTAAGTTTGTTGTTTGACACTTATAGGAGACTATTCTTCATTTTGGTGAATTCTTGCTTTTGTCTGTCGTAACGCCTCGAGGAGAAGACACTTATGGCAGTCTTTTTGTGTTTAGTTGATTAGCCTTATTTGCAGCAAATTAAATGATGCTCCGATCCCAAACTTCTCTGTGCTAGTCCAAGAAAATCTAATAATTCTCCCCTCCACCCTAAATCTCCTGTGGGCTTCTGAACTCTAGCCAGGAAAAAGTTCAAATGCTTGGGAAAGGGCAGACCTCACCAAACCCATTGTGACCTGAATCTCCCTTAGGTGATACACATACTTAGAGACGTCACATTGGACTCGGCAGAAAGCGAAACGTAAAAGTCAGACTACTAGATCCTTGTTTTAGACCTATTGATTTCAAAATTTGACCACCACCGGTATACAGACAGTTTTGTGTATTCAAGGTATACTTTCAGAGTTTGACTTTGGAATTCAGGGAATTGTTTTGCCCTTTGTTAGGACCAGTCACACGGTGAGACTGGGCTCAATGTGGCTCCTGTCAGGGTTCAGCAGGTCAAAGGTCACGAGTGTGTGCATGCCAGAGCCATTTAGCGCATTGTTTGCCTGTTCATTGGTACTAAAATAAGCATTGTCGTTTTTTAATACATGTTAGTTCAGCTGGATGGTGATTTAGGTGGCTTTTCGTGGACTTTGAAATGTCAAAAGGCTGTCTTCTGCTCAAACAGCACTCTTTGTTTGTCCATGCTTAAAAGTAGATAAGGAGTAAATATTTGACTACTAGTTAACAACTTGATTAGAAACAAGTAGCCGCTTTTTCACTTTCTGACGTTTCTCTCTCACTCAGAGAAGTTTCAAAAGAGCTTCAGAGTTGGTTTTCTCCACCCTGTTTGCAAGGCACAAGGGGAGGAGGAGGACATAGGCTGGTAGTAAAAGCGGGCATTGTAATTGGTGACCCACGCCTCAGCTTGGACTCTATCGCTACTGGAACAGGTCTGAATGGACACTCTATGTACAGGAACCAGCCAAATGCCTCAACGGCAGCCAGTTTCCTTAGAAAAACACCATCAGCATCCAACGTGTTAGAGTAGACGCCAGCGCTCAAACCTCTCCACCCTGCTCAGGCTCTCACGTTATGCTTCTAGAAAACGAGTCTTATTACTCGACGATAAAACCCACTGATATGCTCTTTTGGGTCTGCATGCTTAGAAATGAGCCATGCAGCTTCCATACAGTATTGTACAATTGCCATTCGATCTATCTATGTTTGACCTTTACTCAAAGTAATTGAAATTTTGTTTAAGATTTCATCAAGTTTAAGTCCAATTTTCATTCTATTGACTGACTTGGTCTCTATATGGCATCTGTTTGTGTCTATTTTGGCTCTGATTTTGGCTATAAAAAATAATTTGGCAAATGTTGAGGCCGCTTGGGCATTCGTATAACACACCATTGCACCTCTGGTCTTTAGAGAATCGCTCACAATTTACGCCTGTTGCTTCTCAAAAGCTTTAATCAGCACAGATGAGATAATGCTCCTTACACTGTTTGTTCATCCTTAACACAGTTCGACGGAAACCATCTGGACGAGCTCCAGGGACAGAACTGCTGAAGTGTGCTCCGTTTAGCTTATCAGATACCACCGAAGTGGAAGACTCATCCTCTTGGTACTTTCAGCTCTCTGGTTCTGAAGAGGATGTGTTTGAGTTATGTCTCAAGTTTCTTGAATCCATTATACTGTTGATTGGGAATGAGTTTTTAGCTTTTTCGTAGCAAAAGTCAAGATAGAGGTGGAGAAAAATGACTGAAGACGACAAGGTGGAAAGTTTTAATTTACTTGAATTGAAATGCCTTTATTAGTTCCAGATTGGGAAAATAGCATCTTACAACAGCAGATACATGAAAGAGAAAGAGAAAATATACATAAAAACACATCTATAAATAAAAAAATAATAAATAATTTCCATGTACATTTAAAAAATAAAAATAAAAAATCTTTACGTAAATTAGCAACAAAAAATAGATACATATCCATTTACAGATTTCGTAATTTCCAGCTTGTCCTCCCTTAACCTGCCTGAGATGTAGCAACACGTTTGTTGGATTTATTGCTGAGGCATCTGCAGGTACCTACATATTAAATAAGCGACAATTCCCTGTTCGCATCATCACTGAACCTTTCTTCTAGATTTATTGCTTCACTGGTGAAAATAGATTTACCTTGCACCATCAATTAAGTCGTGTCAGCCTCCAGCTACATTGACTACAACTCCTGCTATCAGTGAAGCCGCAGTTGCTGAGGTCATTCTAGACTAGGACTGCACAATAAATCCAATCACAGTCATATTTGTGATATCAGTGTGTGTGTGTGTGTGTGTGTGTGTGTGTGTGTGTGTGTGTGTGTGTGTGTGTGTGTGTGTGTGTGTGTGTGGTTATTTTTTAAATGCTCTCCAGTGTAAAAGCAACCCTGCAGACAGAGTCAGGTTTTTACAGGGCAGGACAAGACCAAACCAAACCAAACCAGCTGGAACCTTCCACCAAAAGGACCGCTGTGACCCCATCCCCAAACGTGACACCATTTGTAAACTTGAAGAAACAAAAGTTTACGTCTGTTCAGAATTCCACTCCTATTTAGTCTCCTAAAACTACAAGTCTTCAATAACTATACATGACCACAAGGTCTTGGTGAAAATGTTTCAATTTTGTCATTATAATGACAAAAAATACTGGTATAAAATGTCCACTTGTGGTTGTATTTTTTCATTCTATTATATTATTATTCAATTTTTGATGAACTATTGCAAATATTTAATTTACTGTGACTTTGTACTGATAATTAACTGTAATTAACATTTTAGTCAGTGCTGAACATTTACTTGAGATTAAATAATGCATTTCTCTCTCTCTCTCTCTCTCTCTCTCTCTCTCTCTCTCTCTCTCTCTCTCTCTCTCTCTCTCTCTCTCTCACTCTAATGCAATATGACATTTTACCCACATTCTAGAGACTCTAGCGCAGACCAATGTCATGATGTGTCTTTTAAATGGGTGCAGACTGGTTCATTCCATCTGGTGCCATTTTTCATCTTAAAAGTTTATGTTTAGGGTCAGCATTAGGTGAGCGGGCCCCTTGAACCGGACGTCTGTCACAGGGCTAAAACTGATGAAACGCACCAAGCGGCTTTGTTTGCATCCTTTATGGGAAGCCACTTTACTAAAAGGGACTTGTCAGCCGAAGGTTTATGCTTGCACTTTTAATATTTTTTGTCAATATTTTTTAATTATGGTGCAAAATTAGATTTTACTAATGGTAAAAAAAAAAGCAAACATTAGAAGCTGGTGATGATCTAAATTTGGTAAAAATGGTTTCAGAATATAAAAGTGGGTTTAATATTATGTTTATCAAAATTTGAATATATTTTGCCTTTTCATTATTTATTTATTTATATTATTTATTTTTTAAATAAAAACAACACCATTGGTCAACTGTGAGTAGAAAAATGTGTTTCTATCAATGCATAAATGTGCATGAGTCTTGTCGTGATCAGAAATCCCTGTTAAAGGTTAATCCAGTTTGTTGTGCTTCTATGTAGATGATGCTGTAGAGTCGCAATCTCCCATTGGCTGAGGAATGACTTAAGGATGATCTGGATTCTATAGATTAACCCTTCTTTAAAATACAACAAGTATAATTGACATGCATCCCAGTGTGATTTTAAGAACTTTTATAGATTTTCAAATTGCAAAGCCTTTTGTAAATAGATCATTTATTTTGAGGCTGTAATACAAAAATCTATCTGATTTTTCAATAATAAGTGAAATGGGCGTGAATGTATTCATCAAGTGTCTTAACAAACATACAAATCTATAGTATGCATTTTATTGAATGTTTAGAGATGGAAGAGTATATGAAAGCACGTTTCTGTTTGGCTTTTTTGGGTCTGTGCTAGAAGGCAAACATTTTCAATGGGCTGCCATTTTTTGGCCTTTGTTGTGGTATGTGACATACTTATAAAATACATTCTCATTTCCTGCTTCAATGCACAGCCCCTCCCGGGGCAAGGGCATCAGCAGTATATTCCATATTTATTGCAATAAAAAAAAAATACTGTAAAGTGACATGCAGCACAATGCATGTCTGGCTATAGAGGATCGTCATTTCTTCAGAAATCCTGTGTATGGTGAGGAAGGAAGCGCGCTCCAGAGACAAGGTCAACACGCCTCAGATAGGAAACAAGATTTTGTTTGTTTGTTTGTTTGCTTGAGGGGGAAGAAGACAGTCAGTGAGAATTTAGGTGCGATCAAAATGGAAATGGAGCTAATAGAGGAAAGGTGATTTTAATAGGACAAACGGCCAGATGTGATGGAAATAGTACAAAGGAAATTTGATTAAATCCCTTCTGAATGTTTACTATTCGCCAACAGACAATCTAATTCCGTAAAACACATTTCTTTTTGTCATTCATTTGCACAGAAACCCATTATCACAGGACCAATCTTACTCGGCGGTGATCAGTCTCTGGCCTCGACACATTCTCTAGTTCCTTGTGACCAATAATACAGTCAGTGGCAGTTAGTGCAGCTGTTGCAGAACAGATCTTATTACGGCTCTTGTGATTCTTGGTTTCTTATGAAACCATTCCCTCGCTGCTGGATGTGTGTTTCCACATGAGCGCTGATTTAAAAGTAACAGCTTGTGGACTCAAATTCCTCGTCCCTAAGACATACAGAAAAACAACCTTCTTCCTAAAGCTCCACTGAATTATCATCATGTCTTTTTGGGCCTTTGATTTGTTTTGGGGGTTTTTTTGGTTGCATAAATTGTGCCTGACCCAAAATAAACTAGTCTTTAGTTTTTTTTTTTTCTTTTCAAACAAGATAAAAACAAGACTAGTTTCATATTACACTCTCTCAAGTCACCTCTTTAATATTAATTTAATAGTCAACTTTTGGACTAAAATGTTAAAAAAAAGTAAATACAAATGGGCTAGTGTTGATAGCTACGTGTACTCTGCAATAACCATTGAATCCAACAGCCAATCACACAACTCTTAGTAACATAGCCGTTTGTAGAAAAATCTAACCAATAGGACAATAGGTGGCGCTATACCTGTTAGAAGTTATGCGAAAGTCTAAAAATCCTAGTCATTTAGGTTTGAAGATATTCTTGAAGAAGTCTTGAACATCACAGCAGCTTTATTCTTAGTTTATACATCTTCCTGAACTGGTTTACCAGTATATGACGCAGAACAGTGTTTTGTCATCAATTTAGACAATTGCTATAGAAAACATGAAAAGAGATCTCAACAACAGTGTTGTTCCGTGAAGCTGTCTGGCCTTCTTCCAGATTTTGCTGGCTCACTCTTGAGCTATTTTCCACGCGAGTGAACGGTACCTGCTGTGCCCCCTGGAACGGCCATCTGAAGTGGCTTAAAGAGTAGAAGTGCATGTCTATCATTGTTCTGGCCTTGGTTTCCTCTTCACAGAGATTGTGAGCTACATCAGCCTGTACAGAACAAAGTGTTGTGCATTTAATATCTTGCATTGTCATGACGCTTACTTAAAATTCCTCTTACCAGTTTGCAAACTTTTTCAAGTACGTACTGTACTATTTATTGCTATAATTTCAATCTTCTAATAGTACAATACATGGTTTGAGCAAAATGTTACAATGATTTTAAAGTTGTTTTAAACGTGCGTGTGTTTTTGTATGTGACGTTAATCCCTGGACGACTTATGACATTTACCTTTACGATTCACTTTTTTTAGTAAGAGCGCAATTAAAATAAATAACATCCAAATTATCATCACATTTAATGTTTCTTCTATTAGTATGAGCAAAGTGTGTGTGCGTGCCTGCGTGCGTGCGTGCGTGTGTGTGTGTGTGAGAGAGAGAGAGAGAGAGAGAGAGAGAGAGAGAGAGTGTTAGAAAAGCATCTTATTTTTATTCATAATATAATGAAAACAATTAAAAGAAACATTAGCTGCTATGGTGCACTTACTTTTTTTGACGTTTTAGAAGGGAATTAAAACATTTTTTTCTTTCAAAGTAACGCGGTTCAATCCGGTGTAACCCTCATGTATGAGCTTTGGTTGTGCTTATACTGCGACTAAACTCAGACACCGAAGGTGAAGAATTTAACTGATTAGTGGAAGATAAATGACTTGGAAACTTGTGTGCATTGCTTTGTTTGATGTGTGTTGCATTAGGACAACGATTAAGACAATTATTGTCAATAAGTTTAATAAAGTTTGTGTTATGTTTCTCTTCATACGCCTTATAATCCGGTGCCTTATGTGTGAAAAAAGATTAGGACATAGATGCTTATACAGATTTTTCAAATCTCTACTTGCTGAGCTAAACTGTTAAAGCCAGATTTCTGTTTTGGATTTAGTTCAAAATCCCAGTCATGCTTTTTCGTGAAGCAAACTGGAATTTCCCAAATCATCTATAATTGATCTGGAACCTGCTCAGACCTGACCATATAGTCTATATGGTGATGTCTCAGCAGGTCCAGATCAATTAAGCACTTTCTATTTAATCCAGCAGCTCTTTGTAAACTTCATCTCTCCAGACAGAAGTTTGAAGAGAGGCGGCGCATTAAAGATGTAATTGGTTTAACCCAGTGAGGCGAGGTGCTGATCCGAACCATATTCTTCACCTGCTCCACCGAGACACGTTATTTCAGGCTCGCGCTGCTATGGTTAGGGCGGATAGATGGGGGTTGATGTGCTGCAGCATCACTGCGATCGACGGGAAGTCGTTTCAATATCCCGACAAATCGATATGTTGGTATCTGGCTGATACATCTAGGTAACTCAAGCATCTACCTGAACTAATCGCCACTGCAAACCTGCAGAAGTCAGCGCCGCCGTCCCCTGTCCTGACACAGTGGTTGGTTCTCGCCGCAAGAAATCCCCTTGCGAGAGAGAGCGAGGGAGAGAGGGGGAGAGAGAAGCGAGATAGAGAGAGAGAGAGAGAGAGAGAGAGAGAGAGAGAGAGAGAGAGAGAGAGAGAGAGAGAGAGAGAGAGAGAGAGAGAGAGAGAGAGAGAGAGGAGAGAGAGAGAGAGAGAGAGGGAGAGAGAGAGAGAGAGAGAGAGGCGCGTGCTGAGCTGACAACTGAGAGATGAGCACGGTTTCGAACGCCGATCGTCCGAATCAAGCGTTTCCGCCACAGACCGTTTACCGCGCAGGAATGGACGTTTGATCAGTCCACATCTAGAATTCGTTTCGGAGTTCGAGAGACTTCTAACATGAACCCTACGGAGAACCAGCGCGTGAGTGATGCACCGCGTTGCGCGCACACGTGTGATGTGTCAGTGATGTGTGATGACAGTGACGTAGTTTGCTTTTGCGCTAGTGATTGGAGATATCAAAGGCAAATTAAATCGCGGATTGTAAGTGTAGATGTAGAGGAATGCAGTAGTTGTGGATGGTCGCGTGCAGGTGCGCGGCAGCAAGGTCAGGTGTACGCGCTCAATACCTGAATTCACATGACGGAATTATTCAACAATGGAATAATGTGTAATTGGGAAAATGCACTACTTGTATGCGCCTATATTCTTGGCCAATTCACTCACATTAATCTGCTGTATGTTTTGTGTGTGTGTGTGTGTGTGTGTGTGTGTGTGTGTGTGTGTGTGTGTGGTGTGTGTGTGTGTGTGTGTGTGTGGTGTGTGTGTGTGTGTGTGTGTGTGTGTGTGTGTGTGTGTGTGTGTGTGTGTGTGTGGTGTGTGGTGTGTGTGTGTGTGTGCGTGTGTTGTGCGCGTGTGCGCGGTGTGTGCGTGTGTGTGTGTGTGTGTGTGTATGTGTGTGTGTTTGTAAAACTAGATGTCATTTTTGCAAATAGATTCCTTAAAGGACATAAATGCACTCTAACGTCCCAATACATTATATATTATATTATATACTTTTCTGAAAGTTATTGTAGATCTTTCAACTCAATAGTTAAAAAGATTTCTTTTCTTTTACATTTTTTTACTAACTCTTCATTGTAATGGATAAACTAGGACTGTTGTTTTAAATTTGATTCAATGATTTATTATGCAACTATATCAAAACATGCCAAAATAAAAGAAAAATATATGTACATTCATACAGATTTCAGCTTTTGCAATTACAGCTGCAAACTGTGTTTTTGACACATCAAGACGGTAATAACAACATTTAGATGCCGAAAAGGTCACTGCAAGACAGCTTGCTCTTTTCAGTTTGAAGATGTCTTGTGATGGTTCGAACAGTTTGGGTCACCACCCAGGATGTAATATTTTGTCTTCGGAACATAATGGCTAAAAATCAATGCAGGATTGTTTGCATCTTGTCATGACGCGTAGCATTCAATAGGCCCTTGCTGCACTGGCGCGTAGCCTCGCTGCATTTAATCGATCAATATCTCACAGAGAGAGAGAAAGATGCTTGTCCTTCTTCTGTTTGTCTAATAAACTGTACAAATAACATCCTTTTACTGAAGTTTTATTTTAAGCGGTTTCATCATTCTTTGGGTGTGATGCTTTTTGAGTCATCACGGAAAAATAAGCATGCATGTTTATGGAGACTTATTATACTGGCTGAAGCCATTTTTTAAATGTGGATGTATGTTTGGTGTAGTTCACTGTTGGGATTGTTGAGTGATGCTGCGTGGTCACTCTGTATTATACTGCATGACTGCAGTGTGAAGAGTGTGAATGCCAATGTGTCTGTCAGACTGATTCACACAGACAGATCGCTGCTGACTTCATGTGGATGTGTGTTGTCGTGTTTTTTTACAGTTACAGTTATATAGATTTTATTGTTTTTTACTGTAACAGGTTTTTGAGCTTGAACAAAATCGGCTGAAATAAGCTAATACAAGTGAGTTAAACGAGGTAACAGTGCTACACTATTGCAAGAATGTAAAAATTAAATAGACAATTAAAAAAAAAATAATGCGTTTTTTTCGCATTAGCTTTTAACTACCTGTATGTGTAAATGCACATGTCAGAGAAGCGCCTTCTCCAATGTGGTATGTGTTGAAGAGAGGGTGATTGTGGTATATATTTATATATGAGTTGTTAAATATTCATGTGTCAACACTGTAAAGTGAAGTTGGAAGCGTTGGGATGTTTGAGTGAGGTTGTGCGTGGGCTCTGTGGGTGTTAGTTGGTGCAGATTATCACTGTGTGTGTGAGTCAGTGGCTCTGTCTGTAGGTGGATTATTCATAATGTCTCCACGCTCGCAACATCCAAATCCCACACAAGTGTCCATTACCTTTATTTTGAGATATTCTGGTCTTGTGTTTTATTTAATTTTACATGAGTTTTATCTCAGATTGTTTTATTTCTAGGAGGTTACCTGTTTTTATTATTTTTATTATTATTATTATTATTATTATTATTATTATTATTATTATTATTATTTAATTATTGTTCTTGTTAATAAACAAACAACACTAAAATCTTCAATTCAATCATCTTTCAGGTATAAATTGTGAATTATTCTTAATTGTTTTGCCTGTTTTAACTAGATTTATGATCGTGCCTTTTAAATTATTAAATTAATTTTAAATCAATTGCCTGTAAATGAAACCAAGAACTGGGCGGAATTTTTCCCTCAATACATATTTTCAAAATTGCAAAGGTTTTTCTTTTTTACGCTTTAACACATTTGACCACCATAAATGTGTGTTAGCAGAGCAAGACAGACAGACTGGTCCAGATGCCCTACATAGTCTAGAAAAGGAAGCAGATATTTTAGTAGATGTGGGGCATCTATAACTATATTATTAGCTATTGAAGTGACTCAGTAATTATCACTGGCCAAGTCCAACAATTACTGAGTCACTTAAATGTCTAAAAAGTTTTTGTGTCCATTTTCTTGTTAATCTTTTCTTTTTTTTATGACCACTGAATCTATATTTATCTCATTTCCTGTTTCTTCTTGCTCTGAACTGTATTTAGCAAGCATGAGAATGAGGCAAAAGGCAGAGACTTCTCTGTCTGAGCTTTTTATTAGCATTCAAGACATCCGCCATTTTTATCTATTTCCATTTTTGTTCAGATTATGCTTGTGGGCAGAATGGCGAAACAAATATTTTTTTTTAAGTTGTTTTCATTTTTTCTTTCTCTTTCTTTTTTACCAGATCAGAAAACTTCTACATTTTAAGTAGGTAGAATGACCATTGGATACTCAGCTTGAGTTATATTGACAGTTATTTTAGTGACCATGTTTTATAGGTGGTGTCAAAGACGATGTAGACGAGATAAAATGTCCCATTCATCCCCACTAGACCCCCGAAACCTAAATGATGGAATATTGTTATCTCTGAGCTTATTGACCTCACACATTCATAATTGCCTATGTATACAGTGTAGGCAATAGTTTTATACACTCGATGATTATTGAAAAGCAGATTTTTAGCACAGAGACACACTCATACTAACATGAGTTCCATTTTATTTTTAAACCTCAACCAAAGGCCAATTTAGTTTGAAAAAGACATGCCGCGATCACATGCTTGCCATAATGCTTTATGAATCAAAGAGGATTTAGTGCACGCCATTCAGGATTTCAACAGATAAAATGACGTGGAAGGGAAATGAAAAGACTTTTCTGGTCATGCTCCTGTTTGACATATGACAGCTCAGCTTCAGCAATGTTTAATGAAAGTTTAATTGCCATACGGTGTTTTAATGTTTTTGTACGGTGTACGGTTTTAATGGTGAATTTGAAAGGAATGCATTATTGCACTTTCAGAAGATTAACAATCTGAATACAGGATTTGCTTGAAAAATCCTGTAAACTGTGTAACTGTGTTTTTTTTATTTATATATACAGTATATAGACAGCATTTGAATTTACTTTAGTTCATTTCATTTATGCACATTTGTAGAAAGAATCTGTTGGGCCCTTGATACAAACATACACGCCAACAAACATTTCAAAATAATGAAAACCAAAATGCAATGAGAGAACAAAACTATTGCATATGTATATAATTTAAATTGTAGATACACCGCAGAAATTGAGTTTATGGGTGTTGAAACTGTGCTCTTTGTGTCAGCATCTGATTCTGTGTGCTCAGCAGGGCAGTTAATCCCTGCCGCAGACTTGCATGTGAATAGTCGTGCTAATGGAGGTCCGCCGTAAAGAAGTGGTCCCACAGCTGCACATTGGCCTTACCTCAAAATGCACTATTGGGTCCTGAAAACCAAAGCAATAGAGACTTTCATCAAATACATATACATCATGCAAACATATTAATGACCTGAGGGAGCGTCTGTTAGTAACTGGGCAAACCACTGGGTGTCTATGGAGGGTGTCTATGAAGACCCCGTGTTGATCGTAACAAGGCTTGGCAGGACCGCTGGGCACAGCTTGAGCGCGCTCAAAAACGGTCCAGAATAAGAGTACGCTGTAACCTTTTAGAGTTTGGTTATCAAACCTCACCAAAGGGTGCAGACGTTTATAGTATACACACATTAAAGCCTGACCATTGGCTCGCTGTCAATAGATTGCGTAACAGCCTGATTGTTCGGCCACGCTTGCCCAAACTTAACCCTAATATTTAGGTCAGTGAATTGGATAATGGATTCCAAAAGCTTCAATGTGGTTAATCTGTTCAGAATTGTATTGACTTGTTTTAATCCTAAAGACTACAAATCTATTTTCAATGATGAATGTAAGTACACTATTTTTTTTATCCAAGGGTGTCTGCATGTTTCTTGGGAAAAATACACAATGTAAATGCAAATATTGTGGGTAAAGTCGTGCTACTGTTGTTCATTCATTTTGTTACATTGACATGATGGCACAGCGAGATCAAACAGCTTCTCTGCCAGTGTCTCTCTTTACATCATGTAAAGGTCCACAATTATCCGTCTTTCCCTAGAAAGGTTTCAAAAAGAGGCAACTGGTTTGTTTTTCGAGCTCCTGTCGAATCATGACTCACATTTCTGTAACAATGTAGCAAACTGCAAAAACGAGAACCAAGCAAGGCAGTTGGGGAAAAAAAAGTTACATTTTACGGACTGTGAAAGGTAGTTGGACTTGTCTCCAAGAGGTTGCAGGTTCGAATCCCGCACAATCTTGTGTCTTTGATCAAGGCACTGACCCACACATGCTCCCTGAACGGCATGGCTTAAGACTGCCCACTGCTCCGTGTTTGTGTGTGTTCACTGCATTATGTGTAACTCCACTGGATGTTTGAATATACAGAGCACAATTATGATACGATGGTGACCAGACTGACAAACTCACTTCAATTTAATAGTAGAGCTCAGTCTAATTAGGAAAAGAACCACCATTATAAAAGCATCACAGAGAACCCAACGTGTTCTTTGTTCATATTAAATAAAACAGGCCATTCTATTTCAACAGTCAAACAAAGCAGCCAGACCAATCCACAGCCACTCAATACTTGTGGCCTAGCCAGCATCGTGATATTGATTTAGCCATAACAATGTGAACTTTCTGGTAACTTAAGGTCAAGTAATGTCTTTTAAACTCGAGAAGTGGCTCTACAGCCCTTGAGAAGAACAAGTTCAAACTATCATTTAACAGCATTTTAAGGTGGGTAAAGAAGATTCTTTTTATGAAAATATACCAAGGAGATCTTTATAGTATACAGAACTACAGGTTTTTTTTTTAATTTATGATCCATCAGTATAATGTTCAGTCTGCCGTAAATCTCTTCTTTCAGTGGTACCAAGGTCACAGCTTCCACTTTTTTCATAGCTCTATACTTGGATCAACCAGAGGTGCTTAACTGTCAATTAGCTTCCCTGAGCTGATTAGAGAACAGTCCCACACTCTACGGCCAGCAGCATCAAAGCCTGAGATTAACTGCCATAAGGGAATACGGATCAGCTTGAGTGTATTATTGAGGCACCGTCACCCCCACGCCCGTCTTTGCTTCACAAGCCCTGAAACTGAGCCTGTTACCAGGTTGTAGACGGGCAATGAGTCTCATCCCTGAGGTGACCATGCTGTGTTTGGGTGCCGGAAGCGGATCAGTATTCGCCTCGTGGAATTGAGAAGTTAGTTTGACTCCACAGCGTGCTAATGTCCCATAATATAAGTGGTCCCGTAATAGGCTTGTGTATAACACTGCGTTTACCTTAAATTATTATTTTGGTCAAATTAAGTATTTCGATTATCATAAAATATCTGTTGATTTTTTTTTTTTTTAATTGCAAGAAAAGGTTTAGTAAAACCATGACACTCCAGACAAAAAACATCCTTGTAAATTTACATGAACATTTAAATGTATAACTTATAGCAGTTTAATTTTATAACAACAAATTGCAATTTTTTTGCGCCACATCATTAAAAAACTTGAGTATGGGATTGTATAACAGTCATAAAATGTAATAGGAATCATATTTTACAGTATGCTATTGGAAACCACAGCTGCCGATAGATTACTGTTTTTGTTATTTTTTTTGTGAAGTTTTTACAGGACATATGTTGCTATTTCTTAGGGTTTATACGCGTTTATAATTTATGGCCTCTATTAATAAAATGTACAATTAAGAGTCAAACTAGATGGTGGTTTCTATATAGTATTCTACTTAGTAGTACAGTACATATATGTATTTTTGTGTAATACTTTTGTGACTAGTTCGCTAGATTTGATATGGTATGATGCTATCTAGATTTTCCTTCACAATAACTTCAGAGAAATCTGCATACTTTGTGTTGTTTTCAACAAACAAAGAACTTTAATGTGTGCAATGTGCATGCGTCCATGCACACCCCCTGAAAATATCCATCTGGATAGGAAAGATTGAAGTCTTGGTGTGGGAACAGCTGGCTGCAGCGCAAGAGTCACACAATGATCTTCTTTTACACACTTACACAACGACATCTGAAATGACCCATTGTGTGTTAATAATCATAAACGCGCAGTGTTTTAGTAAAGCAGCGTTTGGCTGCATCTCTAGCGCCCCCTCTCTGTCAAATCTGGAGTTGGTTAGAAGTTAAAAGCAACAAATCAAACCAAATCAAACGATAAACAATTTTGCAGTTTTACTATTGTGTCATTGGTTTTGTAGTGTGTTACATTTTGCAAGGTAAATTTTACGCTTAAGTTGTATTTAGATGGCTCCCAAAAGTGTGCATTTAACTTCTTGAAGCACTGTATGGAGAGATGTTGGTACTTTATAAGGCAGAATGGAGTGGTAGTAAAGGACAGAAGCGATGTGGAAGGTGGGAGCATATTTGTGGTTGTCTAATTGGAGGCTGACCTGCATAAGTCAGTGAAATCTAGTGTGTGTTTGGGTGTGGACGGGATTTGGCCTGTTTAACTGGCGTTTTACCTTTTAATGTCATGAGCTGTTTTGTCCTGCTTTGCTTAACTTTAAGACTGTTTATTGAAATATAAATAAATTTTAAACAAATATATTTTTAGCAGTAAAATTGAGTCTTCTTGCGATTCTTCGGTTTGTGTCTTTTCTTGTAGTCGGTGTAGTGTTGTGAAGTGGCTTAGGTTGAACCATTGTTGATCTTAAGCAACTGTTAGGTTTTTATTTTGTTTTATTTTTACTGTTTTTGTTGGGCACTAGAGGTAAAGTTTCACTCCTTCAGTGGCCCAATAAGATTTACGAGCGGCATGTGCTGCTGTCAGTCAATAGAACGTAACTGCATCACTTCAGCCAAGTGTTGCCACAGGAAATGACCTGACCACATTTCATTCTTCTCTGAGAGCAGAATATTCTCAGACACGTGACCTTCATCCCAGTGAAGACATTTAAAGGGAAACACACTGTGTACGTTTGCCCTCGCTAGTATGCATTGTGTATTTGCTGTACGCTGTATATAAAGCCGTCAAACTTTGAATTTTGTTCACCACTGGATTAAATCAACTTCTATTCACAGATTATCATGGTGAATTATCATGGCAGAGTTGGCTGTATTTCTCATAGGCGTGTTCTGGGAAGCGCTGGCGATGTGGGAGCCGGGTCAAAGTTTAAGACTTAGACTTAGCATGAGAATCAGAGCAGGGAAGACGAGAGCAAACAAACAAACAAGCAGTTAAGAGCATAATCCCGGAGAGAAATGTCATGTATTGTCGCTGCTTCAAGCGTTAAACCTGAGGAATCCTTAAGATGACTGTCATTTAGACTTATTTCAGATTTATGCTAATGAGTCAAAAACAAGTCATTTACTTTTAAAAGGTCTGAGGCTTTTTTTTGTAGTTTTCCAAAACACTAATAGGCTTTTCACACTACACTTTACTCTGTCCGTTTTAGATAAGCACTTTTAACCCAGGGTTAAGTTGTAAAAGTGGATTAGCGTTGAGTTAAACCGTGGGTTATAAAACTGTTCTTCACAGCTTTTGGAGGCCGTGCGGTGTGTGAAAAGTGTTCTATGTAACAGAACTAATTCAATAAATTCATGAATAAAAAAATATAATTACATAGTTTAGCATGGATTAAATGACACCGTTTCAATTACAGTCACCGAAAGCATTTTTTTCCAGTGGTTTAAAGTACTTGAGTAAATGAACCCCATTACTTAAGTATTTTGTGTGTGTGTGTGTGTGTGTGTGTGTGTGTGTGTGTGTGTGTGTGTGTGTGTGTGTTTGTGTATGTGTGCACATTTTGGTTGCTTTGAGACTGCTTCTTTTGTTTGTGCCTTTTTGCACATTTAAGTTTGACTGAAATTAATTTTTTTTTGATCTACCGTTTTCTCTTCTTTCCTTTTAGCGTAAATTCAGTACGAGTAAAATACTTAACTTTTTTTTTTTAAATTAGATTCTTTACGACATTAACACAAATCTTCTTATAATTGGTGACTTGTAGCTTGTAATGGAGTAATTATTACAGTAAGTATCCGTATTTTTACTCAAGTACTGTATGGCTTTCAGTTGATTTTATTGACACTTCAGGCTTTTATTGTCACTTTGCTTGACACTCAGCTTGTTGTTTTTGATGCTACTCTTTGTGATTTTGTGCTGCTGGACTCTGGTAGAAGAAAAGACAACCACATTTTAGCCCTTCTGTGTCTGTTCTCTCACTTCCTGGTTTGTATCGGCTTTGACTGATCAGCTTTAACAGTGAACGTCTAGCAGACAAGCCTTGTTGCTTTTGTTGAATTGTCTCCATGGTGATGCTGGTTCCTCACAACAGTCGCCATGGTAAAACTTTTCACTGCAATGAAGATTTTACATGAGTATGATCCAGACACATTAACTGATATAATGAAGGTAAAATGTCTTTTTCTATCTTCTTCTGCCTTATTGTGACATTTCTCTTGAATATTTATAACTTTGTATAGCTCCAAATTTCCATTTGATATACATCTTTGAAATCCACTCTAGCCTCTTAAGAGTGTTATTTACTACTTTGTTCATACAACAAGGCGCACTTAAAATCTTACAATATTTTGAAATAGAGTGTATATATCATATACCTTCTTATAATCTGATAATAATGTGTGCCTTATATGCGAAAACGGGTTAGGAAATGATAAATACAATTAATGATAAATGATAAAGACATTTTTCAGCGGTGAGCCTTATAATCCGGTGTTGCCTTATAGTCTGGAAAACACGGGTGATTTGAATTAAAATTGTCTTTTAAGTCTTGCACTCACTTAGATGCTTGGCTGCTGAACATTTTAATGGCTAAACATGCATCACTATGTTGTTTTTAGCGATTAGTTTGTGGTCCTCATGTTTGTTAACCCTCCTGTTTTGGTCGTTTCAGTGGGTCAGTTTGACTCAGGGCATTATATAATACATATACGTGTCAGAAACTAAAGTTAATAATATTAGAGTTAATAATAAAGTCATCACTGTTGGCCTGAAGCTCCTCCACTGCTGTGTGGCAGAAATTAATGTGTTTTGTATTGCTGTAATTATCTGCTCATTTTTACCCTCCTCTTTTTTTTGTCCTCACTCTTTCTGTCAAAAGATTTCATCTTGCTCAATTATTGCCGTCTGGATTCTTTTTCCAACACTCATGCTTCATTACCAGGGAACAGAGCACTTGCTGTCCTCGCCTTCCTTCTCCTCTTATCTCTGTTCCCTCGCTCGTCCTCGTCCTCTGCTGCCACCTTTCATTTCAGTCGCTCACACACACACACACACACACACACACACACACACACACACAGAGCGTTGTGTGGTGTTCTTCTCCAGTGCCTGTCACGATGGAGCGGCTGCTTTCCTCCGTTGTGTGTTGATGGGTCTCCGAACCGTCTCCTAGCTTCCCATCTGTCCGAGTTTGGTGGATGATGGTGCAGCTTGAAACCGCAGGATTTCTTTTTCCTCGTTAAATAAAAGAAACCTTTTGTTTCTGCTTGCAGGATAGTGACATCCAGAAGAAGATTGACTATGAGATCCGGATGCGTGAGGGGGCTTGTAAACTCTTGGCCGCCTGCTCTCAGAAGGACCAGGCCCTGGAAGCCTCCAAGAGTCTTCTCACCTGCAACGCCCGCATAATGGCGTACATGTCGGAGCTTCAGCGCATGAAAGAAGCGCAGGTCATGCAGCGGGTTGCACGCAGGTCAGAGGTCATGCTTTCATAATGTTTGAGAGGATGCTCTCAAGATTAATGGTGTAAAATGTAGTTTTTGATTCTGAAATGTATCTGTTTTATGTTTGTTTGTATTCAGGTCTTCTGAATCAGGTCCAATGGACGACCGCTCTCCGTGTAAAGGCAAAGTAGCCATTTCCGGTATGTAAATTCATCTGCATTTGGAATATGTGTTTGTCCATTTAGCAAATACAAGTCTTGTTAAAAGGCTAATTATAATAACTAATAATAATAATAACTTGGATTTACAACAACTAGAGAACCAAATTACAAAGTCACGGTAATCCAAATACAAATATGTTGCCGAGTTTGCATTTTCTCCATGTGCTCACATGGGTTTCATCCGGGTCTCCGATTTCCAACCACAGTTCCACAGGAGAAAATTGCCAATAGGTGTGAGTGGGGGTGTGTCCCGTTCTGTGATTGGTTGGCCATGATTCCAGAGTTTTCTCGGATTGGCTCCAGTCCATCGGAATTCGGAACCCAGAAATGGAAAAAAAGTGGTTAATAAGCAATGGATGCTTTACTAAATAAAACATCAACTTTCCTTTTCTAATTTGCCTTTTTCACACAAGAGCAACTCTAAATGATTTGACACATTTTTCATGCAGAATAAGTGCTAAGGAAAATCCCTGCAATAAAACATGGTTGTATTTAAAACATCCAGCCCGGGCTGTTTTTATTGTCTTAAAGCATTAAATCACACCCCTGCTGTTTTATATATCAGCCTCGGTGTGTTTCGCTCCGCTGTAGAGCGTTTTAACAAGCCACTTCTCCCTCCTCACTGTCTGCCGACCCCCATCTCAACAAGCCACCGTCTTCCCCTCAGTACACACCGCGTGACTGCAGTAATGGCTATTACACTCGAGACTATTAGCAGAAAAGCTCCAGGTTCATACCAGATTCTGTAATTACTCTGCCGCTTCAGAGGAAACATTAGTCTTTTATTAATAATAATAATGCAATTAATTTATTTTATAAAATTAATTATTATTATTATTATTATTATTATTATTAATAAAAATAATAAAATTTGCATTATAGCAATACACTATTAAAGAAACACATCTGGTTTAACCAATCTGGTGATTTAGTTTTTTCTTGACCAAATTGTAATTGGGATTTGTATGTAGTTCTGGCATGAGAAGAAGATGCTGATATGTTTAGGCTGTGTTTTACTTTTGATGAAAATAGACTGACAGCCTGAATTAGTAGCTTGTGTAGTGTGTGTGTGTGTGTGTGTGTGTGTGTGCGTGTGTGTGTGTGTGTGTCTGACCTGATCTGCCTTGTCTTCATTGCAGATCTCAGGATCCCTCTAATGTGGAAAGACACAGAATATTTTAAAAATAAAGGAGGTAAGCATCCATTTTTTAATTAATTAATTCAACTTCAATCCTTTAAATCCTGTTCTCTCTGTATACTGAATATTATTACTGGCACAGGATTCTAAGAAGACATCAAAGGTGACAGTCCTTCAGCAAGACCATCATTCCTTTTGACACGAGACGTTCATGCGCTTTCTCACTTATTAATGAAATCAATTTAGCTTCCATCATATAGTTGAAGAGCCGGCAGATTCTGGTTTACGTATCTTATTACACACACACACACACACACACACACACACACACACACAGCGATAAATAAGTCTGTGGGCTTTTTATCTGGCACTATGTAAAGCTTTAGATTTGTTTTCTGTGATAATGGCATCGATGTAAACACTCTTTCTTTCTGTGTTGCAGAGCTGCATCGATGTGCTGTGTTCTGTCTGCTGCAGTTGGGTGGTGAGATCTTCGACACAGACATGGTCATGGTGGACAGGACGCTGACAGATATCTGCTTTGACAACACAATTGTTTTGTGAGTGTGTGGCTGATGAGTCCGATTTTGATCAGTTTTTATTGGAATTTATTCGGCTAACTGAAAAAAAAGGTAAAAGTTATTGTTTAAGAAATAGTATAGAAATAATTAATAATTGAATAAAACAAGCATTCCTTAAACCACATCCCTAGTGAATCAGTAGAGCAAGTCTATCAATCTGTCTGTCTGTCTGTCTTGTCTGTCCCAATGTCTGTCCTGTCTGTTGATCTGTCTTGTCTGCCATAATGTCTGCCTTTTTTGTCCCAATGTCTGTTTGTCTATCTATCTATCTCTCTGTCTGTCGGTCTGTCAATCTGTCTTGTCTGTCCCAATGTCTGTCTTGTCTGTCCTAATGTTTGTCTTAATGTCTGTCCCAATGTCTGTCAATATGTCTTTTCTGTTTCAATGTCTGTCTTGTCTGTCTATCTGTCTATCTGTCGATCCATCCAGCTATCCATCCATCCATCCATCCATCCATCCATCCATCCATCCATCCATCTATCCATCTATCCATCTATCATCATCTATCTACTATCATCTATCTATCTACTATCTATCTATCTATCTATCGCTCTATCTATCTAATCAATCAATCTAATCAATCAATCTAATCAATCAATCTAATCTATCTAATCTATCTATCTAATTAATCTATCTAATTAATCTATCTAATCTATCTATCTAATTAATCAATCTAATCTATCTATCTAATTAATCAATCTAATCTATCTATCTAATTAATCTATCTAATTAATCTATCTAATCTATCTATCTAATTAATCAATCTAATCTATCTAATTAATAAATCTAATCTATCTATCTAATTAATCAATCTAATCTTTCTATCTAATTAATCAATCTAATCTATCTAATCTATCTATCTAATCCATTCATCCATCCATCCATCCATCTGTCTCTGTCTGTCTCTCGGTCTGTCCGTCCTAATATCTGTCTGTACAAATTTTGTTCTTCCTGCAGTAATGAAGCAGGCCCCGGGTTCGAGCTGCGAGTGGAGCTGTACAGCTGTTGCTGCGAGGACGACTTCTCCATGGGCAGCACACCGCGGAAGCTGGCCAGCAAACTCAGCTCGTCTCTGGGTCGCTCGGCAGGAAAGAAGATGAGGGCGACGATAGAGCCTGGAGCCTGCAGCCCCACCAGCAACGGAGGAGCCACCATCCTGCTGCCAGTGCCCTCCGTCCCGTGAGTGTGTCCTACTCAGTCATGTGGAGGTCTGGCGTAGATCTTTCTCACGTTATCTTTCTCACTTGTGGACAGGGGACCCAAATATCACCTTCTGACTCACACCACTCTCAATCTCTCTCATGTCCAGGACAGCTTTCGGACTCATGATCTCACCATCACAGGAAGTGGTGAGCTGCCAAAATTTGCCTCGGCTTGCAATTCAGTTATTTTGATTTAGGTTTTGAATATCCTATAGCGCTCGCTATCTGTAGACTGAATATATGGTGTGATGCTACTCGGCCACATGATGGCTCTTTCACATCACCAGCATGATTTACTGCTAGGAACGCATGTAATCTTCTGTAGGTAGCGGTTGGAGATGTTTTAAGAGCCAATAACAGGAGATGTTACACTAGTCTCTCACAGTTTATCTCCCAGTTTAACGTGGGCTCAAGTTTCACTTAATGATGTCACTTTTTATAAAGCACTGCAGAGTTATGATGATTTAAAATATAGTTTTGGTCTGTGTGTTTGTACACTTACCTTAAAGATCTTACTCTCTTACTGTCTTACTCTCGCCTGCCTGTCTACACAGAGGAATGCACATATTGGCTGCCTCTTTACGGAAGTGTATGTTGTCGTCTTGCTGCCCAACCCAAATGTATGACACAACAGATGATGAGTGGCAGTCTGAGAGTCAAGGTGACTGAAAAACTTCCCAAAAAATGTCTAAATTCTTTTCTAAGAAATGATTCTGATTTTGATTCCTAACATTCTCTCGGCTATCTTTTTAAGCTTGGAGGTGAGCCACAAGGCTGGACAAACGTCTATGGCGTTCTAAAAGGGACAAATCTGTTCTGTTATCACCAAAAAGAAGACATGAATGCCAGCGTGGAGCCAGTCTTGACTATCGGCATTAACAAAGTAAGCCACACTCAGTCATGTGGAGACTTTCAGGAGAATCATGGCGTTCTGCTTTTAGAAACATCATGAGATATTCATGATGAGTCGAGAGTTTCATAAATATATTCCAAGTCCAACATTTACAGTGTATTGCTGCGAAAGTTTTGTAACAAAAGGGGGTTTTATTCAAAGCATATTGGGTCTAGAAAATGTTCCACACTCAAAGAGCTTCGTTTCATGAATACAAAAGACTTGTTTTACCATCTGAGATGCATATTATGAGTCTGCACATTCCTCGGATCTCAGGTGACTGCAGCACACTGCAGGGACAGATCTGTTCTCTTCTGACACCTAGTGGTTATTCTTGTATTGGGAATTTTTTAGTAAACGTAAGTTCAGAGTTATTTGTGGCCTGTAAATTTTAATCTTATTGAGCTAAAAGAAAGTGTAAAAATGTATTCCTTTTTTTAGAGCTACAAAACATTAAATGCTACAGCAAATAGTTCTTTATACTGCGACAGAATTGTTATAATGATTAAGCAATTGTGGCTTTTTCTAACAACCGTAATGGTTAGAATAAAGTCTGAAACTTTACATGTTGTAGGTTTGCTTGCCAGGAAAAGGGGTAAAGGTTTGGGTACAAGTGCATTTTTTTATTGCTAAATGCATAAATGTAAATATTTCCAGGTACTTTTGGTCTCAGTTTATAATCAACAAATGTTTCCGTTTTCAAGTGTTCATTTATGTTGTGTTCTGTTTTGAAATTGTCAATTCCAGGAGACGAGAATACGGGCCGCTGAAAGAGACCCTGAAAGCAAGGTGCAGAATATCTGCATCACTAACCAGTATGGCGGCGAGGAGGTGACACACACACTCGGTCCTGACAGCCGAGAGGACACACAGCACTGGATGGAAGCCTTCTGGCAACAGTTTTTTGACATGAGTGAGTCAAACAAGTTGGTGTTTCATAAAATACAGCACCAGTCTCAACACGGAAGTTGTATTTAACTTTGAAAAATAATAAAAAATAGTTTTATAAAATAATTTAATAAAATAAATTTTAAGAAAATTATAATGATGTACGGTATTTAAAATGATATAACAACATAGAAATGAAAAATGAAATAAAATTTGGCATTTATCTAAATTAAACGCGGCTACTGTCGCCCCCTACAGGTCAGTGGAAGCAGTGCTGCGATGACCTAATGAAGATTGAGTTGCCTTCACCAAGGAAACCAGCCATAGTGTCACCGAAACAGGGCTCTCTGTACCACGAGATGGGTCGGTGCATTCAGCCACTTTCTTGTTTTAAAAAAGTCAATATATATGAAATTAGGATTAAATAAGGATTAACACTGTTTGATTCTAACAAAACCACAAGCCGTAAACATCAGATATTTGTCTTTTGACTTTGTGTTTTAAGTACTAAGACAACGTCTCTGACAAACTGATCATTTCTCTTTTTCTATTTCTCTGTGTGTTCTATATGTCTGTTTGTCCTGCTTTTTTTCTCCCTTGCGTTTACTGTAGTTGCCTTTTCATCTTTTCCTCTACTTGGTTTTGTCCATTACCTTATACCACATAAACTCAAACATCTCCCCCATATACTTTTTTTGGTTTCCTCTTCATCATCATTTGGTTGCTGTTAAACACTCCATCCTTGTGCTCGCCTCACAACCCCTTATTGTTTGGCTTTGGGCGGCCGTCCCCTCTGCAGTGGCCCCAGCATCTGGTGAGGGGCTTCTGCTTCAGGATAATGCTGTCTCTGCTGAGATCCGCGCGCTGCTCTCCTCATATTACAATGACAGGTGAAGTTACAGAAAGTTCATGATAAGCAGCAAGTGTTCAGTACTTGGGTTATGGCCAAAAGACCCCAATTATTGTCCACTGTACAGGATCTAGCTGTCTGTCTATCTTTTGGTCTATCTGTACATTTGTTTATTTATTCATCTATCAATTTATCTATCTATCCATCCATTCAAACAACTGTCTGTATAGCTATATGTCTGTTTCTCCATGTGTCTGTCTATCTGTCACTTTATCTGTCTGTTTGTCTACCTATTCTACCTACTCTCTATCTGTCTGTCTGCCTGTCTGTCTATCCATCCATTCATTCATCCGTCCATCCTACCATCTATCTGTCTCTCTGCCTGTCTATCTCTGTTTGTCTGTCCATCCATCCATCCATTCAAAAATGTTGCTCTTTGTTTTCACCACATGTGTGTATATCATTATAGAAATGAAATGAAATAAAAATGCCTTTATTTATAATTGCCACAACAGCAGACAGGATATGTAGACGAATGTTAGAAGTACTAGAAGTCTAAATATAATACGTAAACAATTTCCTTCTTATTCACAAATTAAAATACAGTACAATAGTGTCTTTAAGTTTCTTTAAAATACAAATATTTCTCTTAATATTTTCTTCTTCGTTTCTTTAAGTCATGTGAGAGGAATTTGGAGAAAATCCCAGCACATCCATATTGATTTATAAAGCATCTTAAAATCAACATAGTTGGCCAAGTGCAGTACTGTACACAAACAAACAAAACGGTGAACAAATACGATATAAAACTAAGGTAAAACAATAGAAAACAGTAAAAGCCCACATCTCAAGCTGGGTTAAAACATCAAGGAAAAATAGAGATTTAGATCAGATACAGATCAGATGCTAAAAACATTAGTACAGTCTTAGATCAGTGATAAGAGCAGGATTTGATTTGGAAAGTGTTTTCTTTACAAGACTCTTTGTTACTTTATTTCTTGTCTGGTTCTGTCGCATTCAACGACACCTTTTCTCCGTCACAGTTATTGACACGTCTGACGACATTGGAACTGTCACGGACATCCTGGCGCGGCGCATCAAAGAGTTTGAGCTGCGGAGTCAGCTGCGCTCGGCCCCCCACTGGCTCACCCTGTTTGAAGAAGAGACCCCCAGATCCGCCCACAACCATCCGCCCCACTCGCCCAGCCAGCAGCTTCTCTCCTCCAGCGCCAGCCTCACCTCAGACAGTGACAGTCCCGCTAGTGTGAGCCCCTGTTTCCTGCCGTCCACCTCCAGCCGCTTCCGGCCCCGCACCCTGTCCCTGGACGCCAAGCTCTCCACCCTGCGTGCCCGCGGCTTCAGCTCCTGTCAGTGCACCTGCCAACCCCAAAGTGCGGTGGGGGTGTCTTCTCGACCGGCCCAGTTGGCTCTGTCCTGCTCCAGCTCAACGTCCAGCAGCACCTCCAGTGAAGGAAGCACCTACCAAGAGCTGGACAGCAGCTTCTCTCGGGCGTCTGGAGCGCGGCGCAGCCTCAGGAACCTTCGAGCCAAGCTGGACCCCAGGAACTGGTTGCAGAGTCAGGTGTAGCTCACATTCCCTGCTCTGCTCGGAGATCTTGTTCCTGTAGTTCTGGGAGGAACTTTTCATTTTTTTTTTATTAGTTTTTTTTTTTTTTTGGAGAACGATGAACAGAGAAGCACGCAGAGCTGTGTTTTCTGAAGCAACCATCATGTTGGGAGATATTTTTTTTTTATTATTTATGAAATATACTACTTTATTATTTCTCCGTGATTTGCTTTGAAGCTCAGCCTTGAGAATTTGTAAGTTCTTTGAGCAGTTGACTTTGGGTTTCTTTTAATATTGCATCGGTTCTCGATGTGAAGGTGCTGTTCTCCGCATGGCACAATGAGAACCGCTATCGATTAAACCTAACAAGTGTGAGAATTTGCTTAATCTCTTTAATCAAGTCACAGTTCAACACTGAAGCTGCATCAAACTACAGAAGCGTGTTACAGTAGATGTTACAGTAGGTGCATTGCAAAAAAAAATAAACAACTCGTAAAAATGACAATATAAACATCATGCAATTTGCACAAACTTTGTTAAAATTAAAATTCACTATTGTAGTTCTGTTAAATGTGTTACTTAGAGTATAGTGGTCAAGTTTGTGCAAACGGTTCATTTGAATGGCGGTTTTATGAGTTGTTGTTTTTTTTTTCAGTGCACTGTCTATTTTCAAGAAAGTAAAGATTTTTTTATTTTTTATTTAATGAAACCTGAGTAGTTGTGAGGAATCCACACTGCTTTTGCTTTATCAAATGCGCTTTTAAAGCATTTCCTGTGAATAAGAACCTGCAGTGGAAATCGGATTTTAACTGCTTTGGTGTCCCATTCCAAAAAAAGAATAATATATTTGGGATTCAAGGCGTACGCTATTGTACAAAGTATATTCAAGTAGCTGTGATCTATTTTTTGTCTATAAGCAAATTATTACCGAATTATTATTGTTACAGTAATGAAAAACTAGTTCAGTATTTGAAGTCAGCAGCCACTAATGATGTTGTACTTTATAATAAAATAAAAGAAATGCTGAGTGCATCGTTCAGCATCTCATTGTCATATTTTATCAAAGGTTTTTTTTGCAGATTATCCGGGATTTAAAGCAATTGTGTTTACCAGACGCGCAGACCTCAGGATTACTCTACACGTGTGATCTTCATTAGTAAACGTGAAGCTGATTGTGAGGATTCCAACGGTTTTCCTGATGTACAGGATTCAAAAAGCACATTGAACCGGTTTCTCAAGCAATTTCAAGCATGAGATGTTGCTAGGTCACTATGCAAAAGTGTGTAAATTCTAGATTTAATCAACTACTACGGTACGTATGGTGACTTGATTCATTTATTTGTCCATTGTGACAAACAAAATGGCGTTTGTGGTTCGTTAAGTCCGTTTTCTGAGTCTAATTCAATTATGTGTAACCTCAGGAGTGATATTATCATCTGTCAGGCCGTAACTACTCAACTTACTGTATCTGAAATGCATCTGCTCTTTTAATCAACTTGCAGATGTTACACATCTTTTTTTTTTTTTTAAGCATACATGTAATAGGTCAAATGTGGAAACTGAAATATGGATCAGAATCCAGAAACTTCACAATCCAGTTGTTCTATTGTTTTAGTGCAAACATGGCAAACTTCTTACACTGACTTGTAATTAAAATGTGTACATTCAAAGCTACTTATTACTGTAAAGTTTTGTATTTTTCATTTTGTGTTTCTATTAAAGTTGTATTTTAGCATATTGATTTTTTTTTTCTTTTCAACATTTAATCAGATGTGTAAAGCGCTAACCATCCCTGGTAAATAAATCCTGGATGCTAATGTGAAGGTCGGGCTGTCTGCATGCACCTTGTCTTTGAGAAAGACTTAATGCAAATTAACAATAAAGTACGAGATTAAAGCAAACCTATTAGTTATGTATGTTTAATTTATTGGTTGATCTTTACAGTTATCTCGTACACAGGGAGCTAGCAAATTTGTCAAAATAAAGTTTAAATACTAAATTGCATATTATTACTCTTTATTTTGTATTATGTAAAAATAATCACTATGGTCATTGATAAAATAAATGTATGAACATTGACTTTTGTAAAAGACCATGAGTATTATGTCTGATAATGAACCCGCTACTAAAGGAATGATGTTAAACAACCATTAACTTGAAAAATTTTCAATTCTTTAAATATTTATTAAAGAATATAGTTTTTACTCGAGGTAATAAATCACTAACTAGACAAAAGGAAATGTGCTTTTGTGATACTACATATTAATACATATTTCAGATTGGGACCCAATTCTTGTGGATTAGGGATATCAGGACATTAAATACTTTTGCAGTTTGATACAAATAAGTTACACACAAACAAACAAAAAGTGTCTGTATTTACAGTCTTGAACTGAAAAGTAAGAGGAATGACTCCCAAGTAAAGCGAACTGCTACGATAAGTAAGCTAAGCACAGAGCAAATGTATTTTATATATTACATGAAAATAAACTTAATTATTCCATTTGCAATGACCAGCATGAATATTTAACCTGAATATTTAAGATGAAAAATGAGGCAACAACTATTTGGGGGAAACAATGAAAAAAATTAGTTAAGAAAAGCATCACAAATCCATTCATTTGAACAAAAAACTAATAAAGGCAAGGTTAGTTTACAATCTGCTCACAATTACCTTTTTTTAAAACCACTATTTCTGACTAGTTAAATTGTTTTTAATCTCTAAACTAAAATACAAATACTAAATAATAAAGACATGAGACCAAAGCCAAAAATAAAAAGCATACTAAACATGTAAATGTTTACAAGTATGGGACATTTTCATGAAAGAAATTGTATTCAATAAAAATGAAAAGTATATTTTTTAGATATATTTTGGCTTCATTATCACAACATAACATTGTCCACACACACACACACATGCACGCACACAAATTAACACTTATTAAAAGCGTAAATAAACCAAAAGTGTAATAAACCATGTAATGTGTAAAAAGAGTACAATAAAAAGTATTCCAAAAGAAAATCTCAGCTAATATATTCTTCTCAGTTTGCCGCTGTTGCTCAGACTTTGGTGGTTCGGAATGGACCACAAGCAAAAATGTTGACATTCAAATGCTTTCACCTCACTCTTTCTCTTAGAGAAGTAGAGGACTGAGCTATGAGTTCCCTGAGAATTTCTTCAAATAAAAAGATAATGAAGCAAAGCTATGAAGAATGCAGTTTCAGATGGTCTCTACGTAGTTGGCTGGGAAGAGTCCGTGGTGTCCATCTTTACCGGAGCCCTTCCACCAAGCCTTGTCAATGGCTTCCACATCGCTGATGATGTCCCCGGGTTTAAAGGAAAGCTCTGTTTCATCCTCTGCAAAGAACGAAAACCCCTTTAAAAACAGAAATTTCTGTGTTTCGTAATACATTGCTTCCCGACAGAAGTGCGAATAACTCTAACCTGCAATGTAGTCGTATAATGCTCGAACGCGCAGAAGCCTTTCAGGTGATGGCTACAGAAGGATGAAAAAACAATATTTACGTAAGACAATGCCTCAAAAGATTTTAAGCTATATCCTGTGGGTCTTTGCATTATTAAAATCTATTTTATATTTGTATATTGTTATACAACTCAAAATCAATGAAGTACTGCAAAGAGACCATACCTTTATTTTAAACCCTGTCAAAATACCAGTCTCTCCATTTTGTTTAGAGTAGTGCCTCATTATAGAACAAGATCCACCAGTGTGGGCGGAGACTTACACCTGAAAGGCTGATCTATGGTGTTTTCCAAAAACCACAGATAAGTTTGAGGGTGAGTAAGTGGTTATTCTCAGTTTCAACTAGTAATATTTTGATTATTTTTTTGGTTTGGTCCTGTACTTTACTGAATCACTAGATTTATATCTGTGTTTATTATAAATTAATTGTTAATCTTTTATAGATTTCCTTTCAAATATTTTATTTCCACCATAACAAATAGTGAGTCTGCGTTTAAAAAGGAAAACACTCTACGTGCTTCTTCATCTTTTTGTTTACTTTTGTGGGTGATCTTTTCTAAAATGTATTATTGTTTTTTTTTTTTAATGAAAAATGACAATCCACTGTCTTTCCATAGGCCCCGTGCACGTGTAATAACTCTGACTAACCAGTTGGAGATAGACTGAACTAAATATTCTCAGATGTTTTGGAACTACCAAACTCAAGGTAAGTGAGTTTGAGGTAAAAAAAAATCAAGAGTTCAGGGTTCAGAGGGTGGTAATTTAACCCTGCTGTCTTGAATCACCTCCTTACATACTTGGCCATTCTCAGTCAGTCCATCTGTCTCGTGAGTGTCAATCGTGTCTTCACGATTAACTATGTAACAGTAGCGTTCAGGCGTGCTTTGCTCCGAAACGTCCACGTACTCCTCTTTAAAAGTGAAAAACAAGAACAGTGATCGTTCTGACACAAGGGATAAAAGCATTCACAGGTTGATGATACAGAGCGCTTTACACTGGAATCTAAAGGAATTCTTACATTTCTACTGCTGTCGATGTAGAAATATTATCAGACCACATTAAACTTCAAAACATTTGTTCTTTAAATTCTTAAAAAAAAATTATTCATAGAGAAAAAACGGATTTTTTACTGTTCAAACGTACCTGTACCATTAATTGGCCTAGTGCTATCTTCATCTTCTTCGGGCATGAAGTCATACTCAGACTCATTCACGCACGATTCTGCGGACAGTGGGATTACACTGAGTTTTACAGTACACTCACAATTGGACTATAGTCCCAAATAACAGATAATACTCCAGTGTTGCCATCACCTTGGTTGTTTGATAGTTCATTCTCAATTTCATCATCACCATCATGGTCCTCATCTTCCTTATCTTCATCCTCCGAGGTTTGAACTACAATTTCAACCAGACCTGGACTGCAATTCTCCATGATCCCCTGAAGCTCCTCTGACTCCGATGCAGTCTGGCAGTGTGATTCATCTTCTGACTCCTGGCCCTTCTCCTCAGCATCTACAAGAGGGCTAGTGACACTTTTCTCACTCACTGCTTCCTCATTAGATTTCATGAACTGGGGAGTAGAAGATTCCTCCAGTTCCTCATCATCATCATCGTCTTCTTCAACCAGGACGGCTTTGGCACAGAGACCCACTGCAGACTCTATCTCATAAAGCATCCGAAAATCAGTTCCATACTCTAGTGAATTAAATAGAACAATGTCATCTGAAGTGGTGCTTTACACGTACCTATAGTGTGCAGTGGAGTTTCAGAAATGGAGTCTGGAGGCTTCGGGGATGGAATAACAGGTTCCTGTTGATTGAATGTGAAGGACTCAGGTCTGTCCTGATTCTCTGTCGAATGTGGAGACTCGGATGATGGTGGTTCTTCTTCAGAAGATGTAGAAGCTGGTGACGGCTGGATTGGTGAAATTCTGGAAATTGGCGAAGTAGTTGGGGACAAAGGTGGAGCAGAAGTATGTCGGCTTATCGGAGGGGTTTTGTGAGTGTTTTCTGGTGAATGGAAAGTACGATAGGATGGGCTGATTGGGGATGCTGTGCTGGAACTGCGAAAGAATGGAGAATTTACAGATGGACTGAGAGGGGAAGTGGGACTTGAGCTGGAATTGGCCCTCTCAAATATGAAGGCTGTGTCGGTCAGACTTCGCTGGTAGCGGCGGAACGGAGATTTGCCTGAAAAACGGAAACCAACAGCTCAATTTTGAGACTCATGATGGCCAATGAGGAAGGTTTACCTGAGCGAGGTGGTCCAGGGCTTTGTGAGGAGGCCGATAATTGCCTGAAAAATTCCCGCGGATTAATGGAGCGCTGAGATACAAGTACTGCTGCCTCCTACAAGAAGAACAAACCATGTTTCTGAATGCGTAGATAATAAATTAACAGTGGAGAAGATTAACCCAGAGTTAGATTCACTCACCGCAGCCTTCTCAATAGATTCGCTGCGTCTGAGCCGAGCTCTCATGTCTTCTTCATGCTCTCGCTGCTGTTGCTCCTGTCCATTACAAGAGCGCAAAGTGAAACCGATGAAATGGTCACATTTATTCTTTTTCTACCACCTTTCAATTTCTGGGTCTCTGGGAGCCAGAGCCAATTTTTGAAACACACTTTGCATTGGTCACCAACCAATCACAGAAAGGGACACACAGACACATACATTTTCACAGTCTCAAAATTTCGGAAGCATAACAGAAAACCCCCGACTGAACCTCAAACCATCAAGACTATTACATTAAATACGAAACTAAAACTGCATTAAAACTCACCCATCGCGCCTTCTCCTCTTTTCTGGACTCTGCTTCCACCTGAGCCTGGATTCTCCTGAGAACCAAGAATGAAAAGTTAAGTTTCTACTCCGTTATCTAATCTGAAAGATGCAGCTGTTTGTAAAGACCTTTGTTCTTCAATCATCTGTAACTTTTCATTCATCTTCCTGTCTCTCTCTTCAGCCTCTTTTTTCTCCTGCAGAACTCGTTCTTTCTCCCAGCGCCGCCTGTTTTCCATGGCTCTCCTTCGCTCTTCCTCCTTCCTCTGCTCCTCCTCACGCTGTTATTATGTCATGGTTAAAAACCAGAAGCACAAGAATGAATTATTCAAGTGAGTGTAACACACACACACACACACGTATATACAGTAGTCCATTGTTTCTTGATGTGGTTACGTTCCGAAGCCACGTTAAAACAAATATGGAATTCAGAACTAAAATGCCTTTTTTAATCATCAAAGCCAAATAATTTCTCTCACTTTACACGGACATCTTGACTGAATAGCTTCGAAGCTGGAGCAATTGTCAAACAGACAAGACTATTTTATAAAAAATAAATCTGCTATGTACAAATGTAAGAAGTTTGAATTATTCATAGAGCAACTATATATCAGATCGTTACTTGATTCATATACGATGTTACACAGTTTGCTGCAATAATCATGCACTATCAGTGCTTGCAAGAACTTTGCCTTGGATCCTAGAGAAAACACGAAGAAGGTTCACGCAGGAAAGAAAAGCAGTTGTACCTCTGCTCTTGCCCAGAAGGAGTCTCTGTTGATCCGTCTAATCTCCATGGCAGCATTTGTTTTCTGATAGTTTGTGCCCTGGAGTAAAGAAACACACAGAACATATACAACACACTGTTCTGTAGATAGTTATTTCTGTGGCTTTGGAGTGGCTACTCACCACAGTATCTTCATTATCCAGGGCCCTTGAGGGTCTTCTCAGTCTCTCTGGTGGTCGAATTTTTGCAATAGCATCTCTAATCTTCTCTTCTGTGATTTCTTCCTGTTTGGAGGCTGTGATAAAAATGTGGGCTTCCTGTGATGACAAACAGTTTTACAGAGTTTATTGCATTTTGTTTAAGTAAGCTACTGTTTTTGTTTGCTTTGAACAGTATAACCAGAATAACTACAAAATGTAACATAATATAGTAGAGTATAGTTGATAATTGTTTCAAAATATTTAGCAGTTAAAAAACAGTACATCATATAATAAAAAGAACATGTTTATTATAAATGAGCTAGTTAGAATTTGATCATGTTTGTGATCAAATTCTAACTGAACATGTACAACATCTTTAGAGAAAATAGATAGTTTGATAATAGAATAGTACAGTTTGACAGTTTTCTGCGTTTTTCTGTGGATTTCCCTAAAAAGGCATGTTTCAGTTTTTCATCCATCTTTCATCTTCATTATTTGCTCACTCTGATGTAAAATCCTCTGAGGATTTCTTGAAATAGTACAGAATTTCAAAATGATCCAGTTAGTCCGAAAAACCCTAGAGCTCCAGAATTATTGCATAAACCTTAACGCCTTAAACCCCCCCTAAATACATCTTTATAATGTATTACAACTTGTAATATAAGTTAAATTAAAAACTATAGAATAATAAAAAACACAAATAAAAAACGAAATCTTCATAACTGGATGCAATAAAAGTGATTTCCATTGCCCTTGCATTTCTAATAATTTTTGAGAAGTTAACTGATATATTCCCTTATTGTTATAGGCTTCAGATGATCCACTTTGTGCTGATAAACAGACATACATGTGGATAAGTAGACAGATACGTACAAAAGTAGATGGATAGACATACAGACAGGCACATAAATAGACTGAAAGTTAGAAAGACAAAAGTGTAGACAGACACGTGTAGATGTACAGACAAGCAGGCAGTTAAATGTAGACAAGAAGACAGAGATGCATAAACCGAAAGGCAGATTCATAGACAAACAAACAGAGAGAAAGACAGACACAAGTAGATAGACAGATTGTAAACAGATAGATTGATACGACAAATATGTAGACAGATAGATACGGAAGTTTCAGAGTTGCACTGACAAAAAGACAGATACACAGACAAATGGACGAACAGACAGACAAGTACGTAGATGGACAGAATGTTAGACAAACGGTTAGACAACCACTTTGAAGACAGACAGACAAATATATGTAGATGAACTGATGGAAGTTTGGACAAAAAGACAGAGATACATAGGCAAATGAACAGACAGGAACTTAAATATGACTTAAATCTAAATGGGATTTTAAAATGAAGTTTGACATGAAACAGGCTTGAACTGGATCTTAAAGCTTGATTTTTCAAGTCAATAAATAAATAAATAAATAAATAAAGACTGTACAATATCTTCCAGACTAATGAACAATGGCACAAGCCTGTCAGCAAATCCAAGCAATTATCAGCCAATTGTCACTGATAGTGCATTTGAAACATGCTTTGTCTTGCTGGCGACTGCAGATACAGAAAAAGACATCGAGCCGGTGGACTGCTGAGAAGCTAAACATTCTGACGGCTCGTCTCCGGCTGACTGATTTCATACAGTAATGAGGTCAGGATAAGAGTCTGGACCCTTCAAGACAAGAGTCTCTCCCACGCTTGAACCCATGAAACTCTGGAAAAAAGTGCTTCTCACTCTACAACCAGCAATTAATACTGACGGTTAATTTAAGAGACCTTCCTGTAGGGCGTTTAGCGCAAACTATGAATAAACGACACACTATGGGGTCAAAAAAGCTGTCGATCTCAAAGAAGAAAGAGAAACAGTGAGTATTGAACAAACAACATTCTTGTCATGCCTGCGGAGCTGACCAGGCCATGTCTTTATAAGGCATTACTAACCAAACTATTAGGAATGTCCTAAAATATGGAAATGTTAAACCAATATGAACCCGCTGGCGGAGTAAATACAACCACGCAGAGTTTCAAAAGACATGCGCATTCATCACATACACACAATATGCAAAAATACATATTGTGTTTCCAAGTAGCAACTGCCTAAAACATCAACAATGTGTTTCCTTCATATTTTTCATCCCTACGGAATGTCTCAGATTCCTGCTGTTATCAGCATTTCTATGTCAGTGGCTTTTCTCAACTAAACGTTCAACTAAACAATAGTCCTTTGCACAGGAATAAGGGTCAGAACAATAAAAGCGGCTGGCACCAAGCTGCTGGTCCTCACTAATTAAAACCCAGAAAGGAAGGAAAGCATTTACAAGCAGGAAATCACAAAATGAAGAATAACAGGACATTTGTACACACATGTAGAAGGGTTCCAGAGCTGCCACATTAAAGGCAAATAACTATCATTACATTTATACCAAATTTGATAAAATATTGTAATTTGAATAATTAATTTAGATTAATCATTCAAAGCATCTTTTTGTGTTACCGTAAAGAAGGTCTTGATGAGCGGGACGTGGACGGCACATTCTGTTCTGCGACATTCTTCCACATCATCGCCGACCTGTTTAGGGTCAGAGGAGAAGCAATAAAATGACGGAATAATGGAAAAGAAAGATGTGTTTTAATACATTTAGAATTGGATATGCATTCATTTAAATGTGCAATATCACTTATATAAAACAAACGTCTGGATATTTGTGGCTAAATATTCATGTTCTGTTTAAAAGATTTTATGTTTCATGAGCTTTGTAAACACTTACTGTTGAATATTTAATTTTTATATTCAGATACCTGGGCATTTATCTGCATAATTGAGAAAACATTGCAATATGTGTGCAGTTAAATCAAACAAGCGTATAAAGGAAAAGAAAGAAGTAGTTTAATTAAATTAGTATTGGATATGCACGTCTGAATATTTGTCCCTCAATATTCCTGTTTTTTTTTCAATGCTTGCAATTTGTGTGCAAACATTGCAATATGTATGCAGCTAAATCAAACAAACGTCTGCAATTAATCCATATCCTGCTTAAATGTGCTGTTTAAAATATTTCATTTTCAAATACATTTGTAAGCTCTTATTTACTGTTGAATATTTGTTCAGGTCCCCAAGCATTGATCTGCATAAACTGAGAAAACATTTCAAAGATCTTAAGAGTACTTAGTAAAATTCTGTACTATATTTTTCACACTACAATCGTCATGACGTTGCAATGTTTACCTTAATTACCGCAGTATGACATTTCTCCCAGATCGTGCAGCTATAGCTTTGGTCTGCATTTGGTGTGTGGTTAACAGGTCAGCAAGACTCCGCCCCCTCCCTCCACACAATGCCTGACTGACTACAGATGGCACCTCTGACCCTAACGACAACATTCCCACCTCTCACCATAGCAACCAGATACACGGCGAGCATGAAGAACGTTTCTTAGAAAGTTTTGTTGTGTCTGCGTTTCAGCTCCTCTGGACACAAATCTGAAGGTCAAAGCCCTTTTGTAAAGTGAAGCCATTGACCCATCTCATCAAGAGGAGACTCACATTTACGCTACGGCACGAATAGTTCAATGATGAGGCAGCTATCAACCAATAAGAAACCGCTTCAGGCTCACACCCCATGGCAACGTCCAACCGAGAGACGTCTTGAACTCCTTAAATCCAATAAGAAGAAGTCAAAATGACCTCATCCGGAGGTATGTGACTAGAACAACATGTTTCATGCAGCTCTTTTCGCTAGCTTTGAGTTATTGCACTCTTGCAGATTTTACGGAGAACAGTAAAACAGAAAACGAAATTGTGAAAATACTGAATTTGCTTATAAACTTACCCAGCAGATCATGACAATTTGTGGTTGTCCTGTTTCTGTCAGTCCCAGCCTACTGAGTCCATACATGGGCCTGCTGCTGTGAAACTTCCCAACCAACTCGGGCAAACCTCCAGCTGGTACCCAGCAGAGAAAGACATACAAAAATCCAAAATAAATTCAATAATTAATATTAATTACATTTTAAACAAATCATATTTATATTTTATCTATGTAAATTCAGTGATACAGGATATATACATTAAATAAGATAAAAACAGCCTGGTAACCCAGAAATAGACAAAGGAGTAGAAAATGGATGGAAAATGATACTTCTTTTCTTGTAAGACAGTTTTTTAATTAAAATAAATCGGATAGTGTTGCTCATTGGTGTTGTATTTATCAGGTCGGACACTAAAAGCCTGACTTGCCTCATCGGTTTCAACACAAACTGCTCAATAGGGTTGAAGTCGATGCTCTAGTCTGTTTGAAAAAACAAGATACTTGTGCATCCACAATTTGAAGAAAAAAAAAAAAAAAGTGACCTACTCTTGCAACAGATGAAAGGTCATTGTTTTTGTCCGAGATGTCCCAATCAAATTTCAAAATATTAAATCTCTGCAGTGTGGAAATGATGTATTTAGAAGGGAAGATTCATTTGAAAGCATTTGATTTAATTGCGCTTGCCGTCACCGTCTACCAAACTGCATCTTTATTGGTGATGAGATGCGTGATCACATCATGACTTGCCAAGTTATTGCAAACCACTCTAAACTGTCTGGTTGATCACAATGTAAGGACGATACAACACTTGTTACAATGTGTCTTTTTAAAAGTTTTTATTTGTTTTGAGTGTGTGTATGTTTACTCCGAGTGTCTGTGTGTGTTGGTGTGAACGTGTGTTTTGAGTATCTGAATGTTTGTGTGCGCATGTTTGTTTGAGAGAGAAAGAGAGAGAGATAGACAGAGAGAGACAAAGAGAGTGTGTATGTGTGTGTGCATCTTTGACTGTGTTCGTTACTTTGGAGTGTGAGAATGTTTTTTGTAAGTTCAGTACACTTATCCGGTTAAAAATTGGTAACCTCTCTTTGAACTTCATGTATTTCTTTATCCAAAAATCTATAATCTATGTTTAAATTGCAGACTCACCTCCTGAATCAAAAAGCTTAAGATTGTTGGTGATGCCCTCGTATGCAAATAATGCCCTGGAAGAAAATATAAGATAGATTGTTAAATCGTTCTCTAGCACAAATATAAACACAAAGATTACTAGTCTCTTTAACTAGTCTGTGGTTGTACCTAAGCAGATCAAAATGTCTGCTGTCTTCTCCAGTGATTTGTCATGGTGCTCGGCAAACATTGGCTAAACAGTAATTGTGACTTGCTCAAGTCGGGGCCTGAAGCTGGAGCAGTGATAATGAGAGTAACTGCAGTGCATGAAATCACACAAAATATGTGAACCTGGGTCACAGCCGTCGGTGGTTATCCATCATTCGCCGAACAAACTAGGTCAATTAGTTGAAACTGTGGATATGAAAAACGAATAGTTGTTTTTAGGGCCGGCAGACCACACCAAACCAAATAGTTTCATAAGTGAACAGTGCTGCCACCTTCAGCTTATCTGATTTTAAAAAGCACTTATTTAGTGACATCACTATATCATACTCAGAATGGAGCTTTTATCTACAAAGAAATAAGATCTACTAGTCCACACTAACGTCTCTCTGGTAAAGTCTGTGATTGACGGGCGTTCGGCCGGACCAGCCGTGACATGTACAGTGAGTGACACGATGCTTCGTTTCTGAAGAAAATAAGTCAAAGTAAATGATAAGGCTGTCCTGTAATTCCAAATAATAGGCCATCCATTAAAAGTGTACCTCTAGACACCTGCTGAAAACCTCTGACAGTTTCTCTTGCGCAAAGTGCAAGTTTCAGTCAAATTGAGGGAAAGTCCTTGAATTCTCTTTTTGTCCTTTGTTTGTTTTTACGTTTATTAACATTCACTAACTTGGTACGTTTCTTAAAACACGCAACAGTTTTGGGCTGGGCTTTCGCTTTTCAACCTCGGTTTACTTTTCTTCCTGCTCAATGAGTAGAGCGAGTGTTTGGGGCTCCAAAGGTCACGAGTTTGACGAATAATGTGAGTAGATCAGAATCAGCTTTAATGGCCAAGTTTGAACAAGACAACAAGGAATTATACGTGGACGTCTCTGTTTCCTCTTATTACAGTTATAAACAAATACACAACATATTTACAGTTTAATTATAATCAGTTTAAATAGTTATTAACATAAGTGTTTAAATAATAAAAACTGGACTTTGCAGGAGCTTTTGGAAATGTAAATGTACTTGTACCTTTGAAACAAGTTTTGTGTAATTTATCTTCATTTATCTTGCATCAACATAGTTGCCATCAGCGCCTTTTGACAACAATGTCGTTGCAAATTCTTTAGTTTCTTCACTTCAGTTATTCCGTCTCATGTTAGTCTTTATTCAGAACTTGAATTAAACCATAGTTTTCATAGAAAATGTGCGTTAATTGTGTTAAAAGCTGGCCATGAACTATATTTAAATTTGAATTTTTTCACTGGATTCACAATGAACAAAGATAATTTCAGCAGCCTGTCGTCATCATTTGTCTATTGTGTTCAAAGCCTCTGATCTCTGGAAGCTTCCCAATTTGTGACCTCAGGGCTTTTTGCCTTGGAGCTCAGAGAAAAGCAAGAATAACAGACCGTTTCCCCCCTTTTATCATAGTCTGTGTTCGACAAAATCCAACAAACCAATTACTAATCACCCTCCAGTTTAGACATCACTGAACCAGATCATTCCACTAGGACGGTTTTAGTCAAAGGGAGATGGAAACAAGTTATAAATGTGCATATATGAAAATGTGTTATAAATTTGCTAATATGATTGTAGAAGTCGCCTGTGTTAGCAACACAACACACAAATACCCTACATAATTGTATGGTGTGTATTAGCTATGCCTAACCACCGGCCTGCGGGCCATACCCGGCTCATGAGGGTGTTAAATATTGCACGCTCTGTTATTTCTGTATTCACATACTGATGCTAGTTCATAAAGAAGGGACTATGATTGGGGGCAAATAATAGAATTACTTTCACTCTGAGAGACATTTAGAGAAATCTTGACCCAAACATTAAAAAACTTGTTTCTGGAAAACCAAACATATTTTTATTCATTTTATGACGTTTCAGTTACTAGACTAGTTAAGTTAGAGTTAAAACTCTTTGTCGGTTTCTCTAAAGGTCCAATCATCTTCACGATCACTGTGTTTAAGGCAATGGACACACTGATTACAAGAGAAATGACTGTACTTTCCCACACAGTAAAGACCACACACATTCCCGCGACATAATAAATGAGCACAAACAGGCATCTCTTCACTTATTGTATTTCAGCCATGCAGTGCATCACCATGGCGTCCATGACGTTTCCCTGGTGAGCTAAAGTACACATGCAGCTTTAGTTGTTTTGCATATGCTGAAAGAAAGGCTTTCTTACTCCCCACTCGCTATCCGTCTCCCACTTTTCACATGAATCAGTTTCTAAGACCCCCGTACGTGCATGCAACAGACTGAAATTAAATGAGCATGAAAGATGCTTTTTGTTAGACAATGTGCTGATTTCACATCTACGTTCCATCTGCACGCAGATATCTTTACGGGGAGTTCAGCTAAATGCCAAGGCCTTGACAAATCACAATTCTCTGGGTTGCCAGTTACGCCTGACAAGATGTGCACTTGCCTGCCATGTGAGGACATTGCACAACACGGTTGTGTATTGTTGGTACCGATAGTCAAGTAGGTAATGCCTAATGCAATTACACTCGTGCACACACATGTTTATATCATAGTGGTAACCCACCACACGTATACTCACATACTGCCCCTTCCCACTAACCCCACCCATCAATCAGTGGTGTAAAGTACTTGTGTAATTGAAATTTGTTTCTTTACTAAAGTATTTTTGGCTTTACTTTGTACAGTAAAATATAAGCAACTTTTACTCTCTAATTGACTACATTTATGACACCTACTATTACCCATTGCAATGTTATTGTGCTAAAAAAAAGTATTTTTCGGCCTCTTAATTTCTTTAGCTGACAATATCACCATCTGCACAAAAATGCAAATCTGAAAATTTGAGTCTGACTGACTTTTTTTTTTACTTATTTTGTTCTGCCTTTTTAAAACATTTAAACTGTTACATTTATTTCTATATTAGTAAATAAAACAGCATAAATAAAGAGATTCTTGTTTTTCACATTTGTTGTTCTTATTTTAAGCTTTAATTAAATACCGAAACTAACAAAATACTTGGATAAAATTGGATACTTTACGACTTTTACTCAAGTCTTCTTGAAATTGGTGACTTGTAACTTGTAATGGAATCATTTTTACAGTAAGGTAATCATACTTTTACTCGAGTATGGTTTTAAATGGTTTTACTCTATGGTTTTACTCTAATCTTATCCCAAACTCTATTGAACGTCAGCCCTAAAATCCCATCTTGACCATCAGACAGACTGTCAAAGTTGTTGAGCCCAGCCAAAGGTCCCCACAACCTATCATCCAGGGCCTTACTTTGACCTAAATGTCTGTACACACAAACACACACACACACACACACACACACACACACACACTAAGGTACACTAACTACAGAACTCACTGTAATGTTGCTAGAAGAGCTCCAAGAATTCCGCCAATGAAGAGCAATAAAAAGCCCTTTCCGTGTCATAAGACATTACTCAAAGCGAGATTGGACGCTTCAGAAGACGTTTCCTGGCGACTGCAGTAAAGAAAGGTGTTGCCTAGAAGCCGTCTGAACTGTCCTCACCTCACACATACACACATTTCCTGTTTCAATGGCCTGATGAGAAAAACATAAACAGCCCTGTTCAGCGATGCAGCCAGCAATGAGCTCAACCATGAAGAATTGGAAGGAATAAATAAAAATGGGCGGATATGGACCAGGAAAACAAACCAGGAAGAGAGTGGAGAGAGAGGAAATTTGTAACTGGCAGGTCAAGGGTGATTTATTACAGGACTGGTTGATCAGTGATTTTTGAGAATCAAATTTTTGGACCGGAACATGCACAGTAGACACAACCCTCATTCTAATGTAACTGAAATGTACCTTTACGTTATTGTTTAATACAGAACATTTTCTATACCGCACAAATTCTATAATATTAAAAAAACTCCTAACAATTAAAATCCTAATAAATGTTGACCGAAAAAAATGGCTGTGCCATTTATTAACTATACCTTCAAAACAGTATTTAAAGTAACAGTATTAAAAAAAATACAGTTCTTTTTACCAGTATTTTAGATTTAAATTTAAATATTAGATATTTGCAGTTGCCGTGAATATAATGCAAAAGTACAATATTGAGTTGTATTATTATAAGCATAAAAAACGTAATAGCATCCACTTGAAACTATTCATGTTCCCTTCGGCTTTGACTAGCATGAGCAGACCTTGTTTTAGCTGCTGGCAGAAGTCAGAAACCATTGGTTTTTCTAGTTTCAATCAATTTTTTGCAACTGCAATCATCTACCAAACCAAATTTACTTGGATGTCCACTTTCTAAAAGATGGCCACATTCCATCTGTAGTGCGTAAACCTGGAAAACAGCTGTGGAGGGATTGGGTCCAGCAAAAGAAGTCAAAAAGTGGAAAAAAGTTGAACTTTTTCTGTGAAACCATCTGGCACGAAGAACATTTTTGGATTAAAAGCTTCTAGCAGATTTGAATGAAAAGTCCACCCAACGAGAAACGAATATTAGGTCTTTACTGTAAAATTGGATGTAAAGTGTTATATGTAGCAGGACAGTTCATTCTCGAAAATCCATTTTATTGGACTTGGTCTAAACTAACAAACTGACTAACAGTTCTTTAGCCTAGCTTTTGTGTTCGTAACTCTGGCTTTCCGGCTTTGTTCACTTATGTACTCAAGCTTGTAAAAAGAATGCGATAAATCAAAAGCAGATGCGCCGAATGAAATCATTTCTGTTAAAACCAATGGATTCAGATATCACTAAGGATACTATGTTAAATCGAAGAACTTATTTAAATAGCTAAACATGTGAAAACATATAATTGCCCATAGCCTGAAGATACGCTCCTAAAGTCTAGATTTAGTGATTTACATTAAGATGAGAACTGACCCTAAATATATCACAAGACAACTTGAAGTTAAACGTTCTACCCAAACTTGCAGTGACTTTGCCTCGGGTATCCAATGAGCCAAAACAATATATGTATTGTCCTTCTGAACCACAGATTACATTTTAATATTTTTGGAATTGGTGTATAAAAACAAGCAAAACATCAGCCCTACAATAGCATACAATAACAGATAATCGTGGAAGATAAGAAAAGAGAATCACGGATCAGTATCAGCAATGACGAGCAGATCAATCTTGACCTTCAGGATCAGTGGTGACCTTGAACAAGAGGCTGAAGTTTAAAGGAACATCTAAACCATGTAACAATATTTTTACAGTATTTGTCTTTACATTTATTTGACAAGCACTTTTTTAAAAGAGACTAATAGGGTTCATTGTCTATCAGAAATTGGTCTTTGTTATGGAAATATGTTATATGATAGAATATGATAGATGATAGAAAATGTGTACAAAACGTTGCAGGTTTGAATCCCAAACCAGTCACTACCATATTTGAACATGAGCAAAGCACTGAGACTGTTTTGCTCACAGTGTGTGTGTGTGTGTGTGTGTGTGTGTGTGTGGGTGTGTGTGGGTGTGTGTGTGTGTGTGGTGGGTGTGTGTGTGTGTGCATTTCATTGGTTAGATGGATCAAATGTAGAACACGGAAAATGTCCACACCGATGATTAATGGTTTCTCTTAATCTTCCCTTTTCAATTGTTTGTTGTTAGATTAGGCCTAGTGCCATGGATCAATTTAGCAAATATAACAAAACTTTTTGTGTTGGATAAAATATGTATTTATTTATCAAAATATTATACAATTAAAATGTGACGTGAGAGAGAAGAAAATCCACCAGGATTATTTCTCACATTAACTATTGCTGCGGTCAAATGACATCGGTAAAACATTTAAACATTTAAAATAGTTCACTTAATAAGAAGTTTAAATGATCTTAGTTTTGACCCTGATAAATATCACACTTCTGTAAGAGCAAAAATACAATATCACTGTAAAAACATCTGACTTAAAAAAAGTCAGGATTTAAAATCATATCAAAACCTTCACACTTTCTTGGTGTAAAATGAACATACAATTTCTATACATACATCACAAAAGTCCATAAGTCTGTTGCAGGTGGCATTTTAAGCCTGAACAAACCTTATAAAAACAAAAAGTCTTTTGTTTCAGCATTAATTAAAGCTGCTAGGTAACATGAAGCCAACTATGTAACTGCATTCTGCCTAAAGAAACCCTAGCAGCCACTCAACAGTAACTCTATATCTTCACACTGATAAAAAAAAAAAAAAAATTCTGATACAGACTCTTCCAACAGAGACAGGAACCTTCATCTTCTATTTTTTCACTCTTTACAGGAAGTGCATAAGAGATGATGGATCTTTTCAACAAGCCTTCACGGCTAAAAGGTTATAATAGCTTTTATCAGAATCATAGGAAATGACTCCCTGTTTTCTATCAACAACACGTCTATTAGCCTTTTAAAAAAACAATCCTCAAACTTCCATCCTCTGAAAAGTGTATTGAGATGTTACTGATGAGCAACACTAAAATATATTTCTAAACGGTGCATATCTGAGTATGACAGCAAGAACATGATCATACTTTGTTTTTGTTCACTATCCTCTCCATCTTCCCACAGTTGTGAACAAGTGAAATGCACTGAAAACTACAGTCGGAATGAAATGAGATCCTGTCCTTGTTTAATCAGGCTTAACATTCCCATCTCTAGGCCCCATCAAACTATTTTCATGTTCTTTACTAAATACCTTTTGTCCAACTCTATAGTTTTGAAGATTTGCGTTGGACAGGGTGAATGTAGTTCCAAGTCTCTTCAAACAGACTCTCCTCTGGGAAAACTGTGGCATTTCCTGTGCCGCTTGTTTCACAAGAACACGGACACAGATTCACAAGAATTTATTCAACTTCTCAAATATTCGGCAGGAGATTTGACCGTAAAATGACTCTATGGTCTTTGACTGGTCTATAAAAGCATATCTCTCTCATGATTAAACAGTCAAGATGCTCATCACAAGCAGTTACGTGTGTAAATTCCTTTTGTGTGGGAGAAGCAGGAAGTTTCACAAACAATTCTCAAGAACTCAGAAATAATCATTGTTCTTTTTTTGTCAATGTCTTATTATTATATTTTAAAATATATTTTAATGGATAATGTACCCTTCCGTCATGGTGGCCTTCTATTAGAGGTGGTCTTCAAATAGTGATGACTTTTTAATAGAGGCTTTATGGTAATTTAAAAAAAGCTCTTCTAAGCTCTAATCTTTTGCTGACAGTCAGCAAAACATTTTATGCAATATTTGTCACTTGTTTATATTTCAATTTTTTTCCTACTTTAGTTTGTAGACAGCAATAACTCCACTGCACAGGGAAACATTTTCTTTCTGTACACGTGACAATAAATGCTTTGATTCTTGAGTATGAAATAGGCTACTAGTTTAAGTAGTAGTTTATATACTGCCAGGTTGTACAAGGCCATGGACTACATTCGGTTTTTTTTTCTAAATCCAATTTTTTTCTAAATATAGCTATGGACAAACAATATTACTTCCTACATTTCTTTCTCTTTAATTGCTTTTATTTTAGATTAGTTTTATTATGATCTAGATAATAATACATTTATTTAAGTAATGCTTAGATGTTAGATGCTTGGGCAGCAGTTAATTAGTGTTTTTTTATTTTGAAAATAGAAAAATTGGATAAATGCCAGGAAGAAATACCCGAATCTTTTTAGAATTTTGATTAATTGAGGAGAGGAAACCTGACAAAATCACTATAGGCCAGTATGTTAATTATTGAAAACATATGTTCGAATATGTTCACATTTTCCAGTTTGCAGGGGAAACAACCAAACCTGTCTTGAATAGCAGACTACTGAGGGTCATTATGCTGCGTGATAAAGACTGCATTGAGTCCACACACCTCCAACTGCATCACACCTTTTAACACCAGGAACACGTGTTCTTTAACAGACATTCTGAAAGAAGCATTGAAAAAGTGTTGGGGAAAACTCAACCAAACTACCGGTTGTGAAAATAGCTGTGGAGTGGACCAATTGATAAAATCACTCCAATACAACGTCTTAAAGTTAATATGGATGCCGGTATTATGGTAGTTTCCCTACACTTGATCAATCTGTTATTGATCTTTGAGGTAAAAGAAGAAGCATCAATTGGAAGCTAATTCAGTGTCTTTAAAAGAAAGCGTGTAAAGGACTTCTGATCACAGACAACAAAGTGTAGTGAACGTTGGTTTTACAGGACAGGTTAATTCCTCGTAGCTCTGCCAACAACCACAAGCAATCGTTCACCACAAAACAAGCTGCAGTTTGAGACTTCTGACCATTCTTGAACTATAGTACACATTACTTTATTACATTATTTTCTTTAATAAGTTTAACAACATGTTTTGCTTTGACAAACTGTGATGGAGAAGAGAAATATACAGAGTAAGAAACAAAGTATCTAGAAAGTTGAAGACAGTGGAAGAAAGAGAGAGAGTAAAGAAGAGATAACAATTAAGAGGAAGAAGGGAGCAAGAGAGATGTTAGAAGAAAAAAATAAAGAGAAATAAGGAGAGAGGAAGAGAGTGATTAAAAAAAACGGGATAAAGAGAGGGTGATAGAGAGAGACAGATAAACAAAGACACAGAGAGAGAGAGAGAGAGAGAGAGAGAGAGAGAGAGAGAGAGAGAGAGAGAGAGAAAGAGCAGAATAGAGAAAATAAGCACTGCTGCATTTTAAGTGCTTGTACCGATTTGAACAAGACAAGTCATTTCTTGTTGATAATACTTTCACACCGTTTCCAAAAACAATCACACAATGTTTCTATTTGACAAGCTGTTCACTTCACATAATAACAGTTATAAAGTCATGGTTTCAGGGCGAGCATTTACAAATCAGGACCTTACAGAACAAATCTTTGGTGAATTGACATCTAAAATTTCAACTTTGTGTAAAACATGAAGACATTAAAGTTTTAATTATCCATCTATCCATCCATTTTTAAAACTGCTTATTCTATTTCTGGTTCACAGTACAGTTACAACATTTACTGAAATGATAAATAAGTTATAACTGTCTTATCTGTCTTAACTGTATAAGCAATTCTGACCACCATATTAAAAGAAAATGTCATTAAGAATATTCTCATTATTATTAGTAATAATAAGAATAAGAATAATAATATACTAGAGCATATACTAATCTACTAAATAGGCTAATTCTAATTAAATAATGACATTGTAGCCTCCCAAACTGCCAGTTGAGGCAAAAAGCAACATCTCATTTGAAATGCAAAACCACTTGTAGCTTTTGAGAACTCGTGGTGGCATTTATAACACGCTAAACCCTTGATTTGTTTCTAATAAAGTCTGTTTGTCTCTGAAGACCTTGTAATATTTTTAATTACAAAATCAAATACCCAAAAAATGGGCTCAACATTGTGCATGAAAAGCGCTGGAGATAAATCATCACGCCCAGCAGGTGTTTTATTAGCGGCAACATGAGAACATTCCACCTTTAGGCTCTTAAATCATGCATAAAGAGCATGAAGATCCACACCTGAAGCACCACACACGGAACCTGAGCTCACTTCTACATTACAAACACATGAGTTCCTATAACAACAAGACTAGATCATGTATAGTAAAGTCTGTGAGCCGTGCTTAACCGTTTGCCCACAATATTGGCTTTGTTATAAGGCCGCGGACAATATACACTAGCAAAAACCTTTCCACACCTTCACATTTTCCTTATTAAATATCTTTCGGAGATGTCTGTGCCTGTCTTGAGTTTTGAATGACTAATTCCCACTGAAAGCCATACACCCATGCCAATAAGAGAACAATATGCTATGGCTGAGTGATGAGTTATGAAAATCATACTTGCTATGAAAACAACAAAAAAGAATCTGCATTGTCTTGCTTGTCATTACGTTTCAAATTCCCCTGTCATAATGCCACAAAGCAGCAGCAACAACAATAAATATACGTTTAAAAAATATGTAGATCACTGACAAAAATAGTGTTGGTCTTTGACCTTATGCAGATTCAAGCTCTGCGAAATAAGAAAAAAAATTTCCTGGGAGTGGATCTTTTAAACCAAAAACGTGGGGCTCCGTATAAACGATCATTGTGATATAAAGAAAATGTTTTCTTATTCTTTATATATATATATATATATATATATATATATATATATATATATATATATATATATATATATATATATATATATATATAAATTTATGTTAAAAATTAGTCTTCAAATCAGATGGGTTACATTTTAAGGTACACATTAATATTTCTTCAACTACACAAAGCACTCACTGATTCATCTTACAAAAACACGGATGAATATGTTTTACTTGGACGAATCAATCATAGAGAATCTCTCAGGACACGGAAGACATAAAAGGTGGTTGGTGAAGTCTCTAATGATGGATATTTGATTTGGGGGCTTTGTGTTTCACTCTGTACGTGATATGTCAGATGACACTAATAGGAGATATTAAAGTTTCAGACAGCACCAGTCAGCACATGAACAAGCCTGAAAGATCGTCAAGCCTGAAGCGCCCCTGTGTTTTTATGGGAGTCAAGCTTGTGCGGAATAACAGAATAGGTGTTCCCGGGTTCGTTTAAGCATCCACTGACAGGGACTTTGAAGGAATTAGCCTGTGCCTGCCGAAACACTGCAGAAGCTACAACACTCCTGACATCACATGTGCGTACTGCCAAAGTATTGTACCTCATGTGCGTACTACCGTACTGTACCTTTTGATTTTTCTGGCATTTTGATAAAATGGAATAAATCAATTTAGAGACATACTATAGACTTTTGTGTGGCTTGGTGGTGTAGTGGGCTGCGCTGTTGCCTAATTAGAGAGGCATTTTCATGTGCTTGCGTGGGTTTCTTTCAGGTCTCCGGTTCCCTCCCACAGTCCCGAAACGTGTTCAGGCGAACTAGAGTCTGAAAAATTGTTCATGGGTGTGAGTGAGAGTGTGAATATGTGGGTCTGTGTGTCCCGCACTGTGTTTGGTTGGCCACCAATCAAGAGTGTGTATTTCGCCTTCAGAGTTGCTGGGATTGGCTCCAGTTCCCCTGTGACCCAGAAATGGAAAAGCGTTTCTGGAAAACTAATAGATGTCTGAGTGGATTATGTCTTTATAAATGAATTACTTAAGTTCCTTTCCATATACTGCATTCCATAATGTTTTTTTTTTTTTTACACTTTAGTATAACGCTTTAAGCATGTGTATACAGCTTCAGGATGAAAAAAAATATTTTGTGGGTTGCAATTACCCTTGAAAGTAGCGCTCTGTGCAGAGGCCATGACATCATACTATAAAGGCAATAATGAAAGGGGTTTTACACTGGTTGATTTCTGTACATCATTAAAACCCAGATGCGCTTTGCCACGTGTGACCATCAAATCTCTGGAACATTTTATATGTCTAAAGATAGTTAGATTCTCTCATCCAGTAGCAAAAAGCTTTTTCATTACAGTTGGTGTCTAAAAACATATAGTGCCTGATGTTTGTTTGTTTTTTGGTCAAAATTATTGCACATGATCAAATGATCCAATGTATGTGTAAATACAGTAAGCATCAATAACCATCTTATTGTGTTGATTGATGATGTAAGAAGAATGGCCATTAAGAATGATCCAAAACAGTGCATGTATTATTAAACACTAAACATATTGTTAAGTTATGAATAAAATAAAATGTGAATATTTTAATATTTAATAATGAAAAAAGAAAAATCAGCATTAAGTGTTTTTTACATTTCTCTAATAGCTTTGTGAGAGACCAAAAGAAAATAGTTTAAATAGTTTAATAAATGTAAGGGGCAGATCTAGAAAGTCTGTGAATCTTAATAAACTCGAATTGATTTAAATCGATTTGCAGTACCTGAACATTACTCTTTCAAAACTACACATTACTAAAACATGCAGCAAACTAATCCGAGAAAAACCGTTTTAAAACTTCGCCCGCCGTCTGCAGTCATTGCCTTCAGATTAATTTTGAGACGTAAAAAGCAGCTTAGTTGAAGTGCAAAAGCTTACGGTACCAGTTGGTGGATGCTCGCGGGTTGAGGATGTCTTCTTTCGCGGTCAGCAGAGACAGACTGTATGTGTCCAGGTTAATCGCTCGCATCTTGATGCCTGAGTGTCGCAAAGGATTGTTCAACAGAGAATAAAATTGCACTTTCTGCGTCCAGTGTTTCCTTCAGCGACGGGCAGGGACGTTTCCCATCCACTTGTGTAGTTGAGCGCCGCGCAGGCGGAGGAGCGGAGCGCTGATGCGGCGCATCGGTCCAGCAGAAGAACTTCACGGAGAATAGTTCCGGAAGCTCCGCCTCCTGCTCGACCAGCCGAAAAGGACAAGTAATAGAAAGGAATCGCGTACGGATGAAAGTTTCATCTTTTTCATATCTCTTCATATCATTCAGGCTCGTTGTATTTAAGATTTCTTAAGCATTTATTTAAGTCGTGAAGTATCCGATTTTACTCGTACTGAATTTGGGCTCAGCAAACACCAAGAAATGTGGAAAAGAAAACAAGAAACTCTTTATTTATTTCCTAATTTAGAAATTAAATTTAACACATCAAAAAGTCTCAGACAGTCCAACTCAAAAGTGCAAAACTGTGCTCATGAATACATGGAAAAAATTAACTCATGAATAGAATCCAGTACCTTCAGCACCCTGCAGATGGCGATATTAGAGAAATTAATAAATTATCCCAAGAAACGAACAATGAAAAATATGCCGACTTGTCACGCTCAATCCCAACAGAAGAACAGTCCATTCAAATAGTGGAGTAAAGAGTATATATACTCAATCACAAATGTAGTCAAGATGCAAGTAAAAGTTGCGTATATTTAAGTAACAAAGTCCATCAACAGTACTGGTGAAATGTATAAAGGTCGATGTTGCTTAGCTGCTTTAAAAGTCTACTTTCTTATATCTAGTTTTATGAAAAATATGCACTGAAATGTAAAGTCTTTGCTAATTGTTTGGTAGTCATTTGTACATGCTGTCCAAAAATATAGTGATTAGTTCTTGTCAAAGTTTGTCAAAAGTGAAGTGTGGACCCTGAGTGAAGGGTCTTGGATTGGCAGACTGGCTCTCTTTGTGCTGTCTGTCATGTTTTGTACAAGTTTATGTTAAAATGTCTTGGCAGCCATTTACAGTGGTGGTCTCCTGAGGGACCCTTGTCACTGTTGAGCTGGTTTCATGGGAACGGAACTTAATGCTGTCGCCATTTAAGACATTGGCTTTGTTATTCCTTTGTAGTACACATCATTTGTTATAGAAACACATTTTGTTGAAGTAAAAATTGATGCAGCCTGAAACTTCATCTTTTTGTGCTTGTCAGTGTTTTACTTTTTGTTTTTCTTTTGTATTTATTTATTTTTTGTATTAGTTCTGAATATTATAAAAAATTTTATAAGCACCTCTAAAACCTCCAATTGAATGCCACCTCTTGTATGGCGCAAGGGTTAAGCAATAGAAGGCCATAGATAAGTAATATCTAGGTATATTTGTTAGAAATGTCTCTCAAAATTCAAATTCTTAATGGAGTATTTTATGCAAACGGAACAAACTCAGACTGAACTACCTCCACTAGTAAAAAGAAACATTTGGCCTTTACTCGTCTCGTTCTAGTTGGCACTACTTCAGCATTACTCCACAGCCACAAACCAAACTCATATCTTTGGCTCTTTGAACATTACGTCACCTTGCCTTTTAATCAGTTCATGTTGTAGGCCGGTGTAGATCACTCCTAAAAGCAAGCAAAAGGCACAACTGTGTGTGCAGACCCCACTGCAGCCCCCTAAACGCAAGGGATTTTTGAGTGTTTATGGCAGATACTGAGGCAATGAACCTGTGTGTTCCAACAATCTGGCGTGTTTTTCTCTTCACGTTGATGGATTTGACCTCTTGTGCTTCTGTCATTCGATGACAATTATTTTCAATAATGTTAGATTGAGGCCTTTTATTTAAAAAATTCAAAAGAAGTGTATAACACAATCCTGACAATCTCTCTCTCTCTCTCTCTCTCTCTCTCTCTCT
>CM051493.1:1730978-1753658 GCA_028031935.1 Paedocypris micromegethes
ACACACACACACACACACACACACACACACATACAAAACACCGTGTTTCTGCCTCAAAATAAGTTCAAAGTTCAGCACACCAGAGACGTATGACTTGAGTTCAGGATTATAGTTTGACCTCTGACTTCTGTCCATCATTACTCTTCATGTGTTTTTGTTTATGTGTCTTTCTGCTGTATTTACTGTAAGCGTTTTCTGAGTTGTTGTATTCTGTATTTCCTCAGCACACGGAAATCCCTGAAGATTTATTTTCTCGTTTTTTTTCTGGGTATTCTGTACATTTCTAAACTACATTCTCTCTTGTTGACCTTGTGGTTCCATTGTAGGCACCAAAAAGTCTTGGTTTTGTGTCTCCTAGGTGACGTTAAAGCTTATGTGCTTAACCCTACAGGGGAGGAAAGCATGTTTACTTGAACATGTAATAGCAGTGTTATAAGCATGTTGTGTTTGCGCTGGTTTGACTGACGACACCGGGTTTGTCTGTCGACTCAGCTTCAGTCCAGCAGAAGAGCTCCAGCTTTAATTGTCACACTCTGAACTCCTACACGATAATTAGATTTCTCCTCTAATCTCTGACACTGACGCAGAGGTGGAGTGTTTATGCACTGGCAATGTAAAGAGTCAGAGTTTGAGAACTTGCTGACTGCACGTTGTGAGCTGACAGAGGAGGAACCCTCTTGAAATACAATCTGAAGAAAAGAGAGAGAGAAAGAAATCAATGAGCATGTTCACAAGGTCAATGGCGTGGTCCCGAAAGCCTGCTTGATCAGAGTCCATAACGCTGGAAAAAGCAAAGGAGGGAAAGAAAACACTACACTGTCGAGATGAGATCTTTTCCAGATAAGTCGTAAACAACACTAACCAATGGTGTAGCTAAGCAAGATTGAAAACAAACATGATGGATGGATGGATGGATCAATAGTCAAGAGTTTTTGTTATTTTTATTTATGTTCTATTTTGTGCGATGAAGCATACGTAATTATAAAACACATGTATGAAGACAGTGCCCCACCTTTAGCAGCAGCTACACATTTACAAAGGGAATTTTTCCTTTAATTTGTTAAACTGCAGGAGGCTGACAAATTAATAACCTTGTAATTCAGATTAAAATTACAGATAGTATTGAAAAGAAATACAAATGTTTTTTTTTTTTTTAACAAGTACTTACGGAATGAGAGTAAGCACATGATTTAATGATGAGCCAAATACACAAACTGCGTCCTATTCAAAATAAAAGGCTTTAATTTGAGAAGTTTAAAAAAGTCGTCAATTTGCAAAGTGTGTGCTTTGACTTTGTGCTTTTGTTTTATCTACAAAACTTTTACAACGTAAGTGGTTTTAAAATCTTTTACTGGTTAATCTTATTAACCGGAAAATAAATTACACATTTGTATGCGTTTCACAAGGGTTTTTAAAAATTATTATTTGATTTTTGAAAATAATTTAAAAATATTTCAAAAAAATTAATAACTTAATAAAAAAATGGTGTCACAAAATAAAAAATTGCCTTGAATCCTAATGATTATTGTTTTTATTTGATCCAATATGTGAATATTGGCATAACATTAGAACAAGGTAAATAAATGTATGAATAGAAGTCCTGCAATAAAAAATCAATATATATATATATGTATATTTAATTTTTTTTATTAAGATACATTTATCCTAGACACTATATTAGACACTCCTGTATTCGTTTCTCATTTTTCAAGGCACATGACACATAAATGTTAGAGCAATACGTTAGATGGATGAATCCGTGTCTGTCTCCCTCTGCTGGACATTCAATAAAACGAATTAAAAATTGAAAATGTAATGGCTTTAATTGTTAAGTCAATTGAAAAAGCGGTAAAATATTTTTACACAATAACAAACGTTTTAAGAGTTAAGCTTTATTAAAATCCAAGCAAACATCAAAATACTAAAACAGATAAGTGTTCAACCCCTTTTGCTCATTTTGTACAAATAACAATTGTTCAAAAATAATACAAAATGATTTTCTTTTGTCATATTCTTTAAAACAGCAGCAAAACATTCAAAATTTTAAAGCCCTTAGTTTTGTGTGCGTGCGTGTGTGTGTTTTCGGAACAAGAACAACATTTACAAAGCAGTAACAGGAACCTTTATATTCAACATGATAACGACAATTATTAAAAACCAAAGAGTTAGAAAGAAAAGCACAACGTGCAAAACAGCTTCAACTCTTCACAGATCAGAACATAGATTCTGTGTTAAACTGTCAGTTATTTCCCCAAGAGCACAAAACAATTATCTCTTCTCAAGCCAAATAACTCACTAGCTATTAATAACAGTTTTACTGAACAGAAGCAACACAAATAATACAAATGTGTTTTAAGAGCAAAAAGACGCAGGCCTGTATCTAAACCATAATAAACTGGTGTCGTTTCCTATTTATTTACTGGCGGGTAGAATTTTCCTAGTTATTTGTTCCAGTTTGTTAAAACCACAAAACTGACTAGAAAGCATTAAGTGTAAATCCAAATGCAACTCTATGTTTACACAAATGTGTTTTATAATTGTCGTTTTTAATTAGTTAAACATCCCAAAAAATGTGTAGCAGTAAGTTGTTTTGAACAGCAGAGGGGGCAATCGTGTTTCTATTGAGATGCATTCACACGTACATTTCCTCTTTCACAAATTACGTATCATCAAAATCAAACCTTTCATTACCAATAAAAATGGGAAACGAAAGCAAACACTAGAAAATCAAAAGTAAAGCTCAAAGAGAAAGAAAATTGCTACAAGGTTTTTGTCAATACAGTGGTCTGCTGGCTTACGTGAAACTCAAAGTCTGTGATCTCTATGTAAAACAAAAAAGATTTTGTTGTCTGTTCAATTATAAAGGCACATGTAACACAAGGTTAGGCCAGAACTTTATAAGTGCTCTCCAGTTTCTGCCAAACCAGTTTAAGAGCTATAGGTGCCACAGTAAAATCAAATTACTCACATCAAGTGTAAATTATTGGTGATGTTCCAAAAGGGAATTTCTAACAATTCTATTGTTCGACCAGGGCTTCTATTACAATTCCAAGACAAAATTGCAATCAAATCCTTGAATAAAATCTGCCTTTGTTTGTAATTGCATGCTGGCCACCATACTGCGCCATTCCCATGCACACCTCGCCTGTAAACGTGCGCTCAGAAATACTCCACATTAGTTGCTCAGAAAAAGAAAAGTGAAAAGAAATCGAACATCTTTTTTTTATTTAATAGTTGCTCTAAAGTGCATATTAAGCAGGCAGTTTCCTGTTAGTGGAGATCATTCAAGTTGGTTGTTTTGCACCATGCCAGAACTTCTTTTGGGCCACCAAATAAACAGTTATAGAAATAAAACCATTAGTGTTTCTAAAATACTATCCCAAGACGCTTTGTGTCTAAATGAGAAGGCATTCTCGATTAAAGCTCAAGCTACAAGGACTTGAAATCCTTCGGCAATCGGCAAGTCAAGTGCAGAATCAGGCGAGATTTGAACTAAGAGGAGCACCAATTTACTGGAAGAAAACCAATCCATGCTACAAAATCACCTGCTTAGTTTAAAAACCAGTCAATGACATGCAAAGGCAAAAAATCTTATGAGCCGAAAGAGAAAAAAATAAGTGCAAACAAGTCTGAAATCACCAAAACAGTTCCTCTCTAGACTGAAGGATTCTATGGGAGGAAAGGTTTTTCCCCAAACCAACCATTTTTGATAAGCAAGACTTTAAATCTAAACGTTTTGTGTGCTTTTATCTAATGTCTGCTTCAATAATTAAACAACTAAAAATTGTGTTCAAACTATCCATATTCCATGTGTGAGTCAGTTGAAGTTTGGTGAAATAATGGCAGTGTGTGGAATAAAATGTCTGGCTTCGACTTTATCTGTCTCCTTTAGTGAATAATTTCTTTTTTGAGAGCAGATCGGCCTTGTCTGGGCGCTCGGGCTGTGTGTCTATTTTTATAGCTGTTGATGATTTCAGCTTGTCTGGTGAGAAAAGCAGGGTGCAGCCCGCAGGAAGCAAAAAAACACAACAGCAGGAATAGATGAAGGTGGAATGCCAAATCCAGATGTCTTTCCCCTCCAAATTAAAAATTAAGAACTCTGGTGAAAAGGCACGGTTCAGGCAAAGCAAACATGCGTGCGCTGAAGAACAAAAGCAGCTGGATTGTGATGGGCGAGTGGAAGCTGATCTGAGGCACTCGTGTTCTCCGCTGGAACTGTTGATTCTCGCACATCTGGACGAAGCAGCCAAAACACAATCTAGCACATCTCATCACCAAAACCACTGCCACGATGAACGAAATATTAAGAAATATACATAAACTTGAAATATTGATACATTTGGGCTCTTTTACTAACAAGATTGTCAAACACCTTGTATGAAGAAAGAGCGTATTGAGTGCTTGATGTTGATTGGCTGATCCCGAGATCCGATTTGACCATGTGAATAATGTGCAATGTTGAGCATCACTATGCATCATATTAACAAGTTACAATAAATGGACGCCCTGTATGATAGTGGGATGCTGGTCCAGGGTGTTCACGCAAACCTGATTACGTTAAAGCGTGATACTAATAATATGAACTGATGGTTCTCTCCCACACTACCCGAGAAAACAAACCAACTTTGCAAATGAATGAGAAACCTGACAATCTACTTTTTGGTTATCAGGCATATTTTACCAATTATTAATACGTACATAAAAAGTCTTAAGTAGTGCTACAAATATTTGCATTGGACTTGAGAAACAAGGCTAATACTTTCTAGAGTCGAGTAAACTCAGGATGTGCTGGCGCCTCCAGTGGACAAGATGAAAGGCAAGAAAGACTGTCACAAAGAAGAGTGGTCACAAAAAAGGAATTCATCCAAACAGAACGTCCATATCAAATGGGACCATTAATACTCAATATAAAAAATAGCCCTGTTTTTTCTTAGTCCTTTTTTGTCAAGTTTTGTCTCGCTTCCGACGATTTTGGTAAGGCGTTTATGTCTGTCTGAATGGATTGTCTGTCTTTGGTGTGGTACAAGAGCAATTATGGGTGTCAAACCCAAATCATTTACCCTCCTTCCAGACCCACACCAATCAATCACGTCTACAAACCCAAATCACGTAACAGGACAATCAAGCTTTCGTGATAACAGTTCTTCTGTAGGCAACACAACTGGCATTCAGAGCCAAAGTGGGGCAATGGAAGATCCAAGAAGTTATTCATGTGTGTGTGTGTGTGTGTGTGTGTGTGTGTGTGTGTGTGTGTGTGTGTGAGGAAGTAAGTGGAGCATTTACCATTATTTCACCGAAATATTTGATGCATCCCTGCAGCCATTGTAATTGCTAGTGGTTTTCAAAGCGAAGCAATTTTTCAGCTTGCATTCGTCATAAATGACGTTTTTTTTTTGTTTCGCTTTTTTGTTCTTTCAGGAATGGAAAAAAAAAGAAAAAATAACGCATCATTGTTGCATCCATCAGGTTGTGCGCCAGCGCCCAGACCGGATGCTGGTGTGATCTATAATAACAGTCAAAAATAAAAGGTTAAAACGGGTTATTGTGTTGATGGCACTGCCTACATAACGCTGCGGTGAGATCTCACACATGTTGCACATGGTGGTGAATGTCATTTGAGAGTGTGGAAGATTAGAAGATTTCTCTGAGCCTTTTCTCCCACTTAACGTGTGCTCCGAGCATTTGTGGGGGCACCAGTCTTGTGTCAGTCCCAACTACGGGAGCGAAGGCAAAGATTAATGAGGCAAATATGCCTCACACGTTCTTCTAAGTAGTCAAGATGGAAGCACTGAAACAGAAAGAGCTTCCAAAGCTCAGCTACATGCCTCAGGACAGAAACCACAGAGCGACGTGAAAAGCAAAATGGATTGATGGGGTAAATCCTCAAGAAATGTGTGGTGCTGATGAGGACGGATGTCTCCAGAAACACCAGCCGCGTTTGGTGTGCTGCTTGCGCAAGATCTCCTCTTCGCGCTCACGCTCTTTTTGGGAGCGGAGGTAGCGGTCTTCCTCTTTTAGAAACCAGACGGGGGGCCAACGATGCTTCTCAAAGTGTTTCTGGTTGTCTGGGGTAGCCGAGACGAGAAAAATGTAAGCATAATGCAAAGCTTTACTAATCAAGGGTTAAGAGGACGAGAGCTCACCAGCTAACATGGTCTTCATGTCTTTTGGAAATTTGCGGCAAACGCTGTTGTAGTTGGTGCAGATGTGATGCAGACACCATGCAGAAAGCTGTTTGGCGTTGTGGAACTACAACAAGAAAAATTTCCTTTCACTCCTTCGGATTTGAAAAGCACGTTATGAGACTGTGTAAATGTTTAACCGTTGACTTCTGTGTGCTTTGCATGTTTATAGGAACTGTTTGTTTCATTTTTAATAATGAATAATTTAATTACCTGAGCCATCTCTAGATAGGCCAGCACATGTCCATCAATGTCCACTCCTTTAACGGACAACTGCAACAGTTCCTCAACCGCATGTTGTTCTGTAGACCATAACAAAACACGTGTTAATAAGTCAGCCATGTAGCTTAATGGTTAGCACCTCTCAAAATCTTCCAGCATAACAAAACCGCCATAAGTTCAGGCCCTAAACTGACACATTCCAAATGAGCCAAGCTGTATTCCAGTTGACCCCTGAATCATGTAAAGCATATTATACAGTATAAACACACCCGTGTATATGCATACGCCTACATATTAATGTACATACAATGTACACAGTGGTGTAAAGTATATGAGTAAATAGACTTAGCTTCTTTACTTGAGTATTTTTGGCTACTTCATACCTGTAATAGGTATCAAACTTATAAGCTCTACTTGACTACATTTTTGATTGAGTATCTCTTTACTCCACTACATTTGAATGGACACTTACTGTTACTCACTATATTTTGATTGTGTGCAGCATTGAGTTGATGGATGCTGAAGGTACTGGATGCTATTTATGAGCAAATACCTTAAAATACTTCCATACCATACTTGTATCATCATCATCACCATCATCATCTTAACATACTTGAGTAAATGGACTTCTCTACTTGAATATTTTTGGCTACTTTGTACTTGTACTGGGTATAATTTTTCAAAATATTTTTTCGGGTACTTTTTACACCTCTGAGTATACACCACTTTATATATGCAGTATAACGTACTTGTGTATTATCATCATCATCATTACCTGTTAAAGCTACAAGGCGAGGAAGACAGAGGCGGTTGGCTAGTATTATAAGGTCCATTGGCTCCAGCTCTGGACATGGTGTGAATACCCCACAGTAGAGATACTCCAGAACTGCTCTCATACAGGCACAAGTGGTGCTGTGGATGGAAACCTGAAAAATAAAAAAAAATAAAAAAACGGAAGAAAAAAAATGAGCAAGTGGGCAGCCACCACCACAATTTGGCAGTGTTTATAAAAGCACAAGATTTCATAATTCATGCTGGGGAATATTTATTCATAGCTCAACTCATGGGCATGGAAACTGGAGAAGCAGATTGATCCAGGGGTGAAACAATCTGCTCCGCGCACCCTCCATACTGGGAACTGCGTGGTCCTGGCTGCTGACCATTAGAATGAGCCTTCATGATGATGGGGCAGGACCCAGAGTGGCCAAGAACATGGTCAGAATATGGACATATGTGTCCAGGCAGACTGGCTAACGAAGGGGTCTGTGAGAGTTAGATGGACGAGGGCAGCGGCCTCCGCAAGGGGTCTTTTATCCTTCAGAAGATTAAAGCTCTGTGTGAAACCGTTGACAGTCTCAGCTCAAAGCTGTGGAAAAATAACTTGGTGGGCTTGTCGCTACGGGAAACCTGGCCTATTGAGCTTTGCAGAACAAATACACATATGCCAAGCTTAGAAATAACAAAGCAGTCATATTAGCAACTTGACAGTACTAAATGTTTTAGGCTTAAATTGTTTAATACCTGTGTGTCTTACAGCACACAATCTACGCAAGATTCAATTCAGCATAATGCAAATAGAAATATAGCAAAGGATTACAGTATCTTCCATCAGACTACTTATCAAACAGAGGTTAGATCCCTTAAGAACTCGTGAAGTCATTTATTATGTCCATTTATAAAACTGCTTAACTCAACTGAAAGGTAGGAGAGTGTTTGCTTTGACTTGGCTTTGGCCGGAGGGCGAAGATCAAACAAAGACACACTTATTTTTTTCTGCACCAAGGCAAAGAAAAAACGGGAGCGCATTCAGAAGGAACACAAAGACGAAAAAGCATGGTCAGTGAATCAATACACGGCAACCTTCTCCCAATGCTGTTGCTTTTCTCAGACAAGATGAGGTGGATTTATCCGCCGCTGGATAAGCCATGTGGTTTGAACGTTCACAGAAACGTATAGCTGTATCTTAAAATGCATGAGTTGTAATAGGAGTAGGTGGAAAACAGGAGCTTTGGACCTATAGACTGTGTATGTCAGAGCGCAGTGGCGGGTGGTAAGATGACACTGGGTGGTATTCTAGAAACCTTAGGGGTTCCATTCACACAACGGCCCAGGCCAATTAACAGAATGTCAGTGTAAATATGACCTCTCATTATGGCTCTTTAACTTAAAGAAATGGCAGTTGGGGCTTAAGTGTAAAAATTTGGACTTGTGACCAAAAGGTTGAAGGTTTGAATCCTGAAGTATCCTTGAGCACAACACTAAACAAAGTGTGTTCATTCTGTAAGTTTATTTGGATGAACATGTCAGCCAAATAAATGTAAAGTAAAGAAAAACATAATAGATAATGAAATACACTATCCAGGAAAGGAGGTCAAGGTTGAAACCTCTGAAAAACAGGGTCAAGACAAAGGAGTGTGTGTTTGTGTCACGGAGTAATTTGTGACCTATCAAGTTCAACCAGACTCCTCCTCATCATCCAACAATTGCAGCATACACCCAAACCAGTCTCCACCTCTGCCATCTCCACTTTCAATTCTCACAAGGAAAATATGACACTCAAATCGTTTGATTATAGGCTGGTCGTACAAAACACAGGGAATAGATCCTATAAGATGCATTCAGTTTCATGTGTGAAAGTCATAAAAATAGTGAAAAAATATTCAGATGCGAAGGATCTTGTTTAGTATCTGGCAAGTACATTCTTCTGGCAGAGCGCTAAAACCTTGAGGAATGTTTCTGCGCGACAGAAGAACAGCAAGTCTTAGTGGTGGTGAATCAATCAAGTGTTTTGTGGTTGTTAAACTAGGATGAGCAGGAGCATCTTTTATTCAGTAAGGTTTATAGGAAAATCATCAGCTTCCTCAGTAGAAAAAGAGCTTTTGATAAACCACCATGAGTCGTTTTTACATCAATGAGTTTACATATATGCATATTGTAGCTATACAACATCTTCCGTTTAGGTGAATCAGTTTCTTTTTTAGTTAAATTAAGAAAAAAAAGAATGGAAGAAGTCATCCCAGGGCATCTTTAAAGTAGAATTTTTTTACTTGGACATTTGACGAAATTGTGATATATTTCAAGCCAAATTTAGGTATCTTTAACACAAAGATACACAAACAAATGTGCATTCCCTACAAGTTTATAACAGAAGCCAATTGATTAAGACATAGTTGTTACATTAGAATTCAATCAATGACCAAAGATCATTGTCAAGATGTCAAAGCAGGAGCAAGCCGACCTGAAAGGTAACGCTGTCAGAATAGAGAAGCAACCAGCATCCTATTTCCTGCAGTGGTTTGTATGTGTGTTGTAAATCTAGCTCCCTGCAAATCATGTAATGTTATATGGGGTGATCCTGTTCACTAGCAGGCCTGGACACCAATAACCCAGTCTGGTTGTCTCGCTACTTCTGGTTTTGGTCCGAGTTCCTGCCCTCGGGGAGCTTGACTTTCTAGAACTTGAGCTGAAGGTCCACAGCCTTGGGAAATTAGAGAGAATACATGGGATGGAACTGGATGTGTGTGTGTTTGTGTGTGCAATCAAGCTCAGAAAATAATACAGCGAAACTCTACCTTTGACACCCAGCGAAATAGTTCAGAATTAAAAATGCATGAGATAAATATATCCAAAGCGGAAAATTCTGAATAATTCTCAAGAATTTAAAACCAGTGTGAAAGGATCAATTCATTCTGGTCTGTTCTAGTGGGCAACAAAAAGAACACATCACATCACATGACAGATACATATTCTGGAAATGTGAAAAATATAAAAGTCTTTCATGTGACTATAGTGGCAAATACTTACATTAAATTACTTACTTTATAGCTAGCAAGAATCTGCTTTAAAAACATAAGAACACAATTTAGAAAGCAGCCCTGCCAAGTTCAAACACAAGCCCTTCTCTCTGGAAGGCAACGTTTCTACCCATTGAATTCTCAGACGGATTGAATTCTCATACGCAAACTTGATCCATCATGAGACATAGCAAATATCAAAGCACAAAGCAAAAGAGCAGCATCCCAGCACTGAAGTGTTAACACCAAAGTCACAGGAAATAAAACCACACTTCCTGTCTGTGATGAGCTCAAATATTCACATGTTCACACTTTGTGAGCAACTTAAACTTGTTTTACACCGAAAGCAAGCAGATGTTTTTTGACCTCTTTTATACACATTTAAGCCCCAACCCCACTGCAAATAAGTCAGAGACGTTACCAACTGACAAAAGCATCAGCATCACAGCGACGTTTGCCTGTAGTGTGCAAATACTTGTTTAGTCCTGCAGGGCCGGTAATTCGTTCATATTACTGAGATTGTCTCCTGTGGTGAGCTAGAGCCCTCAAAGTGAGCCAGGCTGCCACAGACATGGCCTACTTTTAGATACCTGTGCAACTTTCTATAAGGACTCACGGTAAAGGGGTTTAATCAGTAGATGGTATTCTAGTTCATCCTATCCTCTCCCTCTCTCTCTCTTTCTCTCTCTCACTGCAACATAGTCAATCACTATAGTAGCACATTACACATTACAGTTCTATGGATCTAGAGGCATATAAATGTAGTGAAGACTTACTAGAGATCAAACCAAACATCAGAATGTGGATCAAAAGGTTTTAGAAAAAAATGGAGTGATAGTGTGATAGTATGGTGTCAAAGGAAGTGACACCATACTAGCTGCTTCATTTTTTTAAACCACTGAACTAATGACAATTTCACAGGTCTGATGAGTGAAAGTTCAGTGTGATAAATATGGATGGAAACGAAGGTCTGAGAAAAGCGGACAGATTAAAAATAAAACCTAAACATCTTAACGCTGCGGAATCAACACAGTTTAACAAAACATCACCTGTAAGAGGAACAAAGCATGAGAGAGTGGTGTTGGAAATATTTGGGAAAACTTTTTTGTGAATTTGTTAAGCTCACAAGCGTCTGATCTCTCGCACTTCTGGTCCCTGTTCTGGCGAGCTTTCAGATCACTCTTGCCAAAGCGTCATGAAACGGTGATATATTTCAAGCCAAATTAAGGTTTTGATTAAAACCACCGAAGTCTTATTCTGTCTTATTCTTTAACACAAAGATGATACACAAAAATATGTGCATTGTCTACCTTTGTGTGTTATGTAATGCAAGAAACTTCTAAGCCTAACACGTTTAACTAATAAATCTTGAACCCAGTTTGCTCAGGCTCATCAAAATTGGACAACAAAAAGATTTAACAATGCTCCTGCAACATGTTCCCAAACTTAAAGTGATTTAAAAAGTACGAAAGCAAAGATGTATCCTGTCATAATAATAATAATAATAATAATAATAATAATTGAACCTTTATTAGTCCCTCATGGGGAAATTTTTTCTCTGCATTTAACCCATCCGATCAGACACAAACTCGGAGCAGTGGGCAGCCACACAATGCGGCGCCCGGGGGGCATGTGGGGTTCAGTGTCTTGCCCAAGGACACTTAGTTGTAGAACTAGTCGTAGGGGGGATTCGAACCGGCAACCTTTGGACACCAGTCCAAGTCCCCTACCACTGGACCACAACTCCCCACATGTCAATTCAAACAGGTGGTGGCTTTAACGGGGTAGGGATCCTTTTCTGAGCTTGTTGGGAGGCTTGGGATCAGCTGTAGGATGTTGAGGAATGGGAATTCACACTACGAATGAGCAACCAGCCAGCATTTTCACACATATGGAGGAATATATTTCACATCTTGTTGAATTTTTGCTTTAAACGCCAAAGAAGGTCCAATAAATGAGTTTAATGCGGTTTTGACGCATAATAAACGTTTTGAATTAGTAAACCGATCAATGCTCCACTCACCTCCTCAATGTAGCTCTCCATAAAGGATCCTCGAAACATGGCGGCCATCCAGTCACAGCTGGAGATGAGCAGAGGCTTGTGTGCTGGCAGAAACCCGTCGTCCAGTCGAAACACCACATCTAAAACCGGGAGTAAAAGAGCACTCATCTCGACGTGTGTCACAGAGTCGAAGCTACAGAAGGGGAGACAGGTGGACGGACAAACAAAGAGAGACAGACGAAGAAACAGATAGACACACAGACCAATAATAAATAGACAGATAGAAAAGGCCAAGGATAAGAAAACTAAATGTGAAGGAAGATCCAGTCAGAGAGTGACCAATCAGGGAGAGATGATTCAAGAATTTATAAGGGTGTCAATAGTAAAATCTTAAAATTTAGTTCATAATGGTGAGCAAACGTGGAAAAAAAACAGATTCCTCCATTTTTGGACATCAGTGCACCCTGTTCTAAAAGCAGAGGGACACATCAGAGCAAAATGGACTTAAGAAAAAAAAAAGTGTTGATTTTCAGACATGAAGGAAGCGGTTTAGCGGATGAGTAAAAAAAAAAAATGAACATTATGAATGAAAATCATACAATATAAATACATGCAATAAACACATAAGACATGACACCAACAGGAGGCAAGTGACACAAAAACCATAAAAACATACAATGAAGTAATATTTTTAAAGAACATTTTTAAAATAGTTCCGGGGACTGAAAAAAAAAAAAAAAACAGGAAGCTGTTCAATTTCAATTCATTTGATTTCTGGAATTGAAAGTAGAACTCATTGACTGAAATGTCATTGCAAAAGCATCTGAATGTGACACACTAATAAATATTAAATTTATGAAACATTGACAATCATTTATCCAATAATACCACAATGACACCCTAGCACAAATTAAATGAAAAGTTAACGCTTAAAATTCAATAAAAACTGTTATTATAATCTAATGAGTTTTTAATTTTTCAAAATTGTTCAATAGAATTGTTTTGCCTACCAGAAAAAGTGCCTTTGCTCAGACATTCTTTAATGCGGTTGGCACGACGCACATGGAAGGCTTTTGTGATCTCCTGATTCATGAAGCTTTCACGATTCAAAACATTGGCCACCATCATACGAAGGTCAAAAACCTCTAGAAGCTCAGCGATGGTTGCCACGTGCATGAGGTCTCCACGTCTTTCATCTAGATGACCCGTGTAAAGGTAGTGCAGTACAGCCTGAATAAAAGAAACCGTTGACATGCCTTTATTCTAACAAACATATCTCTAAATTGATTTTGCATAATGGCAAAAGTCAGATTTTACCTGAAAAGGTCCCTTCTGAATGAGATCGTCCATGGACACTACGGTCATGAGTCTTGGCCGACCTGTCACGGGGTCATCCACCATCTCCAGGTACACCGCTAAGAAACCTCGACCCCATCCTAAAAGAGCCCGACCAGCTCCCAGTGACCCCACAGAGTGCTGACCTCTGGCAGGAAGAACATTATCGCTCTGTGAAGTCCTCAGGGAGCCTTGCGGCATAAGCAGGCGGCTGGAACCCCGAGCAGCTCCATCACATTCTTTATCAATGTCTAAGCTCTTTGTACGTCCAGCCTGTTCTTTGGCGCCTCTTCGGCTAACCTCTTCCTCCTCACTTCCTTCTAAACCCTCTTTCTCCTCCTTCTCCAGTCCGCTGGCCCCAAGATCCATAGTGAAAAGGTCATAGAACTTTGAGCAGGAAGTTGCCAGGTACATTTTATGGGCAAAAACATGAGTGGCCCCAGCTTGGAGGAGAAATAGCACATCTGAACACAACGGTTGGCAAAAGAGAGAGTCCGGACCTTCTCCATCCAGAGGAGGAGGATCAGGAATGCCCACCACAGGTCGAGGTGGTCTCGGAGGAAGAAATGGTGCCTGGAGCAAGGGACGTTGGACCTTTTTTAAATGGGATTTCCAAAACTGAAGGTGTCGTCGAGAAATGAGTGCTGCCCGGATAGCGTTGTCAAACACATCCTTTACACCGAATTGAGCAACTATACTAGTTTCGTAGTATGGAATGCCGAGTTCCTTAGCAACTTCGTGGCCTCGCTCTGGAGGCAATATGTCTGTAGGTTTGATGGGTCTGTGAATGAAGATACGAAAGCACAGTCAAGAAAACACATATTCTTGTGAAATAAAGCCCAATCAACCCTAATAATCTATATAAGCAATGCACAGTAAGTTTAAGAACACTTAGATATAAATATGGCATGTTAGATATAAATATGGCATGGCTAAGTCTCTACAGAAGCACAATGCTTTTTGAAAGTAACAGAACTGTCTCTAGGTGTGGGCGTGAATACAGTCCATACTTGGCTAGGGGCCTGCGAGCCCGGTTAACAGCATCCAGATCAGCATAGCGCAGGTCCAGCTGGCAGCCCACCAGGATGATCGGGGTGCGGGGGCAGAAGTGCTTAATCTCAGGAAACCACATGGTGCGGACATGGCGCAGAGAGTTTGGATTGGCCAGAGAAAAGCAAAGCACTACCACGTCTGATCTGAAAACACACGAAAAAGCGGTTTGTTTTAGGAAAATTATATCCCAAAATATCATAAATTGGCTGTGAGTGTATCAAACACAGGACACATGATCTAACACGTTTTTTTTTATGGCAAATTCAATGCGCTAAATAGCCACCAACACACTTTTCGGGGGATTAAAAACCAAAGTTCACCAAACCTGTTAGAAATAAAGCTTTAAAAGTAAAGATAAAAGTGTGTGTCCTAAATTTACACTTCTGGACTCTCTCTTATTCGTGAATGCTCGCGGTAAGAAAAAGACCCGCTGGTATCATATAGCGGATTTGTTTTGCAACTCGGGACGAAATTTTTGCAGAGACGCATTTTGTTACTCTAGTTTTCGTTAAAAAGGACATTCGTGAGTCGGGGTACCACTGTATATAACGTAAAACTATTATAGAACGCCATCTCTAGTAGAACGTCACGTCCATGAGACAGAACGCTATCATGACGGAAGAGTTAAAAAATAGACTGCCACCCTTAAATATGCATACATTCACATCTTGTGTTCTAAAACAGATGCTTAAATTTTATTATTATTGTGTATAAGAGTGCCCAACAACATGTCACAAAATCTGAATAAAAGCTTGTGTCTTGACCATTGAGGTGAAATGGGGTGGTAATGCCACATAAGTTTCTTCATAGAGATACTCCAGTCAATGGGTAATGTGAGGATCCCTTTTACAGACAGCTCCTGGGAATGGAGATCAAGTGGAAATGCAGCCGACTCTTCGCCCACACAATGAGTAAAGTAACTCATGATTACTTTACATAACTACCTTATTTAAACATCTATAATCAACATTTAAGACAAATTGCTTCAAATGCCCCTCCTTACAATGAAACAGAATCATGTAAACGTGTTTATGATTTATAAATTTAATTTAAAAATAGAAAAAGTAATCGCGTAGAACACATGCAAGGTTCCCATTGGTTTATTGACCAATTCCTATATTCCAGCTCCGTGCTATTGTTGTGTTTTTACGGCAGCGTAATGCTTGTGAATGCAAGTCTCCCCTCTCTAGTCTGCTTTGACATAGAAGCATAATTAAGTGTTGGTGCACGTGTAATATTCAGCATGTAATATTCAGATATTGTGTGATGAGCCATCATTGTGTGACAATGAGTCCAACATGTTAAAAACAACACCACCACCGTCTTGTAGAACGCCACCTCTAAGAGAGTACCACCTTGATGGAAGAGTTGAAAATTAGATTTTAGATATTTTGAGATATATATAAATTTATTTATATATATATATAAAACCATACTGAACAAACGTAATTATGCGTTGTTTGCTGGTTTGTTTGTTTGTTTGTTTGTTTGTATGAATCAATGCAATCAGCATCACTGCAAATGCGACGCTTCGGGTAATGTGTAGACATGCATGGTGTGAAGTCAATCAGTTTCCCGAGTGATTAAAACCATCTTGTCTGGCTCAAAAAAGACCTAGTCTAATAGCGGCGAACGGCTCAATTATGTCATCTTTCACACCGCACTCACAAGCTCATCATGTGAGACCAGCAGACACAGGAATGACTAATGGAGGACGGCAGCACTGCTGTAGCATAAACAGACTCGGACTAATGGATTTCCTCTCAGCCTTTTGCATTTACATTGGAAAGTGCTAGCAAGCATGTTTGTGTATATCGACAATAAGCCAAGATGTAGTTTCTCAGACAACACTTCAAAGAATTGCTTTGCTTATTTTGATACTGATTTTTTTTTTATTCCCACTGTGCCCCGGTTAAACAGATATTTGTTATTTTTAAAACGGCTTCTGAATCATGTCAAACAAAGAGATTTCCCAAAAAAATCATATTTTCCAACACTAATATTTACATGGAATTGGCTAGCTGGGAAAAAAAAAAGAATTGCATAAATTAATTTAAATTAGCACTCAGTCAAAGACTTATTACTATAAGTATGACTGTATGTTAAGCTTCAAATATATGTGCAAATAAGCTTAAAGTCTCCCAGGGTCAAAGTCTACATCCGAATATTTGAGAGGCTCTATGTGTGAAGGTTCACAAACATGTGGAATGTGCCATAGAACGTGTGGAAATGTGTCATAGATAAGATGACGAACAAAGGCAAGCACACGCACTGGCACACAGACTCGGATCCACAATCATTCACAGTTTCTCGCTGAAAAATAACTACGTGTGCTATAAAAGCGATTGTCGAGGGTCATAAAAGGACGCGGTTCTGTTATGTAACCACTGTGTGTGGTGTTCTGTAGAGTTATGTAGAGCATGTCTAAGTTCAAACTCCTGACTGTGTTTGATTACACTGTACACAAAGCGAAATAATCAAACAAATGTCTATAAAACAACTGCATAATTAAACAACTGGCCTAATGTTTGTATATATCAAAAGGAGTCTCCGTATTTGTTACACACTTTCTGCTTGTAATTCACTTCAGTAACTTTTAACTTAAAATAAACATTAAAAGTGTGAAAAATTCCAACTTGTCTCCTGAATTTAGCTTTCCCAAAAACAGTACATTTTCACACACACAATGTTGCCGCAACAAAAGTTAGACCAGCTTTAACTACCCATTTCAAAAGCTTAAATCAAGGTTATAACATTAGATTTGTTCCTCTTCTGTTTAAATTGTCACTTCAAGTATGTCTGGATTCTTTCACTTCAGTTTGTTCTTAGAATGTCTTTTCACATATAATGAATGGACTCAGCAGCAAGGCTTTGATAAGCATGATTAAGAACAGTTAAATGTGTCTGTGTACGGGTGGGTGTTTCTCTTAAGTAACAGACAGTGGAGGTGAAGGTCACCCGACTCTGTTTCCACAACAGGGCACCAACATTATTAGTGCTGTATCAGGCGGCTCAATCTACCACAACGAACATCGATATACACACTGAACGTGTCCACTGAAATACTTTACATCACTATGGAATCTTTCCAACATTTCCTCTTTAAATTTGTGAGCAAACATTTACCAAATGACAAGTAACATAAGTCTTGGGATTTTATGTCAGCTGAACCAAAGAACATTTTCCCATATAGTTCAGGGTAAATTTGGTATTTGTTCATGGTGGGGAAATAATTGAAAAAATGCATTAATGCAATAATTAAAAAGATGCATTTGAAAAAGCTTCATATTTTCATATTCATATTTTCGGCAGAATATTTAGAAAGAATGATAATGTGTCATTACCCTTATTATTTTTTAGGAACTGCACAGATCAGTATAGCATTTGTAACTCTTTAAAAGGCACAACACATACGATGAGTCCTGGTTGAGTTTGTCTAGTTTTGCTTACTATCTTTGCAAAATGTTCTGATTGTATACTTTATTATTCTAGAAGAGTAGCATTTGTAAACAAATTAAGTAAAATAAAGTAAAGTGAGGTGAGTTTGTCCACTTCATAGCATTTAACCCATCCAGTGAAGTTACACACACAAACCCTGAGCAGTTTTTGGAATCACTTTTTTGGAATCACTTAGCTTTCAGAAATAGTCTTAATCTCTTTGATTTTTTACAACCCATCCCTCGGTTCGACTCAATTGTGACTATGATCTGCTGCACTGCCCAGAGCTAAAGCGCCTCTACTGCCTTGTGCTGAGAATAAGAGCCTCCACGCAGTGCTCTTTGGCTAGGCTTAAAGCACATTACAACCAATTCTTGGCAGGGCAACAATTGCCACCGTCAGGCATGAAGAGAGAGCAGAATCAACAAATGAAAGATGTATATGTGGAAGGGTCACTTCAGGTGATTCAAACTCAAAAAGATTCAATTGCTGTTAACATGCATCCCTCATGTTGAAAAAAACACCATTGGGATTTTGTTGGTTTTAAACGTGTTTAAATTATAATCGATGAATTGTCAAACCAACCTGCCATAAGCAAAGCGTCTGTCTTTATGATGATCACCAAATGTGTCCCAGAGTCTGAGAGAGACGCTGACCTCGTCCACAACATCTCTTGACCGCTCCAGGACCTATAAATAAAGGATCCCAAAGATGCTCAGGTGGTTTAACCCTATGTACCCTATATACACATTGTGGCAAATGGGATTTATTTATATCACAATGCATAGTAAAGAAGTCACTACCTCCTGGCACACTCGGTATTGGTCTATGGCCCAGACAGTTGGCACATGAGTGGCAAGCAGCTGGTACTGAGTAAGGGTGGCATTGCAGGCACGGGCACAAATTAGCCGGGTCTTGCCCACCGCATTATCACCGACCACCACACATTTTATGGTCTCTACATTAGGTCGCTCATAATCTGTGTCAATATCCATGGAGAGAGCCCTGCAAAACATAAAAGAGAGAAGGAAAAAGTTACATTTTAAGTAAAATATACAATTATATATATATATATATATATATATATATATATATATATACATACATACATACATACATACATACATACATACATACATACATATACATTTATGTTTTTTATTTATTTTTTCATGGACAACCATTTCTACAAGTACAGTGTACTGTATATGTATATATGAAGATATATGTGTATGTATATATATATATGTATATATGTATATGTTTATAGAGAGGTTTAATGAAACAAATACATAACAAAGTGGAAAAAATAACGAAAACATGAATACAAAAAATATATTAAAAACACATAATCTTGTTTTTATTTAAAATAAAAAATAATTTTAAACGTAATTAAATAAAAACAAATACAAAATTTGACATGTTCCTATGTCATCTTCAAAAGAGTTGCAGTACAGACATGGAGCTACAACTAGCAAAGCAATGTTTATGTATTAAGTCTCTAAATAAAAACAAGACTAAATATTTTGTTTGTATAAGAGAGCATTTTTTCACTGAAACAAGATAGCATTTACCATGCTTTTACCCAGCATACTGAACCAACTGTGGTGGCACAAAAAGCCCTTAAACCAACTGCAGACAAAAGAAAAACTCTTTGGAAGAATGTGAACCATCAGGGGATCTGTGTGCCATCACAATTGGCTGTAACTAAATACAAAATATCCATGACAACCGGCAAAGATCTTTTTTTGTTTGTGTTTCTATGCAAAACTCACAACCAGTCAGGTCAAAAATCCATACATAATAAAAGATGTCCTGACAATTATATATTATATACTATAATATATATGTATGTGTGTGTGTGTGTGTGTGTGTGTGTGTGTGTGTGTGTGTGTGTGTGTGTGTGTGTGTGTGTGTGTGAGTGTGAACTTGAACTTGAATTTGAACTTTCCGTTGACTTAATGTACAAACATGTCACACATCAACGTACAGTATGTAACACAATTTTACTTGCTGGTTCCTCCTTTTTGTTGCTAATTGATTTAAGTTATTATTTGGTGAACAAACTCCTAGCCTTGTTTGGCAAAACAATAAAAAAACTAAAAAAAAAAACGTGTTGTCATTACAATGCAGAATATTTTTGGATACAGCTAAATGATACAGCTATCTCCATTACAAGCTGCCCGAAGCTCCACTGTCCAAGTCGGCTAGCGTTCCATAAAAAGAGTTCATCAAATATTAATTCACCACTGTTTATTGTTCCGTTGAAATAGACGTCACAGTTTACCCCTGCAGTGACAGGCAGCGTTCTAAAAATCCTTCTCATTTATACAATGCTCTCTAATTTACTCTAAGACAAACGTAAAGGCTGTGTTGGGGATTGCTAGTTCCTAATGCATCGTATCCTTTATCTCTAAGAGTGTAACAGCCAACGCTGGGATTTTGGCTCAGTGAAGTAAGAGGTGCATGAGGATGCTCTGGAGGATGTTCTTTCACTCCAGTTACATAATAAGGGCAGCACATGACGGGCTGATGAAGCCAAGCTGTAAATGTTGCTACATTTTTAGGCTCTCTGAGAGTCCATCATTTTTGGTGGTTATAATAGGTTGTAATAACTGTCATCACAAGAGTAGCTGTAACTGTCATTGTTGTCACAGTAGATGATCAATCTAGAAGAGGCAATTCAGTGTAAATGTTAAGGAAAAACAATGGGGAAATAACTGTTGAGGTACGAATACCCAATATCCTTTTTTTTTGTATTATTCTGTTTATATTATTTGTAAAGTCAAATACATTTTTAATTAATCTTTATTAAAGTGTAAGTGATATACACATTAAACGCAAGTATTTTGTAATCAGAGTTTCTTGGAAGCAAATTACTAGTTAAGTTGATACTTGGAAATATAGAATTCAGGAATATATGTATTCACAAATATCAATTTTAAAATATTCATATATAAAATTAAAAAATAAGGGTATGACATAAATTGGGTGTAAAATATCTTTCAAACGTTTTTTAATAACTGAAGGAGAATGCACAGGCATTCCCGGGGAACAGAGAAAAACCAATCAGACATGAATCTAATAAAAGCAATGAAAACAGATCTGATGAATCTCATGAAGAATTCAGCAGAGTCAGTTTTGTGAGTCAGTGTTTTGCATGTGGGTATGGGATGAGCAGTGTGCCACACTTGCACTTGTTTTAGTGACAGGCCATGATAAAAACGATGGGTGGTGAGTGAGTGAGTGAGTGAGTGAGTGAGAGAGAGAGAGAGAGACACACACACACACCACAGACACCCATTCCATTCACAAACACCACAAACTTACACAACATTTCACCTGCTGCTTTCAGTCTTCGTGTGTGTGTGTGTGTGTGTGTGTGTGTGTGTGTGTGTGTGTGTGTGTGTGTGTGTGTGTGTGTGTGTCTGTTTGAGTGGATCTAAATATGTAGATGCAGAGAGAATAAAAATGGGCCAACAACAATATGTTTAGAAATGAACAATAAACTGCTTCAACAACTACAATCTCAAGCTTCATCTTACTAACCGTGCATTTACTAAACACTAAAACGTATTTGGGTCAAGAAAAAAAACTAAACCGAAAATTTCCTCCATTATGACCATTAATGTTTCTATGTTTGTCTTGCATGTCTGTATTTCTAGACAGCCGGGCATCAGCGTCGCTCACCCCTCCCGCACCGCGCATGTGTGTGTGTGTGTGTGTGTTTGTGTGTTACATAACAGCTCCAGTGGCAGAGACTGATCTCCGTGCCCGCACATATGTAGAATACACTACTAACCCTCAAACTTAGAGATCACCTGCACAGCTTGTCCTGAAACAATCATGAAAACAACTTACACTCACAGTTCCCTTTGTAAAAATATATAAAAGCAAACCAAATAATTCAGTGACGCACATTATCCCAGATGTTAACCCTTGCCTTTCAAAATTACAATTTATACACCAACCTCATCCTTCAAAAACAAATATTAGGAAATAGATATGTGTGAATACATTTAATTCCTTGAGTGATGAGATGCACTACAAAGGTGCATACAACTCATGCAATGCAGTGGTGGTCCCGTAAAGTTGGTCCTGACAATGATTCCTCAAAACTGGATTTCTGTGAAGTAGAGACAATCTGAGACAATCAATGAGCCACTGCAGCAAAGTCCTTTGCAGTGTCTTGAACCACATGTCTTTGAACAGAGAGAAGTCAATGACTCTTAGTGGATCGATCAGGTTTTATGGCTGAAGAAAGTCCTTCAGAGTGCTGAGTCTTCAAGATCAGGGAATGAGTTAGATCTTGCCCCAATATCATTATTCATAGGGGAGCAACTAAGTATTAACCACGTAGAACCACAGAGAAATCTTTCTGTCGGCACTTTAAACAAAGCATGTTGTATTTGCATCACATATAATGCGGACTAAATAAATAAACCACCAACAAACTATGCCTGAATACTTAATTTTAAAATCATATAGCAGACACTTCTATTCAAAGCAACTTGCATGTCATATTACAATTATTAAAATCAACAACTTCCTGTTTTCCCTGGGAATCAAACTCTGGATCTGGTATTTAAAACTGGCTGAGCAACTGGGAAAGCTAATATGAATATCATTAAATATCCATGCAAAAAAAAAAAAA
>CM051493.1:1753671-1791171 GCA_028031935.1 Paedocypris micromegethes
AAAAAAAAAAAAGAGGGTGAAATACATTATTTTCCATTGCGTTACAGAATGTGAACACCTATACACAAACATGCCAGAACTTGGATGACAACTCACAGTGAGAAAAAAACGTAAATGTCCGTTGTGTAATCAAATAAAGAGCAGCATCATTAGTTTTGTAGCAAGTAAATAATAAACAAATTCATGCTTACAAGTATTACAGAAACACATTGCTGAATCAGCAGAGAAAGAAAAATGAATGAAACAACAAGCTCTCAACAAAAAACAAAACACGCATGTAGAATTTTCTAAATTAAAAACTTGAACAGTGTTCGAAAGTTCAAGCAGTATTACCTATGATTACATCAGGTACCAAGTCACAGTGCAAGAAGAAGAAAAAAAAACTGCACTCAGACCTCTTGAAACGGAATTCAAACCTCTTGGAAGCTTGGAAGCTCTAATGAGAGACCATTTCAGATTTTCAATTTCAAATTTAGCTCAACGAGAAAGTAATTTCACAGTTTAACAAAAACTGCTTAACAAAATTATCATTTGGTCCTTTAATATAATTTTAAAATGTTGCTAGTAACATGTTAGTTTCCGAAAAGTATTTCACTCCTGTGCTCACACTACTTGATCTTAATAAATTGGAGAGGTCATCACCAAGTGTGTTGCCATGATTTTGACCCTTTATTCTCACCAGCAACAATCACAAAGCTATATTCAATAATAAAGCTAATACTAATTAAACAACAGTACAATATTCACAATGATAGCGTTCTTTGAACCATTATATATACAATGTAACTATTAGTACAAGGATGAGCATGAGCATCAACATTTCGGACCTAAAAATAGTTGATTCATGTATTTAAACGGGCTCACATGAATTACACAACAGGGAACAAACACAAAGCATCAAATGGCTTGCCATACTTCTAGCGCAAGGGATGGGCGGTGGTTATTGTGTGTTTCAGTGCTTAGTTTTGATGCAGCGACTAGTGCAAGTATGCAACACAGCTTCAGCATCCGCAGAGAAACGCTGCACAAACGTCGCAAGGTGAAACAAGAATGGAAATTCTTCACCTTACCTTCCGACGCTTCCAGAATTTACCCACATGCCAGAGCCCGCGTGGTTTCCTCCTGACTCCCGAGAAACCGGGCGCAGGAGATCAAAATAAACGATGAATGACCGAGACGCCCCTTAAAAGTAGCGGCTAGTGGGAAAACTCGTGCTGTTGCGGCTGACACAAAAGCAGCATTTTCGCACACGTCTTTTCTTCTAAGATTACAGTGATCCGCTGGAACAAGTTTCCAGAACACGAGTGAAACCCCTTAATCAAGAAGTCTGCTGAATTTACACCTTACTCTCCAAGAGACGCATTTCAGTCATGGAATTGTCCACATTTATAGGTAAGCGTTCAATTTGGGGCGTTCATCGGCGTGTTTTTGTTTCTACAGCTGATTTCGACAATGACGCTCCCCTATTTTGCGTCACGTAAACGGCGATACCGAGCCAATCATATGCGATCAAACATGTGGCCCCGCCCCGTCTGGACAGTTAACCCACAATCTACCAGTTATTGTTGAGTCTCACTCTGATGGACTGAAACAGTCACAAAACGTTTCCTACAGTAGAACTAACAGTGGTTAGACAACTTCCGTGTATGTTTTCTAGATTACCACAGCATTGATGCATCATTGGCCCTAACGCTGTGTTAATAAAAAAAAATTAAATATTAAATAAATAAATAAATATAATAAATAAATAATAATTGTAAAAATAAAAGCACATTTTAGGGGTACTTTTAAAAAGACTCGTACAATATATTGCATTCTATAAGATCATTTGCTGTTTAAAAGTTGCCAGGGGATAAAACACTTGAATTACGAGAGGTTACATCACATTATTGTTTAACCTCTTTAAATAATAAAAATAATGACAGTAAACTTTCGGGATGGCATAAATTAAATGTAAAATTAAATTAAACTTTATATTTCTAAATAAACCTCTGATTTAGTGGCTGCAAAATACTAAATGGAAGTATTTTAAACAAACAGGTTAAAATAACAAAACTTGGTTTTATATTGTATATGTGTTAAATTTTTACAAAACTAAAGTCATAATTTCATTGCTTTCAAACACACGTGTCTTCATCCACAAAGCTCAAGTAAAATATACTGACATCTAGTGATGTCAACTGGTATAAAACACAACATGACAGAACTGGGAAACATACATTTAAAAAACGACAAATTATTGTCATTTCAATTTAGTTGGAAATGTATTATTGTCCCTTTTCAATTATCCAGAAAGCTGATGTCATGGTCTGGCCTTAAGGCCAGTGCTTTTGTCTGTCACGGACCTAATGAAACACATGAAGCCCTGTTCCCACACTTCAGTCAATGCAGCCTTTTCTGCTATCCATCTCAAGCTCAGCTTGACTAGCAGGCATGCCAACGCCAAGGCCAGTGCATCAGTGGACCCTGAGAAACCGATGCCCCTGTGGCCTCCTTAGAGTTCTCAGAATAAATGAGAGGGAGTTTAAAGACGGATAATGTGGAATTGTGCGACTCATCAATGAGAATACAGTATATACAAATGATGAAATGGCATAACTGTTGTAAGAAAGCATTAAAACATTAAAGTCTCTACTTAATAGTCAGATTGAAAGTAACACTAATAGCTTTTAAATGAAGTTGAAAGAGATTCAAAGAAATATTTAGTCCAACACTTTAGACAAGACTTAAATGAAGTCACAAGAATGAAAATATGTGATTGATTTAAAGAATGAGTGATAAAGAAATGTCTCCATATTTAATTGTTGTAAGAAAAATGGAAATGCAGTATATGGAAAATTGTTTAATTTTTTTTTTATTCCTAGATAACAAAACAAAGAGACGTTGGAATAAAAGACACTCAGATACATTCTGGTTTCTCTGCTCCTCATGCAGCGGTGGCTGCCCCCCAAAAAACTAAATTCAGACCAGACGGTGCTCTACATGCTCTCTCTGTAGGCTCAGCTATCATAACAGATACATAGCACTTTCATACTCACCACAAACTAGAAATTCAGTTTCAGACTCTGCAAAGTAGGTCAGACCTGTTATACAATTGGGAATCTTTTTTATCAAGGAAAGAATTCTATGATCCACATCAAAACATAAACAGGAAGTCATCAGTACAGAGATACAAGTGGACGAACAGTCATCATTCGCTGTATAGAGACACGCTATGGACACACTGTTTCTAGACAAGTAAAGTGCAGAATGTGATGGGAAAATGAGATTGACATTCTGAATACACTGGGTTTTGTATTATCAGATTATATCTGTTACTATCCTGTGACACGTTGTACTAAGCTGATAAAATGGATAGTATTTATATACATTGATTATAAAAAAAGAAATAAATACATATAAATACATATGGTCACAGGAACCATTGGTTTATTCTAATTCATTTTCATCTGCTTTGTTATTTTGGTCCTTTACAAACTACAATTAAAAAGAAAATTTCTGCTGAGTGAAATTATTTTAAAGTGCGAAAAAATTATTTTATTGGGAGAAGAACAGCATTTATTTAAGTGTCTTTGAACTTGACGAATGTAATGTGTTAGCTTTTTTTTTTTAAATCAAATTCACTTTCACTTCTTTATAAACCCCGTTATCAACTGGCTTGTGCATCATTCAAGGATTTAGACACAAACCAGTCAGGAGTGGAAAGGAATGATTAAGAAGGGCAAATAGGGCAGAATGTGAAGCAGAGAAGGTCAGCTGGTTTCAGCAGACTTTATCTCCACAGCATTGAAACAGGCCTCACCATTTTATCAACCTACAATTTCAGGCTTTCCAACTATGTTAGCACTGTGAGTTCAGACCAGCTGTCAGTGTGCAACATGTGACCTACTTACTGTTCTGATTAATGTGCAGAACTCTAGGGATCAAATGGTACTATACAATAATGGCGGTATATTTAGGAAAAATCTTTTACTTCACTTTAATTCATTATCATAATAGGATATTTCATTTACATGTTTTTTCTTTTATTTTGAGTTTTTGTTTCGTTTTTACTTTTATTGCTTTTTTTATTACCTAAAAATACCTACATGAACATAGAACGTTCTTTCCATAAGACTGGTTTAGCACCACATACTGGTTTTCATACACATATAAATGAAAACTCCACCCATGTCATCTAATGAATTCCTAGAGTCTTATCAAAGAGCACTACCCTATTGGTGCTCACAAATAGTCATCACAAACAAACACATCAACAAGATTTTTACAGTGAAAGTTGGTTCATTGTACACTGTACGGTGAAACAGATTCCTCCTGTGCCCGTAAATGTCTTCATCTCAGATATAAATCCTCCACCCTTCTTTTCTTCTTTTTGTGTGAGAATGCAGGCAAGCTCTGGGCACACTGGCAGTTACTACTCCATCTTACTAAGAACAACAGGCCTTAAAATAAATCAGCTGGGAGAGTTTTGGGTGGCTACCCTGCATTTCTTATTGTCAAGCTACTCTAGTCAAGATTGATTTACGAGTTTTGATTACCTAAATCTAAAACAACTCAACTATCTGGATTGTGAAAATATCCTTTTAGTGGAAACTTTTTCAAATCTTAAATGAACTAATTGGACGAGGATTTTGATTTGCAGTAGACTGATTTTGATTAGCCGTAGACTGACTTGCGTATTAACAAAGACATTTACACATTCTGCCAACCAACAGACTAATGCTCTCAGGGTTTCAGAGACGAATTACCAAATTGTATAAAAACAGTACACCGCACAAGAAGCAAATAAAAGTGCAAATGTCAAATCATTTGAGATAAAAATGGGCTATAATGTGGAAAACACACAAAACAAAATGATAAACATTCATGAAATGAATAAAAACATAGAAAAGATACTGTACCAAGACTTGAGCTTAAACTTCAACTTCTGCTTTAGATGCCAAAGGAATGGACAAAGGAAACAATAGTGAAGCACATAGGCAAGGTAGACATGTGGGATAACTGAGCCAATAACAGGCAAAATTACTAGGATAACAAGAGGGTTAATTAGATTACCAACATATACAGTCAATAACCCTAACCCTGAAAACATTCATATACTGTATTATTTTTTGTACCAATATACTGCAAACATTCTTAAAATCAAACATCTCTGAACTTTTACTTAAGTAATATAATATAATATTATCTTAATAATAATAATATATCTTAACAGACAACATTGAATCATAATAATAATTTTGTGGTTTCCTTAACAACACAGTTATTATCAAGTATGACATTATGATCAAGATACTCAGGAAAGCAAGACTCCAAATCTGGTGCTGAAAACAATGCACTACTGATGGAGATACAGGGGTGCAAATCTAACTTTGGATTGCAGAAAATAATAAATATCTGATTAATTTGACTTTTTGATATTTTAATAACAATTTTTATTTTACTCTGAAAACTATCAAGTAATGAGTCCTCTCTCTGTCACGCTCCCACTTTGCATGACTCATGGTCTTAACATGCAGAAAATGCACAAGTACACAGAACACAAAGTAGTGACTGAGCACGCCTAAGTGAGAATTATTTGCACACTAAGCAACTGAAAAATGGCATTCTGAAGAACGCAGCGGGTTAAAATAAGGATCGAGTGGTACTGGATCAGCAAGGTGATTAAATATGTTAACCTGCCAAAACAAATATGTTTCACAGGCCAAAACTGGAGCTATGTTGTCTAGATGTATGAATGCGTAAGGTATATGAAGAACGAAAGCTGATGGGGAAAATCAGGTAAAAAATTTTTAAATATCTAAGTATATTACTCGTGTGAAATAATATTTTTCTGCCCTCAAAAACAACAATGATCCTTCTCAGAGAGAGTTGATCAAATACACATGCACACATAAGAAATTGATTATAGTTAAAACAACAGAAAGTCACTGGAAAAATCTATATCGATGCATTTCCATGCCCATTACATTAGCCTCTCATTGACCAATTGCAAGTAATCAAATGCCATTACCGTCACATTAGACAACCACACATGGTTCAACCAAGCATTTTAAATAGTTTTACTTGTGGTTTTACAAGAGTTAAACAAAACTTTAACTATTGAAGACCGAAATAACACAATAATCTTATAAACAATGAGAGTTTAAAAATGCTTATACTCTGATGTGACAAAGCAAGTAAAAGCTACTGGTTGTAAGCAAAAAAGTGCTACAGCAAAGCCATCTATTCTTTTGACTGTTGAACAGAATAATAAGAAGGTATGCATTTATTTTTAGCCTCTTTGCGCGAAAAGTTGAGATATTCTTACCGGCACAAGAAAGAATCAGTCAAGCCTCAGGTAATTGTGATATAGAAAACGTGACAATACGTTTCATTATGAGACTGTAACAAGGGAGTTTTTATGCCTGTTATGCTCCTTTGTGGGTGGAATTACAGCATCACTCAGCTGGTTTGAAGTTGTGGGTGTTCGGCCACACCAGACACTCCCTGCTTTACGGCTTTTCTAATGATTCATTTCTGACGGCAGAAAACTACTGTAAATGACAAGACGTCGGCTGCGTTTTCAATGTGACAGGTCAACAGGTCAATTTGTTTCTCTTTATATCTCTAATTTATTATCAACATCTGAAAACTTTGTCACATTTAGACTACTGTTCAAAAGTTTGGGGTCACATTAAAATGTTCTTATGTTTGAAAGAAAAGCACTGTTTTTGTCAAAGAAAATAACTTTAAACTAATCAGAAATACGCTCTTTACATTGCTAATGGGGTAAATAACTATTCTATAAATCTCTGGTTTTTGGTGCAATACATAATGTATCTACTGTACATAAGTGTATAGAGGTCCATTTTCAGCAACTGTCGCTCCAGTGTTTTAATAGTACTATTGGTACAAGTGTTTGCTAATTGTGTCAGAAGGATAATGAATGATTGGAAAACCCTTGTTTGATCATGTTAGCACTGCCAGAAACAGTTTAGCAGAAACAAAGAAGCTATAACTGACCTTCCTTTCAGCAGGTTGAGAATCTGGAGCATCACATTTGTGGAGTCAATCAAACGCTCAAAATGGCCAGAAAAAGAGAACTTTCATGTGAAATCTTAGAAAATAAAGTGTGTCATAAAGTAAAGTGTGTCATGGAACCTTGTCATGGAACACACAAGATTGTCTAGGTGACTTTTGAACGGTAGTGTATGTATTTTCTGTAGTGTAATTGAGCATTATTGTGATGTAATTTTCCACCCATACATCCATTTTCTGAACTGCTTTTCAAATTCTGGTTCACGTGAAAGGTTTATTAACCTGATGAGATATCCACACACTTATCAATGCATGTTATAAGAAATCTGGACACTTGGAAGAAACCAATGCAAGCACTCTACACATAAATACTCAAACCAGGTCTCTCTCTCTCTCTCTCTCTCTCTCTCTCTCTCTCTCTCTCTCTCTCCATCCAACCAACCATTTATTCATGGAATTACAAAATATATGAATTTCACATCAACTAATGAGAATAGAATTCCTCACATATCTGTATTTTTTTGCTGAAGAACATTTTACAAGAGGTAAGCTTACCAGTAAGACAGTACCCCTGGTTTCATACCAAGAAAAAAGAGCTTTGGTACAGTTGACCCACAGCATCTTGAACATTATCATATATGATAATACTTGCTAATCTATGCACCACTGCTCTTTCTTCACACTGCTTCTAGCATCTGCATGGAATTTTCATTTATAAAAGCCTCTTTGAGACACTCCACCTTTGTAGAAAAATTGATTTTATTTTAACAAATAAGTACATTCACAGCATCAAAAAGTACACACACAAATCTAAAGCGATGATTCGTGGAGTGTCAGTTGACTGAGTTCGCTCTTGCCAAAAGAATGTCCAGAGTTGCGTAATGTACAATCCTAGCTTGTGTTTCCATGGAACTTAATGCATATACACACAGATGAAGAGATTGATATGGTGAAAAAGCAGACGAGAGAAAGCAACAGACCTTTTCACTAAACGGTTACAGCATAACATCTCCACGTCCTTCCATTTACATGTCCTTAAATGTGTTTAGATTAAAATAAATGGTAACATTACATTTTAATAAAATAGAAAGTAACATTTTATTTTAAAATCTTAATCTAGATTTGCATCATAACTTATAGAGAAGTTTTAAACTGAGTGTTAAAAAGAGTCAATCACAAATACTTTCTAATAAATACTTCAATTCAAATGCTTGATAATAAAGGTAATAAAAAGGATCCACTTACACTTAAAAACATCAAAGAAAGAAAAGCTAAAAATGCTACAGAAATGTAGAAAATGTAAATTTAAAGAAGATTGACATGCAGAAAAGAAACACTGATCTGTAGTTGTGAGTTGTTAAATAATCAACAGGATGGTTCAATACAATAAAACCAATAAAATATCCATCAAAAGAAAAACTCATTTACACTAAGTTAAACCTCAGGAAGGAAGGTAAAATGGAATTCAGTCTTAAATAGTTGCACTTGCATGAACATGTAAGCACAAGTTTGGAGTGTAACAATACAATGGTACACATGATAAAGATTCCACACAACTAAAGCTTGTTTTTATAAACCGTATATTAATCTTAACATTTTTTTTTAAATGTAGCCACATAGGCCAAAATACACAAAGTGACTGAAACACAAGAGACACTTTTGAGTGAATGTCTATACATAGTACCAAGGCAAAACAAAACAAATAGTGTGGTGAGCTCAACAAAACGTGCACGGAAAATACCTATTAACAGGTACAGTGAAGCAAAACTACTATATTACAAGATGAACTTACAAATTAGATAAAATAACAAATTAGTCCTGTTTGTTAAATCTTACTAATATTCTTGGAAGACTGAGACTTTTAAAAATATATATTTTGCTAAAAAGCGAATTATAGTTTAAATAACATTTCATTTATATGTATACATTTAATATTTAGACTAGTGTTGTCCGGGCATCACTTATATTTATTGAGCAAATGAACGTTTAAGTTTTTAAATAATCTAATTACTTTTTATTTTGTAATTTTTTTTTTTTTTTTGAGGAGGTATTTGCCTTCAGTAAATGACTTACTTTTAATATTTATATTACATATATGTATATATGTTTCATACTATAATGTACATTTTACAAAACACATAATACATGAAGAGATATTTTAACGTGAATGTCAGTTTTGACAGAACTCACTACAAGTGACGTGTGACCCAAATGTCACAGAGGCCAATTTGACCAGAAAAAGATACGATAAGCACCAAACTTTGCCCTGCAAGTCATGTGTCTGGATATCCAACTTTTCTAGAACAACCATGTGGTAAAGAGACACGTAGGCTTTATCACACTCGTTCTCTCGCAAACCTTGTTTGATTGCGACTGTCAGTCATTTTTTTTTCTGTCCTTTACATGCAGCTGTGCCTTACTGAACTGAGAACCAGCATTTACCCAACAATCTTCTCCCTTCTTTTCCCTCTCATCCGGCTTCCACTTGCTTTTCTCTCCGTAACAGCCTGCTGTCCTGGCCTAAACTCTATTTGCACCCAGACTCCGCTTTCAAAAACAACTGAAAGAACAGCCAAAAACGCAGAGGGAGGCTGAACACTGTACAACGACTATCTTTCACTTACAACTCGACCAACAAAATGTGCTTTGGTACATGTGTTTGTTTTACCCCACATTTGTTTGTAAAGGAGTGTGCAGAAGTCAGATGCTGGTTATCGAAACGAAAACTAATCTGCTTAAAAATAATAATATATACTATGCATATGTACGTATATACACCACAGAAAACTTATTATTGCAGGTTTTAAAATTGCATTTGCAAAACATCTCTTTAAACAAAGATGGTGCCTGAGCAGGGATGTCCACATTTCTTTATTATGAAGATTTGGACCTTAAAAAAAGTGGAATGCACAACTCCCTTCCTCCACATTCTGACAGGCCATAGGAAGGCCAAGTTAAAGATGTTGCTCAATACACAGGCTAGAGTCTTATATGGCTCCCAGCTGCGTGGAGCTGGCCAGCTCCTTGGTGTTTGAGTGGTCTGGAATGTTTGGAGTGCAAGCAAGCTGGAAAGCTCAAGTCACCAAAACAACATCTTGAATTTGAAACAAAGCGAGAGAGAGATAGAGAGAGAGAGAGAGAGAGAGAGAGAGAGAGAGAGAGAGAGAGAGAGAGAGAGAGAGAGAGAGAGAGAGAGAGAGAATATTTTGATAACAGCATTGTTACTCATTTAGTTGAAGACTTTGATTCAGAAACCACAAAAATAGGAGGGGATGAATAGTGCTTTTTACATTTGTACAACATCTGATTATCAAAATATGTACAATTCAACATATGTAAAATAACATATTTTAAATCTTAGATTTATTTGTCTGCAGTATACAGGAAAAAATAATTTGACAAAAAAGATTCTAAAGGATTTTTTTTAATCAAAAATCAAATAATGATGCAATACAAATGTTTTGCAAATATGAATATCATGTGCACAATTCTAAAACTGCAACGCGACGAACTGGCTTTTCACTTCGATGCATTAGATTCGTGTTAAAAAACGGGCAGTATTAACAAAAACTTTGAACGACCAACAGTGATTCGCCGAACAAACCAACACATTATTGCTTATAAAATAAAAGTCAAAATCTTGCGATTGTTTCTTTACTTACGCCCAAAATCGCCAAAAGAAATTCAATCTGAAAAGCGTGTCGACTCAAATAAAATAATTTAAAACTTAAGTATTCGACAACTAAAGGCTAATGCTAAAACGTTCAAACGTAATGAAAGTATATGTGACAGATGCCGATTTTAATCATAGACATGCAAACAATGAAAGGTTAAAAAGCAAACTTACCGTCAACGAATTTTAGTGCGTCCTTGGAATAATTTGGATTCACTCTCGAAAAGCGATAACTCTTAATTTTAAAAGAAGTTCGTTTTGACTCCGTATTGCATAATCAGATAAGACACGGATGCTATTAGGACGTACTTGTAGTAGCAGAACAACAGCGAGGACTTCTGATCATGTCGGCTAAAGAATCTGAACATGTGTGGTGCTGATGAGAGTTTCTGTCTCGTCTTTATGACTCCGGCACGTTTGCCCACTTTCCCAAATCTCTACAAGAAACCCAGATATTGCCAAAAACTGCCAACTTCATGCACATATGGCCAAAGAAATGCACCGTCCTGCTGGTTTGTGAATACAATTGCATTTATCCGAGAGATTATATTGCCGTTTGTTGCGTAAATGACAAATTGCAATTTGTCATTCTTCAGTCCGTTTACGTGTCCTAACTCGTCATGGGAGAACAAAAGATCTACATACATCAGATTCCTTTGTCTGTCCTAACTCACATCATCTCACGTGAACTGAACTGAACTGACCGTCTGCACACAACCGCGGGTACCGTGTGGCTCCTAGTCTCCTTTCGCACCCGTCCTCCGACTTTTCCCTCGTAAACAAACTCTGAGTGTGATCGTTGGCTGTCCACTTGCTGTCCTGTCAAGTCCAGTGAAAAGCGCCAGCCTATTAACACGGTGACGTCACAGACACTCACTTTCCTCGGCCACGCCCATCCATTCATAAACTGGATGTCTGTATTCGGGTGGTCAGAGCGTCAAAAGTCGACTGGCTGGTCCAAACCTGAAATGAAGAAGCTTACGTGTAGGCAAAGAGTTGTGTTTGCTAACATGCACATGACTGTGTTGTAAACAGAGATACGGATTCTTAAAATAATCTCCAAAATGCTGCTATTAATAGTCCTTTACACTTGTTTCGCAATATGAAACACGCAATGCAATTTACACATTTAATTTGTTATTACAAATCCCTGTCTGTGTTTCTTCTCTTAAAGTTGGTATTTGCATAAATATTAAACAAATATCTACTAAAAAAACCCAATATAATCTGCATAAAAATGGCTCAAAATAGATGATCGATGATCAAAAATTTATTTAATTTTCGCACATTCTAAAAGGTCTATATGATTTAACGAGTATCTGACTAATAGCACATTTTAACAAATTGAAAGTATGTGTTAAGATATTTATACTGTGTTTATTTTATAAATGTGTGTGAAGATACAAGCCATGAAGTCTCACAATCATGTTATTTACTCCGTTTCCATGCATCATTTTAAGTTTAGCAATACAGTTGCTACTGTCACAAACACACATACACACACACACACACACACACACACACACACACACACATACAGTGACGAGAAGGATACAACACAACTTTATCTCATCACAATGTGATGTCACTAGAAATGTGGTAATTGCTAATATACTCTATTGTAATTTTATTGTATACGTATATAATTACAGTCTATTCATCTAATCAATCCTTCAGTCTGTGGCCCAAGAAATATTTTCAGGTGTGGACATTTAAAATAACAGTCACTGTCCAAACTGAATGACCTAGTTTATTTAACCTTGTGGCAATTGGTGATTTCACCAGGGTTTTTAAACATCCTGGGATCAGTTCCAAGCGAAAAGCTCCCACATGCTTTCTACTCTGCTCCATAAACTGTGAAGTAGGGCAAGTCGGAAGTGTCCAGACATGTCTTCCCGAATAATGATATGAAGGCATTGTACATTTACACGTCTCATTTCATTAAGTATTCTATGTCAAATTGCTTTAGCCACCCAAATGTTATTTTGTTATCACATGTACAGACTATTGTAAGAGCGTCATTACAACATGATACAGTTATCACAACAACCGCCAGAGTAGAGCCGATAGCCTCCGTGTAGCCTGGACCACCACACTGCCACAGATAGAAAGTATTGTAGAGCAAGGGTGATGCAGAGGGGAAGGAAAAGCCAAATGGAGCTTGAGGTTACTGTACCAAGGCATAGACAGTGAAGATGACGCCTGAGATATAGTTTCTGCAACAACGAACCAAGGGTGACGTTATAGAACGTTTTAGAGGAGACCCTGTCAGAGGTCTGTGTTGGTCGAGGAGCATGTTCTTGGTTATGCAAGAGTTGTGTCAAATCTCATCATGAAAAAATAACGGGAAGGAGGAACGAGAGATGGGTTGCCAGGGCATGAGAAGTCCTCAGGAAAGGGTTCAATGCAGGACCCAAAACATTGCTTCAGGTGGTTAATGTCTAGATGGGAAATGTGATCCAGAGTGAGATGCAGAGAGGATTCCATGGTCCGAATAGCAACCAGAGCAGAATCTGGAGACGAAGAATGTCTAGTCTTGAAGATGCTCAAAATTTTGATTTGGAGACAGAGGACAGAAAGATATATCTCAAACCAAAAGAAGATAAATAAAACAACAACAGAAACTGGTGATGAGAAACCAGAAACAGGTGAACACAATAACAGTTTACGAATTGACGAGATGGTAGTAGGGAGAAAGTTTTAATTAACGTTTGCTGTGGTTACAAATTGCTCCTTTTTTAGGTAATTTTCAGTAAAATGTTTTAAAATGTTTCAGTTTAAATTTAACAATTAGCTTTTTTGGGCCGACAACAACTTTCAATAAGTTGTTGCTGACTCCCACAGGCTTTTTATTCCAAACTATCTGTCGTGGCAGTTTTTTCCTCTACTCAACAGTATTGATGTTCCATGGGTACAATGGAGAACAGAGGTGGTTTCAGTGCAGTCCAACGCCTCTCGCCCTTCTCCCAGTTGACTAAAGTGCTGATCATTAGGTCAGAAAAACCTTGGATAGGCTGATTCTAACAAAGCAATTTCTGGCCAAAGCAACAAACACATGAAAGACTGGGGGTTAATTCCGGCCAGATCAATTTCTCTCTGTGTCTCTGGCACTGAGCAGACCGAGACCACAATGGCTTGTTTTCTGTGGCACAGAGCCGTGCCATTCTCTTCACTGATCCACTTTACAAAAGCCCATTACAGAGGTGCCAATTGAGCTTGAACAATCACCCACAAAAGCTGTTATTTACACAGATTCTGTCTCTTGAGCCAACCCCTCTGCCTAAAAAACTTCCATTGATTGGATAGAAGAAGTCTTGCACTGTGCCAGATCATGTTGGAGTTCAATTACGTACATGCTTAAGAACCATGACGTCTGAAAGCACTATTTTTGAAAATCTCAAAATTTCTGCAAGTCTGCGGACGGTTTTTCTACTTTGCTTCAGAAAATAATACTAGTCAATGAGAATGTGTAAACTACTAAAACTGAGCTCCATTTAAACAGAATTGAATTTTCTTTTTTGGAATAACCCTGATACGTCCAATCTAAAAAAAACAGTTTCACTAAGCCCACTTTCTGTTCGAGAGCAGGTGCAATTTAAGCTTAAAATGAGACAGGAAGCCCATTTACACACCTGCGCTCTGTTACGCTCTCCACACTTCAGATCCACATGGTATAAACCAATCTGGGTTGGGCAGGATGGCACAACCGTAGCCGCCACATGCCAATTCTGAATGTTGATCACCACTAAATCGCTTGGAATAGATGCCTAGCAAATAGGAGACAGGCAGCAGCCATTGGCACATGCCACAGTCCGCGACGTCACAACTCCAAGCTGTACTTTAAAGTTGTCATGGAAACCAGATCTAGTCTTGCTACCCTGACATCTTCATAACATGCCCACCACTGTTTGTCTTTTATCAAATCTACATGACAGGTGAGAGCTGCCTGGCATTTGAAAGGCTAACCAGTTTAAATCAGCGTGACTTAAAATGGGTTTGCCTTGATGTGCGTGATATGTCTATTTACAAAAGTCATTCTCTGTAAGTTTTACGACCCTTACAGACATGCCCTTCTTGCCTTATTGGACAAGGCAGTTGTTGAATAAAGTCGCATGACAGGACAGGAATAATTGTTATTTTATGGAATAAATCCAGGCCAACGTTTGCATAGGTCGGATTTAAATGCAAAAAAAAGTCACTTGCACTGATAGCAACTCAAAAACATTTGTTTATTACCTTTACCAACTCTTTATTAACTATAATTATATATAGTATAGTAATACAGCGTTAAAAATTCATTTAAATGAATACACACATAAATTACACATATTTTGAAAAAGACATCAGTCTGGGTCACATTCAAAGAATTGACACTTTTATTTAAACTGAAATATATACTGTACTGTATTTAAATGGAATAAAATGTCTTTGTACTGTATGATACATTTTATAGGATAAATATAGGAAAGTCATGTTTGCTGGTTTACATTCTTTTACAGGTTTGTTTATCATATATACCAAAGCAATTGAATTGAATTGAATTGAATTGAAAAATCCTTTATTAGTCCCACAGCGGGGAAATTTCACGTCACAACAGCAACAACAAATCCAAGCAAATAAATAAACAAACATCACCATAACGCACTGCACACATCATAATAGACAAACAAACAAACACAGACCATAAATGAACCTGCACAAGGAACCGATTTTGAGTGCTATTGAGACTTTCTTTGTGGAGTTTACATGTTCATGTGAGTTTCCTTTCTACGACTTCTCCCCACACTTCCCACTCACTTTTCAATAAAACACAGCAAAGTATTCTGGTAAATTAGAGACTATAAACTCTTGTAAGGTTGTTTGTTTTTATTCAATTGCTGATTTACCTTGGCCACCGATCCATATCTGGTGCCTGTCAGACTTGGTTTTGACTCCAAACCTTACAAACTAATAAATCTGGTTAAGATGGATTAAAGAATACACTGAAAAAATTAACAATAAACCGTACCTAATAAAATGCAGTACTTGTAACAATTCCCACATATATTTAGGGAAAATGTACTGTATTGATTCTAATAAATGCCCTTTGAATAAAAACATTACATTTTACGTAATTAAAGGATTCACAATTGTTGATTTTTTTTAACCCACATTCATTCAATGCATTTTGTACAGTTATATTTCATCAGTTTATTAGTACACACATGCAGTGTACAGTGATGCGCACAAAATATGGTTTTCAAACAACAATATGCATGTTTCTTTATCCAACATAATTTATAAATTACTCTGTGATGTGACCTGCTTTCGGCTCTGTTCTCAGAAATTCTAAACATGAGCTGAACAGACGGCTGTATTTGTCTTTCTGCTCCATTTAGATTACAGCCGCGGTTCACCTCTGATCATGCTGCCCAGGTCTGAGTTCCCATCTGGAAAGCAGAGCTCACAGATCCATCAGCCCAGTCTCCTATATGACCCTATTTAAGAGGTGAATCTCCTGTGTAGGTGTTCTATTTACAGGCCATTCCTATGTCACAGTCCATAGGTCTTATGACTTTGGTGTCCGGCAGATGATGTGCTGATGGTTTTGAAAGACGTTAATGGGCTGAATGTTAAATCGGACTCCCTGTGTGGCGGTTTGGGGGTAGTATAGTGTTCTTTGGGTTCAATTTCCCCTTGTTTGACGACATCTAACCTAAAACCCAGAGATATAGAAAACAAGTTGAAGGGGTTAGTGTTTATAAAGGTCCGGTTTATGTTTGTTGATCGAATTTCTGCTCACTAAAGCAAACTGAGATCTTTGCAGAGGGCAAAGGCCAGTGTGAGTTACTGGTGAAGTTCATTTTCTTGAGTGACAGAGCAGCTGGAGCGAACTAACACAGCCAGACACGCACTACATATCCCAGAGGTCTGTAAGAACAACACATACATTCAATTATTTGTGTCTTTCTTGTGATAAAATTTGTTTATTTGGCTTTTTTTTTTGTTTATTTTGCAAAATATGACAACAAAGGTCAGCATAAAAATCTGTGCAACACCCAACAGTGGCAAAAACGCTACAATGTGCCACATTCACCTTGTAAAGAAAGGCGTTGTAAATACGCCTATCTATCATATTTTTGTTCTTGATATTTAGTTCTATATCTAAAAAAGTGTAGTACAGTATATACATAATCAGGGGACAATGAAGCCCTTGTACATAGTTGTATACAGTTGTATACAGTTGTTTTATATATATAAAACTATTTATTTACATAATTTATTTTGATCTCCATCCTTCCATTTTTTAATTGCTTTTCCACAGGGGAAAGGATTGTGTGTGTGTGTGTGTGTGTGTGTGTGTGTGTGTGTGTGTGTGTGTGTGTGTGTGTGTGTGTGTGTGTGCGCGTGCGCGTTCGTGCGTGCGTGCGTACGTGATTGTATTTAATATATAGTTTAGACAGCTTAATACTTTATTATAATTCCTATTATAAAGTCCCAAAACAATTCTGGTATCTTATTTTCTGCTTGTTTTGGGACAAAAGTTAGCTCTCGTGTTTGTTCTTTATTCAACATCTTAACTGAGAAAGTTGGCTATTTGGGACACAATGATCCAGTCCCAAAATGTCCTGAATAACCAGAATTGTCTATATTTATGTAATACACAACATATTTTTAGTCTTTGTTTATCAAAATGATGGAGAAGGACTTGCTCAAAATAGAAAGAATCTATTGCTCCAGGAATCTGAAATGTCAACAAAAGGTGTTTCCATGTGATGTTATGGATGAATAGATGTAACCGCTCTAGATCAAGATCTTAAGCAAACGTTTCAATGCATTGTTTTCATGATGTATGTGATACATATCAAAACACAGTGAGTTTAAAATCCACACAAAAACTGGTTTAGTTCAGCGCTCGGAGCTTGACTATCTAGCAATAAATCTAACTGAAACACTGAGTTGAAGTCACAATGGAATGTTTTAGAGTGTTAGATGGGTCAACTGGAATTGTGTGACTTTTATGCACTTTTTCATACGTACACACACGTGCTCGTGTGCACACACACGCACATACACACACACGCACGCACGCACGCACACACACATGATTTGAACAATGATAATCTGGCTTTATAAACTGAAATACCAGAGATGATACTGGGATGTGAGGATATCAAGTGGTAGATTTCAGTCATAATCTGACAAAATAAAAAATAATTGAACAATAACAATGGAATTTTCATAGATACTCAAATCACATTAAACTGTTTGGCAATTGGTTTGGCAAAATTTTTAAGCATAACAATAAACTGTTGCACGTCTGTTTGCATTTTACAAATATCATGTATTGTTTTGTTCATATTTAAACCTGAGATGGTGTCATTTCCACGAAACGTGGAAAAGAACATTACAAGAACGATTATTAGAACAACCGAACAGAATCATCAATTCACTAAACAAATACGTACATCTGAAGTTCACTGAAATCAATTCATTATTGGTTTATCTGTACACATGATGTTCACATACAACAAGAGATGAGCATAAATCTCTTGTTGTGTAATGAATTAATTAGATTGTGGTCCATATGCAACAAAATGTCTGTAATGCCTGTAACATATGACCAGAGACAGAAGGCAGAGAAAAAAGAATGGAAAATGGAAAAAAGAATAAAAAAAAAAAAATGATAATAATATTAAAAATAAAAAAACAGGAACGCAAATGGTAAGGCGTGGACTACGGTACAACGCAATTAAGACGAAAAGATCATAAATACATGGCATGAAACTGTAGAGTTCCTTGAGAATCCTCCAAGATCATCAAGTTCAGGCACAATGTCCAAGTTTTGACAGGCTCAAGTGACAGACCACCTTTCTGGGCGGTATTTGCATGTTCTCTCCATGCTTGTGTGGGTTTCCACCGGGTCTCCGGGTTCCGCACACTGTCCAAAAGCATGTGTTCAGGAGAACTGGAGTCTGCCCATGGGACTTTGTGTGTGTGTGTGTGTCCCACTTTCAGGCCTAGTTGCTGAGTTTGGATCCAACTCCCCATGACACGGAAATGGGAAAGCTGAAGAAAATGGATGAGTGTATGAAAAGTTTTCAGTAAACTCTATTACGGAGCATTTAGCATGGCTTTGTTTTTTGTTGAAGAAAGGAACATAAAATGCTTTGTTCAGTTTAATGTCTTGTCAGTGATTATTTCAAATTCTTTCAATCGTGAACTTGTTTTCCTCACAATATGGGAAGGTAATGGGCGTGTCTCTCTCTCTCTCTTCTCACTTTCTTTATTCTCTGTTTTTTACGTCTCTCTCTCGCTCTCTCCCTCTCTCAATGACCAGATCTTGGTGAGAGGATGGTACTGTATTTATTTCTCACTCTTTCACTATTTGTCTCTCTCTGTTGACAAATCTATTTTTCTTCCTTTCCCAGGCACTGTGGTCCAAATGTCTGATCCCTGTTTCTCTCCTGCTGATACCAGTCTATTTTTATGAACTGTTTTCAACAGACCCTTTTCCCCAATTTCCTCCTTGCGTCTGTTATTTCCTCTTCTCCAGACCGGCGAAGAATTACTCTCGCAATCCCTGTGTGTTGGAGCTTTCCCAGCAGGCTCAACTTTAAGGCCGACAGATTTCGGAAAGTCTTGAGAGGAAGTGCAAGTGCCTCGTGTTCCATTCAGTCATCTCCGAATTATTCATTCACTATAATAGGATGCATCTAGTTGCTTTTGTTTGCTGAACATCAAAGCCAGGATCCTAGGTTTGGTTGTTATTAAAATGTAAGTAAAACTGCATGACAAGTAGTGGAAGCGGAAAAAAATACATTGTACTTATTAAATGTCCAATGTTTATTGTCCACAGAACATCCCAAAACAAACGTTTTCCAGAATTGAAGAGCATGTGCAAATGATTCTGTTTTTTTTCGTGTCATTCAAATCGTGACTGTTCTATTCTCAAAACCCACTCCACATCCTATTTACATGAATAAACATGTTACATTTATATTAAAGCATATTCCATTCAAACTAATAAGCTTGTTAAGGGCTCTTTTGGCTTTATACCAAAAAAGGAGCCCTAATCAAACCAATTCATGTTTTTATCCAAAGGCCTCCAAAACCAACATAAAGATTTAAGAAAAATAAATATTTAATTCTAAATTAAAAATTTAGATTCATCTAAAGAAATTATTTTGAAGGACTAAAAACAGAACATGTTTTTTGCATGATTTTGTATTATTATTTTACATTATACTTGATATGTAAACACACAAGATTCCTTCATTGGACCCAAATTCAATAACCTTTGACATTTCTTCAAAATTTCAGGCAAGTAGTTACATAATTCCATTAAATCTGAAGCCACTGGAGATTTGACTGACCCTCTTCTCCCCGTCCACAAACACATCTAACAGCCAGCGAACCGTTCTCTTCACATTAGTCTGGTCTCTCTGTCATTGATATTTACTCTCTTATTACCAGATGCTGTGACACACAGTGTCATCTATAGGACAGAGTTAAAAGTCTTACATAAGAGAGCATGATGTTTAATCAACAACAGGCTGACAGAGAAGGTTATGTGTGGACATTTCCGTGAAGCAACAACAGATTTATGTTAGCTGTGTTTTGTACACAAATGTTATGAAGGAAATTCAGGTAAATCAGCTTCACATTTTTTTAAGAAGGTTATTGAAAAAATATATGCGAGCGAAAATAAATAGGCGCAACCCTGAGACCTGCACAGATGAGTAATCTGTAACAACACAATGCAAATGAAGAACTCTTCAGTTCATGATGGCAGACGGACAAACACAGCAAATCAGATAATTATTTAAGGAAGGTACTGTGTCAGGTTTAATTGGATAATTATGATAATTTAACAAATACAACAAGGATGGGACTAAATTTTTAATCAGTAAAAAAACCCCACTTATACCTAGGTCTTGAACATTTTTTGAATAGACAGATTGCAAATATACTGTAGTATATAATGTATGTAGTGCATAGTGAATTAATGTGATAAATGTTCTTTATTACATTTTTTGTATTAAATTGGGAACAGCAAAAAAATTCAAAAACTTTCTGTAACAGACAAATGTTTTGGAGAATTGCTTTGCTAGAGAGCTCATCTTGTTCTCAATTCCTAATAATTAGGTCGCATTGTTTAAAAAAAAAAACACAAAACAAGTTTTACAAGATACTACAAGTCAAATAAACTGTTATAAAACGTTCTGGTCATGTACTGTTTCCAAGAGTTACTAGTGAAAAATCGACTTGTTAGATAATAGACAACAGCGCCATCTAACAGTAGTAATCTTTAAATGCACCAAAAATGCACTTAAATGTTTAAAAAGAAAAACGACACCAGCAACTATTACAAAATATTGGATGAAAGAACATTAATTATGATCAAAAGTTAAAAACTGTACTTACACTTTTATATCATACGCAGAGCATTGAAGATGTACATTAAATATTTTATTACTACTGTATTTAACAAGTACTGTTTTATGACTGAAGTAATACGTGTTGTTGCTTCAACATTACATTCAACATTTCATTTCAGATAAAGCAATTATGCAAAAACATTATGAAAGTGTATTTTTACTCAAACTCTTCAATTAAAAATCTTTGCTCAGAAGCTTTCTTGTTTACATTTTACAAAATAAAACCATAATCTATGTTTTTAAAGATAATAAAACTACATCTGATGGAAATTATTCACCAGTGTTTCCGAGTTGAATGTTTCAGAGTCTTTCGGTTTAAAAGTTGTCTTCTAGGCTTGTGTGTAGCGAATGATTTCACTCAAGTCGTAGCCAGTCACTGCAAACGCATATCCGTCGCCATCACAAAACTTGGCTCCACAGATCTGAGTATCAGTCACACACTCATTGTACAAGTGCTCAATCTAAAAAGTGAACAATAGTTTGTTAAAGACAAAAGTGTATGGTTATGCATATGAAGTACACTACATTTAATAATTGTCCAAATACAGCACAATAATAAAAAACGTAACGTGTTTACCTCTACGCTGTTGGTCTCTGGGGTTACGTTCAGATGCCACACTCTAACCCAGGAGTCTTCAGCAGCCGACAGCAGCTTCATTGACAGTGACATTAATATTAGTGATTGTTTTTCACTTCAGTTGCTTATTTAAACAGTTTTAAACTACAGATCAATTGATTAAAAAGAGATTTTAGTTAGAGGACCTCAGCTCTAGGTTTTCTCACCAGTCCAGTAAAAGGAGCAATGTCCACCGAGTAGATCCAGCGTGAATGAGCATTGACCTCTGCATGTAGTATTCCTGTGATGGCTTCATATAGACGAATCTGTCCGGTTCCATATCCTGCAATGATTGTGCCTTTCCATAGCTTGACAGTAGAACAACTTGTGCTGAAAGAAGAGAATTCCTTCCTTTAGTATTCTTAATATAGTATCCTTAATATATTATCGGTTATGCTTTGAAAAAAGAAAATAACTATTAGAAAGCAAGACAAACACTGGCCATGTGCAAATAACCCAAATAATCCAGCATGGTGATTCCACAGATATAAATCTAACATACTCAAATCCAGGAATCTTGTTGAGCAGTTGAAAATCTTCCCCTGACTTCCACACACAAAGGCGGCCAGAGTCATCAGCACTAACTAAATCAGCAATGCACTCCTAAAGACAAAGACACATTCGTCGGATCATATTCATGAACATGCCTGTACAATAAGAATATACAGATCCTATACTTCTGGGTAAAACTTTTAAAATATTTACACACACACACACACACACACACACACACACACTTAATTGTTTTTCAGTTCAAATCAGCAACATAAAATAAACTCTTAGTGCAGTAATGAACGTATTTTAGAATCAGTGAAATAAGTCAGTTTGTTAAAACAATTCTAATATGTACCAGAACAGCTTGTGGCCAGCACTGTAAAATATATAAATACCTGATTGCCTGAACACTCAGAGCACATGTCTGTGATGGAGTATTTGTGTTCCTCAAGGACCTCAGACAGAGTGATGTTACTGCCCTTACTAGGAACATCAAACACCAGCACTGAACCCGATGAGACGCCTGAGAAAAGAGAGAGGAACAATGTAAGACATTCTGTACACAGCTTGTATTTATTTACAGTGCAGAAAGATGCTACATACAGGTACCAGCCACTTTATTAGTCACATCTGTCCATCTGCTCGATTCGCATATTTCTAAGCCAATTACACGCCAACAACTCAATTTATTTAGGCATGTAGACATGGTCCAGACGATCTGCGGCAGTTCCAACCAAACATCAGAAGGGTGACTTTGAATAAACGTGACTATAGCGGCCAAACTCCAGCCATTTCCGGAGCGCCGCTGAGAGGCTGATCCAGGGCAATGAGGTCCTCTAAGAACGCGCACATTGGTGATTTAAATGTTTTCATTGTCATTTCCAATTCTTCTTTTTCTCCACATTTTGTCCATATGAATTGTGCGTTTGTGCGGTTAAAGGAAAGTACCGCACCCTGTTCACCCCCTCTCTCCACCACCATTAACGTGCACCTGTGACACTTATTAGTCTTCCACCAGTCATGTGACCCACCACCATCATGTGACCGAACGAACCTTTTGCTTTGTCCGTTACAGTGACGGTTGTTGGTGCCAGATGGACTGATCTAAGAAAAACTGCTGATCTACTGGTGTTTAACACACAATCGTCTCTGAGGTATAAAGAGAATAGTTTGAAAAAGACAAAATATCCAGTGAGCAGCAGTTCTGTAGGCACTTTTTTGATTCCAGAGATCAGAGGAGTACAACCAGACTGGTCAAAACTGAAAGGCAACAGTAACTAAAATAACCACTCTTGGGCTACAGCAGCAGAAGAGCACACCAGGTGCCACCCCTGTCAGCCAAGAACAGAAAACTGAGGGTACAATTTACAAACACTGCCAAAAATTGGGCAATGAAGCATGCCTGGTCTGATCAATCTCAAAATTCTGCTGCGACATTTGAATGGTAGGGTCAGAACTTGGATCAACTACATGAAAGCATGGATCCAACCTGGATAATAAGGTGTACCTCATAAAATGGCTGGTGAATGTACTTTAGCCACTTACCCACACAAATGAATTTTTCCCGAACTGCTGCAATTCCTCTGGCAAACACTGCCTTAGCTGTGAAACACATCATATTAGATACATTTACATGAGATGAAAAACTAGTTGTAGATCTCAACTAACCTGTTGGTGTCTCTGGCGTGTCCAATGCATGCCAATACACCATTATAGATCCATCAGATTCATACATCTATTCAATAAAAGGGCATCATGTGTTTTAGCACAGGGAGTAAAAAAGCCTTGGGAAGTCAACCTCACCTGAATTCCTTTTTGAGACGTGAGAACAAGGAGATCTCGTGAAGGGAGCACACACCATGCAGCCTGCAATACAAAATTCATGTGCACAAAATTATTCTTGGTGGTATGACTGGATTTTACTCCCCCAAAAGCATACATCACATGACATCTACGTACAGTACTTGTCTTTACACTGGCTTCCTGTTGCTTAAAAGAGTCACTATCACTAAAAAAAAAAAAAGATCAACGTTCTGGTAACGTTATTGTACGTAAACAATCAGATAATAAATGCTTAGTTTTGCTTATCTTCGTCTTAATCAACTTTACACTATCTTTGGAACAACTTTTCTATTTTCTATACTAGATGTTCTATCGTCTTCACAATGCATGCTTCTTCACAATGCATAAAAATCACACATTTGCTTCAGAAGCTCATTTTGTAAATGGAGTTTACAGTAACGTAAATATTTAATAATAATGTATTACAATTGATCATCAGTTTTACCTGCATGATGAGAGAAGAGCTTGTGGACACGTTGCCCTCTTTGGACTGCAGCTGTCGGTGGGAATAGTTTAGTCCGTCCCAGGAGGCGCTGACCATGTTGACCACATTGGCGTGGACCACAGTAAAATAGGTGAGAGAGCGCGGGGCTATGCGCAAGACGCTGAGGTTGTTGTACAGAGCCGAGGCGCTGCTTTTAATCTGGATGTTTTTTTCCTTGTGATACATTGTCGCCGTTTTGAAAGACAACACCTTATTCAATTGTCAATCAAATTTCTGGAAGGAAAAATAAGCGGAAATGAGAAATTCTTCGAAGAGGACAAGACAGCGAGCGGCTTTCAGTGGCTTTACAATAAGTCGGATTTCATGGACAAGCCCAGGTGAACGCCATGCCATGCCACGGGTTAGCAACAATCAAACAACGTTGATCGGCAAATAAAAAGCAGATATTAACTTCTTCATATACAGTCTTTATCTTGTTAGCAGCGAACGAGCAGCTACATCGCTATGTTAGAAGAAGCAATGTTTGGTCTCTTTGTGATTCACTTTAATTCGGTGAAACGGGTCTCTAACGGGTATACCGTGTGATTCAATACAAGATTTTGCACTAAAGCCCCATTTGAAATTGGGACAAGTCTACTTGCGATCGGGATTTAAAATACCAGTTTAATGATCTAGTCTTACCATCTCGCGTCACTTGCAGCCATAGTGATGGACCAAATGTGTAGTCGTGTCTCGTGTGTACGCAGCATACGTCACAGACATGCGTATCACATCACCACACTTTATTTTCACTACGCATGCGTGTTGCGCGTGAAAACGTCACGACGTAAAAGTAATTTCTTTATACATGTGAATAAATCAGTTGTTTTTGAAAGTTTCTAATGACACTAAAACAGGTTAACGATTTCTTCTATTAGTTGGTACATTAACATTAGGACAAAAAATTACAGACTGATATTTTTAGTCATACTGATACTGACTTTTTCCCTTTGTTGTTTGTCACTATCGTACTTGTTTACCTTTAGTTTTTAGGCCTAGTCCACAAACCCAAATTTCATTATGGGTGCAAACGTGACAATAAACTATTCTGATTCTGAAAGAAAACAATACATTTGGAAAGTCCTAAAGCAATGCAAATGAAAAAGACAAGTGAATATATATAACAACAGGAAACTTTAGTGTTGAATCTTATGTAAGAATACTATGTACACACGTACACACACACACACACACAGACACACACACACACACACACACACACACACGTGTATATTCATATATACAGTACAGAATTTACCTGATTGGCAACACTTAAAGCACATGTCAATGATGGAGTGTTTATGTTCCTCGAGAATCTCAATCACTGGCGCAAATTCAGAATGGACACCTTAAGAAGGGACGAGTGATAATACAGCTTGTGTGTTTACATAATAGTCAGTTTGGAAAGAGTTAAGGTAAGAAAGAACACATTACAGTACATTTGACAAAGGGTTTGACACAGAAAGGTCAAATACGTAGGTATTGGGTCTGAGGAACCAGAAGACACTGGGTCATTGTGCTGTGATTCTGCATGTGGAACTGCGATGTTTTGTCGAGTTGAAATGAATTAAAAAGTAACTATAAACAACTACAAAATTGTGTGTGCGTGCATTTGTGTCTCGGTGAGTGTTTTGACTACAAGTCCAAGATCATGTAAATCGCCGTAAAAGATGGAGACTCAAAGGAGTGTTCTCTCTGCCCCAGAAGCCTGGGGCTTCTCCTAGCAACCACACGGTCACTGCAACAGAAGCTTTGTCATGTCCGCTTGTTACCAAAGGAATGTCATTCAAGTTGTGCCCACATAAAGTTTCCTAATCTTTGCACATAAAAAGATCATCTTCACAATGCCGGAGTGTTGACGATTATTTGGAAGTGCTACTGTCTCGAGCTTTATGAATCGTATCTTTTTTCTGTTACTGATACAACTTTATCACATTCTTTAATTAGTATTCTGAGCTCATTCTTTCAACACTTTGTAGCTTCATGCACTATAAATTTGCACTTTTCCCAAGTGATTTTTCTTTGTTGTTTTCGGTGTCAAGTGGTGAATCACCACAGTTCGTTGATCTTCAGTGTCTCCAGGAGTTTTCCTGCTTGGTTGAAAACACCGGAATCCAGACAGCACCTAGATTTTTCCTGCTTTTTACTCTCTTTTTTTTTCAATACAGTTTTTGTCATTATTGTTTAAATATCTACAAAAATGGGTGTCGTGTGGAACAGAGTTCTGGCGTTTCTTGTCACAACAGTCATCTCTGAAGGTACAATTATTGTTATTTTTTTTATTTCATTTGAATATTATTGAATAGTATTATAAATCCTTTGAAAATATTGTGTATTATTAACATGCTTTGAGTTTAAACCTATAGAACTACAACTGTTTGCAAGTCGGGATTATTGGTTATTTTGTGGCGAAAAATCGTTTATTCTATAACTATATATACACTTTAGTTGCAGGGATTAGAATAAAAAACGAAGAGCTGGGGAAGTGTTTACAAGTTATTGATGGGCAAGTCAACAGCAAGTTAACCGTTCAAGAGTGCCGGGCGGATTCCGCTCTTCAGGAATGGATGTGGAACGCCGAGAGACGCTCTCTGACCAACCCGCACACAGGAGGCTGTCTGACCGCAACCAGGGTCCAGGAACACGAGAGTGTCTGGCTGCAGAACTGCTTGTCCGATAAAGAAGAAGATCGCGCGGGTCAGATCTGGAGTTGTTCTAAGAAGGGTCTCCTGACAGTGTATGGCCAGGGTCTGCACATGAGCGCTCGGCACGAATCCTTCAAGGTCTTCCTTTCTAAAGATCGTGGGAAAAGCAGCAAGTGGAAGACCTTGGCTAACCAAACAATATGCGAAGACACAGCCATCACCAATCGTGGGGAGAATGTCTTGCAAGAGTCCGAGGCGACATTATCGAACGGTCCTCGAATCCTCACAAAGATTCACTACTGGCATTGTAAGTTGATTATTCACTTCTTGATTTAAAAAAAGCCAAATTCTACGCGTTTCTTGATGCAACTCTTCCAATTCAGCTCTTAGACAAATTTTATACTAATATAAAAAGTGTGCTGTATATTTGTTTCAAAACCACGTGTGTTTGTGAATCACGTGTTGTTTCGGCGTCATATTCAAATACGATGTCCACAAAATATATTGAAAATATAGTTTTAAAAAAATAATAATAATTAAATAGAACTTATAAGTTGTGTAAAAGCATTAATACTTGGAGAATTAGAGCAATATCGTTCTATGACTAATAATATTCTGTTGCCCTTCGTTTTTTCTCAAGCTGAAACTAATGGCCTGGCTCCCAAGAGTACTGCAACACCACAAACATCAGACATGTCTACTGAGACTCTCAGTCAGGAGCCAGTGAGACCTGCCATAAATTTGTTTACGTCAGATTATGGTAATATGTGTTTTCTTTTTGAGAAGTGTGTTTATTTTAGGTTTTGAGGAGTTTGCTGCTGAGTTCAGTTGCTTTTTGGCCACAAGAGGGCGACAGAGGAGAAGATTCTTTGGATTAAGTTGAGAATATTGTATCTGAGGCGCATCAGTATTATAGACTGCGAAATTATACTATTTTTAATTTGTTTGTAACTGTTTTAAATTGTGTGTCTTTATAAACAGGAACAGGGTGGAAAATGACAATGCTGCTTCTAAGCACTTTGGCCTTGTTACTTGGACTTGTGATACTCATTCTCAACATTTACCAAAATAGGTAAAACATTGCTTTGTATTTTATAGCATCTCTTTGTTGTTTTTTTTTTTTAGACCATTACCTTTTCTTACCATTTTCTTATGAAACTGATAACTCTGGTGCTAAACGTTTCACAAAAGCAATTCTGTTCTTGTTCTGTTTAGACGGAAGAAGACTGTGGTCGTGCTGAAATCTTACACTCCGACAGGAGAAGCCAGTCAACCTGGGTCTCCGGTGCTGAATGAGAGAGCCCCTCTGACCCAACACCCTGTGAGACCTGCCCGGTCCCCATCCATTCAGCGAGGGGAGATCCTGGTTGAGTGGAAAGATGGAACCGTGACACCACTTTTCGAAACTTACCTAACCAACTAGTTTTCAAATTAACATCCTACATGTTTATGTTTGTGACAAGGTATGATAAAACTCTAACTTTGCTATCATTTCTAAAATAATTACAACAACTCCACATATGGCTTTGGTGTATACTATGTCAAAAACAATTTTTACTGGAATTCTAGATTCTTAATGGTCAATTACCTGAAATTAGTCGGAGTTTATTGTGAAATACTGAATTTGTAGACCCCAACCCCTTGTTGAACAAAAGTGGTGGAGCTGGTTTCTGACAAAAGTGCTCATGGGTGATTTCATGGTAATTTTTTGTTGCGTAATGCTTCCCGGCATAAATGTGATTTGTAAAAAGTGTAAAGTGTATTTTTGCCAGGAAGTATTATATACCGGTATACAGTTTATATAATATAATATATAATAATAATAACAACAACAATAATAATAATAATAGTAATATAGATAATAATACTGATAATAATAATGCTTATAATAATAATAATAACAAAAATAATTAATATATATATATTTTTTTTTATAAAGCAATCCTCCACTTGCTAAATGTGTTTATACACTTATTTGATACATAATTTTTATTTTGTTGTTACAGAATAAGCAGACCATTTGACTGTACTTTGTGTTTTACCCATCTTAAGAACACATCTGTTGGGTTTGCTGTGCTCCAGCAAACAGAACACATTCTTCTGAGGTTGGGTCTTGATCAAAGGGAATGGGCTTTTGTAGTTTGCCAAAAAGATTCATATTCAACGTCAGGTCAAATACGGTTTCAACTTTAAAGAAAGAACAAAAAAAATGCCTGGAAAATTAAGAATGAAAGCTTTTGATCTGAGAAAAAAAAAACAGAAGCAGTAACATGTTTTTTATTTTTTTCTAAAAAGCAACTAAATAGAAATAAATTCAAAGAGAACCTCAAACTGCAAATTAGTACCAATGTTATTGAATTCAGAATGTGTTATATGTAGTATCTTTATAGGCACGAGTCACGACTAATATTTATTTCAGAAAAAAAAGTTCTTACTTTTTTGTAAATCTTTGAAATGCAACATTTTGTAACATTTCATGCCAAACAGTCCTGTTTGAAATAAAAACTAAAGCTGAACCCCAGACTGCATGTGCCAGGACTTGTACAGAAGTTGTTTTGAAGGTGTGTTCAGGCACTACCTTGTCAAATTTATTATGATCCCGACTGTTACTCTAGCCATTAACGTACGGCTTCTAAGACATAGCTGACATGTCTGTGCAAGTGCGTTTCAATATTCGGTAAAGAAGTCACGTGGGGAAGCTGTTACTCAAACTTTACATGCACACACACTACACTTTCTAATATTTATACAATATATATGTGTGTGTGTGTGTGTGTGTGTGTGTGTGTGTGTGTGTGTGTGTGTGTGTGTGTATAGTTTATAGTTAATAAATAAAATCTTATAATTTTTAATATTTAAAATTTCTAATTGTATTGCATGCATCTATAAACTTACCAAATAAACACCTTGTTTTAATTGAATGTTTTAATTGCAGATTGACATATGCAACATTGTCTTTTTTCAGTGTAAAATACTGTATTTATTCCCATTACCTCCGGACATGCATCAAGTATATGAAGTAGTGATATATAACAGTTATATAACAGAGTATATGACAGTGAGAGATTTTTATATAAAAGTTGCAGCAATTTTACAATCGTTCTGCAATCATGAGGTAATGTTCGAGTCAAATTGATTAAAAGTATTCTTTCGCTTTGAAACTTCTTCTGCTTGTCTTAGTTAGTGTAATCTACATATAAACAAAATATTGTTCAGTTCATATATTTGTAACGCCCGCTACATGTTTTTGTTACAAAGATAATACTCGGGTTAATTTGACCCTTCAGACAAAACAGAAGCTAAAAAGAGTCAAAAATGTGTTTCTTTGAACACACACACACACACACACACACACACACACACACACACACACACAGTATCTTTGTAATATAAACGCAGTGTGGTATTACATATACGTGAACTGAATTATTACATTTTTTATGTAATGATTACACCAAATAAGACAAGCAGGATAAGTTTCAAAGTGAAAAAATACTTTAAAGTATTTAAAAAAAAATTTGTTTAACTTTGATAAGAGGCAAATTTGACCCGGACATAATAGGAGGGTTAAGATAAGTCTAAATAAGCAGAGGAATAACACAAATCTACTTTGTGAACATATTTGTATTTAATAAGTAAGGAAATGCCTTTGAATCAATAATCAAATACCGTTAAAGTGCTCTAATAACAGAAAAACCTGTTTAAGACAAGATAACACAACAAAAACATGTCAGATTTTGACTTCATTTTACTGTACAATGCTGATAAGGAACTATTTGTATTAACTCATCAGGAAACCAGATGGTGTCTTGTCATCTCTGTGCTTGTCTGTTTCCCGTAGTACACATCATCTGATGTTCTTGGGAACTTTAGGTATCATTTACAAACTCTGTGAAAACATTTAAAATTGTGTGTGTAGGGCATATACTGTATAAGGTCTCACATAACTGTTTGAGTAACAGAGGAAGTCCCCACCCTATAGAACTTATCTGTTTCAGTTGCTGTCTATCCATTGGCTATGTGCTAGCATCTCTGATTACATCCCCATGTTCTCCCACAAGCATTCAGTTATGGAAATTGGTTGTAATAGTCCAGTGAAGCTACAGCACATTTCCTGCTTCATTAACGGAGAAACCGAAGAATTACAAGACAGTCAGATAAATGATTGTGGTTTGATGGCTTTAGATTATCAAAATGTAAATGTAACATACTGTAATTGAAGTTTTTTGTGGACAATAGTTAAAATTAAACTTTGGTTGATTGAGAGATTAGGAAAAAATGTTGGTTTTAGTACTAGATGTTGTGATTTCTGCAGCTTAATTTGAAAAATAAAATTGTGATGTAAGGAAATCAAATTTGGTTCGATTATAAAAAAATATATTTGAAACATTTCGTAAAACATTTTTCTTGATTTTTTTCATTTGTGGTTTGTAAACTGCAATCATTTCTAACCAACTAAATAAGATTGCACAGAAAATAGACAAAACAAAAATAGTTTAAACAAAAGTAGACAATAAGTTAAAAAAATGGTCAGAATCTTCGCCACACAGACTCTTCTTCGTATCCAGTCGTCTTCATCCGCTGTCAATCCTGTGCCACTTTGTCTCGTCTTCGTCAGCCTCAGTCTCAGTATTGTTATCAACCATCTCAAACATTGTCATTAAATTTAATTTGCACTCAGATTAAATCCTTTCTGTATTTCTTCTTCCATTCGCACTCATCTCTCTGGAGTGCGAGTGTGACAGCTGCATTGTTTACCTTTACACATACCGTATTTACTATTTGAAACAGATGTCTTCACGAAACCGTAACTCATGAAATTGCAACTATACTAATAAATTAAAATATGTTCTTTCTAAATCCCTATGCTCGGGTTCTTAGTTTGTTAACCCTACTCCATAAAAATGATACATTTCAAGTCCAAATAAATCAAGATTTCACATTTTTAACTTACCCATAATGTTTCAAATGTTAGCACAAATCCTCACAGGATTTTAGTCCTTTAATCAGGTAAAGACTTTATGATCTGTGGTGTTTGTTAGAGCAGTGCTTTCTCTCAGGTTGTCTCACATATGTGCAGCACATGTATTGGCAGTAGTATAAAGATATACGGTGTTGTGGTGTTTCTGCTTTCAGCAAAAAAGCAGTGACCCTTTCAGAAGCATTTCTTTACATGTTTGAAAGTATTAAAACAGGAAACAACACTGATTAGCAAACCTGGTACTTGGTTTTACTAGTGGACATCAAAGAAACCCATAACATATAGGCATTTTGTCTGGATTTATTGATTGTGTGTGTGTGTGTGTGTGCGTGCGTGCGTGCGTGCGTGCGTGCATGTGTGTGTGTGTGTGTGTGTGTTTCAGTGTTACATCTGCCTGAAAAAGAGAACAACTACAATTAATTCATAAACTTATAGGAATCACACTTATATTAATCTATTACTCATCCTCAGGGATGAAATGTTCTCCATTCGTATGAGATCAAGTACAAAATGTATAGTTACACCCGTGCACTCAGTTTTCCAGCATGGTTTTAAAGTACATGACAGGTTCCTACATAGCAAAATAAGATAGCTATAATCCCATTGGGCATTTTATTGAAGCCATTCACATTCTTAACTGAATGCTGAGCCGCCCATCTTCTCGAGTTACTCAGACCGCTTAAGTGTTACACAAAAGTCTTTAGACGTTTTATGGCTTGGAGGATTCAATCATAGGATAAAGAGAGTGAGAGGACAGAAAGAACGACAGGAATAAAACTCTTTTGAAAGAACAGATTTCTTTGTTTTCGTCTTGTTTAACTACTACTGAAGCCTCACATGAAGATTCCTGACCCCACCAGCCTCAACACAGGAAACTGAACTGATGGAGACACACTTTTCATAATTTTCCTCCGGATTCTTGTTTACAGAGGAACCCCACACCCACACACAATACTCAGCCTTATCACAGCAAATTTATGAAACTGTCCAAACAAAGGCTCAGAGATAACAACAGATTTCATCCCTTATTAAAGCTGGCATGCAGACCTAAACACTCGTGCAGACCACGCTACATAAAACCAAACACATGTTCTGGACTCTCTTTTCCAGGTGCAAGGGTCCTGAGCCTCCGTCGAATTCCACTTTGCTGTGATAAATCTCCCAAAAGCGGCATCACATCTCCCTGGGCATTAGTGGTCCAGCAGTAGGGAGGCGTTAAGGCGTTGCAGGTTCGAATCCATGTCCTACGACATAAGACTGCACACTGGTCCTGGTTTGTGTGTTTCATTACTTAACTGGATGGGATACATTTTGTCAAATTCACCTCACTATCTTCTCATTTTCTTGTTGAAGATGTTGAAGAGAAATTATGGACAGAAAGTGAGGAAGTGGTCTTCAGTAAAAAAGTGACATTTTGAAAACGCCAGAGGCAAAAGCTGAAGTTACAGCGAATAGAAAAACACATACGCCGTCATTGGTGTCAAGCAGAGACAAAAAGAGGGTTAGAAAAAACACGAAAGCGTAATTTGATCTTTTTCCTTTCTGTGATAATAATCCAAAAACAAATATGTCACAGGAATGTTTATGTATAGCAAAAGTTAATTTAGATTTTGTTTCCCACATTTATGAGTAATAAATTATTGATATTGTCAGTTACGCTCATGTTGTGTAACGTGGCGAGTAGAAACACGTTGGATCTAAGAGCATTCATTCGCTTTTTAAATGTGTTTTCTCATGCACACACCCAGGCATCTACTTTAATAAGAGAGAATGCAAACTTGAGAAAAACAGTACAGGTTTTACTCCCTCAAGATTAATCTTAATCCGTGTCATCCACACCTACTATTTCATAAACCTTTAATTAAACCTTTTTTCCACTGATTTCTTTCAAGTTGTCTTTCCATCACAAACGACATTTGTCCACAATTTGCTTAGGAATTGTTTTCCAAACACAAAAGTTGTAAAGCTGTTTAAAAAAAATCTTTATTACGGTAATAAAAAAAAATCACTTTCAATCACATAATGTGTTCTAAACATAAAACATAAAAAGGTTTATGCAAGTAAAAAAACAAATCAGCTAGGGTCTAAGCTATGAGTAAAAAATTTTAACGATTAGATGACATCTAAAAACTTTCATGTAAAAAAGTGAATAAGTTTGAAGTGTACAATAAAATATATAAAAAAAAAATGTTGTTTCTATCTTGGTAATCTTTCTGAACAAAAATGAAATGGATAGTAGAAAAAATGATTTAAAATATTTCATATTGTATTGAAGTTAAGCTGTGAATTAATATAATTCGTGTTGCTGAGAAAAACCTAAACAGTTTTCCCTTATTGTAGAAATGCTGAATCTGTTGAAACAAACTGGTTAAAAAAAAGAAAGAAAAAACAAGTAAAAAAAAAGAGATTTAGAAGTGGCAGTAATAATAATATACAAAATGTGTATCCATATGTTGATAGTCTGAACAGTCCTTTGAAACAGAGTAATGACTTAAACAAAATACGCTATTGTACATTAATGGGATTCCGTAAACTATGCGGCCCCTTCCTTGCTGGTAACGTCATTCAGCTTGACTGACTCTTCCAAGGCTTTGTTTTTCTTGTCCCGAGCCTCTCCTTCCACGTGCCACCCCACCATGAGCTGGTAAGTGAGTGCGCCAATAATCGACCCAATGAAGGGGGCGAAGAGGGGCACTAAAAACCAGTATTCTCTGACACTGTTAAAAGCACAATACAGTAAGACAAACTGATAGTTTTGAGATCAGTTTTGGAACTTACGTGAAGACTTCTCCTCCCCATCCAGCTATGGCAGTGAAAAGGCGAGGTCCAAAATCTCTTGCAGGATTGACGGCATATCCAGAATTGAAGCCCATGGAAAGTCCAATCACCATAATACTGAATCCCACAGTGAACGCCTCGAGACCTTGGGGGATTGGGTTGTTGTAGGGGTCCACAATGGCTAAAACGCAGACAATCAGTGCTGCTGTTCCAATAACCTGTGAACAACAAAAAAANNNATATATATATATATATATATACTTTATGGATGCGGTAATACAAATAAGGGACTGTTGTGTGCTGAGTTCAAATTTTAAATCTAGTTAAACGGCTCTTACATTAAATTTCAAACATGTTTTGCTTGATTTAATTGCACATTATGTACAAATGTTAATGAGTATTTTTACTCACCTGGTCAAAAAAGCCATTTAAGATTGAAAGACGTTCTCTCGGGTAAGTGGCAAATATTCTAGCTGTTGATTTTTCCTCGTCAACAACCAGAGCATTGGACTCTCCAGCAAATGTATAAATTGCATCTGAAATTAAGATTGAAAAAGAGGATTTACAAATGCTCATATGAATATATAAATAAACATAACAACATTTTATATTTGAAAAATAAAACGATAAATACCTTGATATTCAGCAAATATAATTGCGGCCCCAATGAAGGCTCCAAGTGTTTGGAAAAGAAAATACACAGGAAACTTTCTCCATTTTTCTCTTCCCAGGAGGCAGAGAGCAAATGTGACTGCTGGATTTAGATGCCCTCCTAAATAAAAGCAACAAAAGTATTTATTCATCATAAAAGATCATCCATGAAGAAGTTTATATAAAATCCCTGTCTCGGTTTTATTCTCTTGCATAACAATGGCTTAGGATGCAATTTTGGAGGAGTTTGCTTACCTGACACCTGGCCACAAACCAAGATTCCAAGCGTAGCTGCAAACCCAAAAGCCAGGTTCACGGTGAGAAATTGGCCATGAGATCCTTCACTTAAGACCACTTGGGCAATCGCACCACAGCCAAACATCTGTGAATTTTTGAGGGAAAAGAATAGACATTAATCAATGTTCCAATGCTTTCCTACATCAGCAACAATGTTTAGGCCTGGATGAAAAACAAAAAACACATTTGAAAGAGAAAATCAGATCTAAAAATGTTTTCTAAAACATGTAATTTTACAGGTAACAACTACACTATATTTGGACCCGTAGCACAACTTGGATTTTGAGGCACGTCACAATTTAAACTGAAAATTCTCGCGTATGGCTTAACCCTGCCATTAATGATTCTAAAATTACAACCCAACCTCCTCTTTGCTCATTCATTTGACATTTGTCTTCTGCAAGTTCGCACAGAACATCTCAGGCAGGTAATTACACATCCACTCTGGAAAAAGGGCAAATACTTTCTGCCTTGTTCCATCACAGCACAGTGAACTCCAAACCTTCTATATCCTGAGTCACTGATAGCAGTTTTGGCCCTGTAATAAAAATTTGAAGTTGGACCCTGTTAATAATGTTAAAATGCAAATGTGCTTCATTAAAAATGTTGTTTTATTATCAAACATCTCAAAGTCTGTATTTAACCTTTGGTCCTCATCTAAAAACAAAGATAAACATGTTTGTGATAAATGTGCATATCTTTATTGTTTGGCCGGAGGAACTGCTTGGTTGAAACGTTTCTGCTGAAAATATTCCGGGACACTGATCGTCAAAGATAAGATTAATAAGAATCGGTTTTACTGCTGTGCAAATATCACACCTATAAAGCTACAGCATGACCTCTATTCCATTATTATCTCTCAGATAACTCCAGACACACACCTTGAAACCAAACTTAGTGGGCTTCTGGAATCAGCTGTTTGTTCTCCAAAGTGCTTGTAAAATCGCATAATTGTCCTAAAAGCTACTTGTCTCCTGGCATCTAAATGGCTTCAGTATCTAATAGCCTGGACTCCTACTTGATCTTTTACAGTGTTTTATCAGTTTCGGTACATGACGTTAAAACACATTTAATTCAGGTTTTAATCATACAGTAGACATTATTTGTTTCAAAAGCTGAAATTATTATCCAAAAACCTTTTTTAGCCTAAGCTACAGTAACTATATATGAACTATATATACACACCATCACACAAGTTTTTTTACTTATAACATGCCCAATATTAATGACTAATGCTAGTTTTTTTTTTTTATTAACGTGTGTGGTTTAAATAATCAATGATGATACATGAGCTGTGGGTATATTGCTTCACAATTATGATTAAATTAAACATCAACACATCATGGGATTATCAAATAAAGGATGAAATGACCGATTATAATAAGGGAACCTTGCACGCTGCAATTCTGGGATGGTTGCACAGAAAATCAGCTGATTTTCACGAGATGATTGAGATTCAAGTTGAAAGCATTTGTTCACATCAAAGAATTTTATCTAACCTCGACCCAAATCTAATGTCTTCCTTAGCTGATTTCCCTATGCAATTTAACTGCACATTGAACAAACTGTAGTATTTTGCTAAAAGGGAATACAGTTG
>CM051493.1:1796171-1799343 GCA_028031935.1 Paedocypris micromegethes
ACAAGTGCATTGTTTTAAAGTCACCTCCCAAATCTCAGCTGACAACTGTAACTGATAACTCACAATGGCCTTCAGAAGTAAGTTAGTCAACCCCTAGATCTTTGAAATTTGTCAAAATGTTACATGACAGATTAGAAGCCTCTGTGTCTGTCTAGTAATTCCCCAAAAGAGAAAAACAAGTATCAGAAAATAAATACCGTAACTATGTATAAGAGAGGGAGCTGCTTTAGTGGTCTGTCTGTATATCCATCCATCCAGCCACATAATATTATAGAATAATTCAAAGTCCTACAAATTCCTGTAAAAACATTATTTAATAAACCAATAAAAATGTAAAAGCAAATAATTTGATCAGGAATTATTTTGGTTTACTGTAGTAGCCTATATTCCAACCATAAGATATCTTTTTTTGTTTTTTTTTTTACTTGTTCAAGTTTCATTTATTTACAAAGCTTCTTCACAGTTAGACTGACTCAGCTTTAGGCTACAGTTCTCGTACAAAATATTAAGAGTAATAACAGAAACAGCAGCAAAACAGACGTCACATTCAAACTCAAAGCGTTTCACTTGTTGGGGAAGTTTTGTCTCCCTCTTTTGGAGACATTGGACGCTACAAAAGTGTTAAAATCGTGTGGAAAAAAAACCAGGAAGCATGGAGATGTAAAGATATTTACTATTATTTACAATTTAGTTAAATAATACATTAATTCCTTCAATTTTGTCACTCGTATGCACAAGTACTTTATTTAAAATAATAAACATAACTTTATTTTCAGATTTAGTGTTAGGTCAAACATTAGCCAAACTATTCAGAGCGAAAGCAGAATTTGGCCAAATGGAATCTTTTTAACAGTAAAGGGTTCAGACATGTTTATTTGTCTTCTGGAAGTGACTGAATTACTGACCGTCAGTAAAGTGAGACACCATGAAGATCCTGTTGTTCAAAATTCATGTATTTCTAGCTTGTTATGTTATTAAACTCATCACAGAAAAGCTCCAGTAATTATTAGATGAGTATTGACTTACTAGGACTAGAAGTAGGACTAAAGACTGTTTATGGCCAAAAAGAATATTAAATCATAATAAGAAATAAACTCCAAAATTGGTTTTCAAAGTTTATTATACTATAAACACTATTTATTTATTATTGTACCACAAAGAAATCGGCAAGTTCAACAATTCATCTTATTTAAAGAGCACACAATTTTGTATACATTATTTACACATTTTCATCAAAAATGTAACAACCTTACTCTAACAGATCTTATATGGTTTAAAATAAATGGTGTTGAAACCATGTATCCTTCTGTTTCTAACATTCAAGGATATGATCTAAGACAAAGAAAAAAAAAACATTAAAGACCATTTGTCAAAACAAAATAAGGTACATTTCATACATATAGAAAATTGATATCCAATCTTGCATAGTCAGCTTCCGATAGATCCCTGACATCTAGAAGTACAACTTTTTTCATATACAGTATATAGTATATAACAACAAAACGGTCTCAACTACAGAAATACAAAGTCATGGTATAAAAGCAGGATGAAGCAAAAAAGTTGAACACACTTCTGGTTTGATAAAACATCAAGCTGACAAAATAGTGAAACCTAAGAACCAAAAAAAAAATCCTCATAAAACAAAGAGATGGGAGTTCGAGAAGAGTTAAGAGAGTAAAATAAAAGACTACCAATCAAAAACAGTCTGTGTGACAAACTTCATCTTTAAATCTATAAACATCTAAACAAATCCAATAATAAACAAAGAGTGAAAGAAACCAAGTGTCATAAATTCATAGCTCTGCGAAGTTAAAAGAAGTCGCCATTAAGGAGTTTTCTAGCAGTAGTGTTGCTTTTTCTATAAGGATTATCAGTTTGGTAGTGAATGGATCAGGCACTTAAAGTTTTGTTTCAACATTAAAAAGCATCAGTATAATTTCATCATGAAATTGACCTGTGGTCAGGCTGGTTTCAGGGTCAGCTTTTCCCAAACCTGTCTAATGGAGAGAATAAAGTCAGGCTTAGACTTGCTGATAGATTTATCTGTCCTTGGACGTGAGCTTCTCGATCAGCTCCTGAAGAGGTGCCAGCTCTTTCCTCTCAATCAAATTAAACTCCTGGAAAAAAAAATAGAAATATGCGTGAGACAGTAAATTCAGTTTCGCCAGAAACAAAACATTTATCACACTCACCTGAACGAAGAAGATAAAGTGCTTGAATGAGGTGTTGAGGTGAGCCTCTTCCTGTAGCTGAATAACAGAGTCAAAGTGCTGGTGGTAGATATGAGCGTAAACACGGAAAAGCCTCTTCAAAATGGTCTTTGCCACAGACATGAAGTTTTTCGGGAAAGGAACCCCTAAGAACACCCAAATGAACAATGTGAGTTTTCAAATTAAACATCACAAAACACATCAAAAGAGGATAAAATAATAGGAAAAATAGGAAGAAAAAGTCTCAAAGAAAAAATAAAAAAAAACACCCTAATCGGTAATTTGTGTAATATACTACAATCTTTAAAGTGTCTTGACAATCCCTTGCAATTATTCAAACACCAATGAAATTACTGGGTGATGAAGAAAGGTTTTGTGCGTCAAACCTATTTTAGAAGGGAAAAGCGTCTCATCATCCAGCTGATCCTGGACCCACGTCATCAGATAATCAATGTACTTTGGGGCTGAACATTTTATCGGCTTCTTTATGTTGGTTCCATCTGCCCAGTGATATTCATATCTGTAAAAACACACGTTTATTAGTCAATCCATTTCTGCAGTTAAAATGCTTTTTTAAATGGCACTATTGAAAAAAGTAGCTCAGTCTGTAGAGCGCTGGTGTTTGAAACACCGGCTCATGGGTTCAAATCCCAGGGAAAGCAAGAATTTGTTCAATTGTGAAAGTTGTAATGAAATGTAAGTTGCTTTGGATTAAAGCGTCTGCTAAATGACTGTAAAATATTGTTCTAAATTGCATTCAGTTATTTCTAATGGATTTATGCTATTTTTAAGAAACGCAGATTGTATTTTTATTTGTATTCTCCGTGATTACTTTCCAGACATGGAATATGATCTAAAACCTGTAACTTAAAATGAAGAAACAAAGAAAAACACACATGGCCCATAAACATATATTGACAAGATTATATAAACAATATATTATAGTTAAAATGGAAATGGAA